>JACDJE010000272.1:195138-333428 GCA_016647715.1 Pavo muticus | reverse complement strand
CCTCCCCCAGCCGCCGTCCCCTCCCCCTCGCGCCTTCCGCTCGGCCAGGGACAGGGGACACACACTGGGCGCCGCAGGAAAATGGCGGCAGCACGGCTCCTCCTCGGAGCTTTCCGGCCGCCCCGCGTCACGTGATCCCAGCGCCACGCCCACGTGACACGCCCCGCGCGCCCCCCCCCATCCTCCCCCTACAGCGGACGAGCCCCGGTGCGAAGCTCCTCGGGCGCGAGAAGGGGTGGGGTCACGTGGTGCCTGGCTGCCCTCGGCGCGGGTGTGGCGGGCGGGGGCCGCTGAGGGGCAGTTGGGGGCTGTTTGCCTTCACCGGGGAGAGTCCGCGCAGCTGGAGAAGAGCGGGGAAAGCCCCCAGCTCTGGGTCATATCTGTGGGGAGACAGAGGTGTGGGTGTCCGCTCTGGGGTCAGCAGAGTGACTCTTGCAAAGGGCCGTAAAACCTCGGGAGTTGTGAGGAAATTTTTGTGTTGAATAGGTTGGAAAGTGCCATGAAAATTCCTTGGGTGGTACCTTGGACAATGGAGACGTGAAGGAGAGCTCTTCCCGAAGGCTGTGAGGAGCTGGGAGCTCAGTGGTTGCTGCATTCGTCCTCCTCAGTCTTATTTGAAAGCTCTCAAATTTACATCATAAATAAATAAGTAAATAAACAACAGTGTGTTTTTCAGGTCTTTCACGATCAGCCTCCCTCCGTTTCACCCCTCAGCTAATGCTTCTCAGAGCTCTCGGATTTTCCCAGCGGCTCTGCCCTTGACTTATGGGATTTTGTGCGAAGTTGCTTCACGTTCCATAGAGGTTAGCCAAGTGTTCCCTCAGGTGCTTCCCAAGACCTGATGCCTGAGTGACCCTGAGGAGAATGACAGGCAGTGAGGAACAGCCACCGGAGTACGCTCCTGGTGCACTTGCAGCCACCCAGCAGCACTCCTTACTTTTTCCGACAGGCACTCCTCTCTTCCCAGTTCATACAGCAGCGAATAACGCGGCAAAACCACAGCATTCCATCAGGCAAATATCCTTCCTCTCCCAGAAGTGCCTCCTGATGATTCTTCTTGGAAACATCCCTGATCCGTGAAGCCACTGAAGGATTTATTAGGCAATTTAAACAGAAGCGGTATACAAACGATAGTCGGCTAGGTCTGCCTGACAGGATATCTGAGTAGGATTATCTCTTCATAATGCGTGCTGAAAATCGGTGTCAGATGAAGGATAACTGGTAAAAGCTGGACCCAAATAATGTAATTGCTGTGTCTATGGAAGGACTGCTTGCACATGTAGAACTTGCTTCCTTCATAATGCCAGGATCTTTGAAGATGCTGTCACGTTTGTATTTTTTGGCTCCTCCTAACCTGCTCCTCGAGTTCCAAATACCCATGCCAGTGGACTCTGAGATAAGACAGCTTTAGCATAAAGTTTCACATCACAAAAACACTAAGACTGCTATGGGCTATTGATACATCAGTGTCACTTTGAATACATCATCTTTTTGTATTGTTTCCAAATTATATTGTAAACCGGAGATTTAAATTATTTTGATGCTGCTGGTATTTTTTTTATTCTAACTTCTTCTAGGACAAGGATTTCAACACTCCGCTTCAAGAACTCTTGCTTGCTATTTGGATAAGGTCCATGGAATTGGCCTACGTAATTTAAGCTCCATTGGTTCTTCTCTGCTTATGCCCATTGCTTTCTCCAAGAACAGTGAAAGTGTCCAAAGAGAGGAAGCTTGTGACTGTACAAGTTACTGAAACCAGATTTGGACAAAATATCTCATTCCTAAGGGGACAAAAAGTGACCTTGGTCTTAAAGGTTCAAAACCAAAAATAAGTTTAACTTTTCTATAGCCCTTTGTAAGCACAGAAATCTCACAGTTAAACCCCACTCAGTTAAAAATTTTACTCATTATTTTTGTTCTTAAGTAGAAACAAGAGAGAGAAGTGATGGGAGGACTTATTTTTGTAATTGTTCATTGCTTCTGAATTGCTTGGGAGACATTTGGTACCTTTACAGTGAGGATCTTGAAGCGCTGTGTTAGATAATATCTGAGCGCCTCCCAAAGATGTGGAAATTGTAATCAAAATATTAATCTCTTTTACTTTCCAACCTGAAGAAAACAAGTTTGATTAGTTTATTTCTCATTTGTTTTTGTTTGTGTGTCTGGGCGTGCTTGAGAAAGAAAGGAGAAACTAATCCAAAGATATGAGTCCTATATTTAGCCAAGTGGCAAACCTAAACAACATTCTTTTCTCTTGTGAAGAGTTGTTCCAGAGTATGGATACAGCTCCTGCAAAAATGCTGCATCTTGCATTCTCAAGCTCCCAAAAGTGTCAGCGGTCACTGGCATCCAGCTATCCTGAAAGGACAGGCAAGCTGACAGGGCTGATTCTCCCAAAATGTACTCTGCAATTCTGAAAATCTTGCCTCAGCGTGACCTCTGTAATTTATTATGTATATCGCTTTCTTGCAACAGTGTAGTTTCTTCTCTGTGTGGTGCCTGCTTCTCCTAATGTTTGCAGTCCAACTGTGTGCTTTAATGCTCACAGTGCTGCTGGCATCCATGCCTTCCTCCACACTTCATGCTCTTGCAAATGTTCAGCAAACTATTAGGAAAGCTGCGGTTTGGAGTCATTGTTTACAGGGCATAGCTTCAGGTTTAAAGGAGGTGTTCTGGCTGAATTTCAGATCACTTACAAATCAACCCTTCTGAGGTGCAAAACTGGAAAGGCATAGAGTTGTGCACATGCTTTTAGGGTGTAGCAGGCTCATTGCTGAGGCTAAGAAGGCATACCTAGAAACAGCAACAAAAGAAACCAGTAATCGTAATCTGGAAAGTGAAGAGGGCTGATGAATAAAAATTGTGGAGTCAAAAAATAACAAAATGGAACTGTTTCAATAGAATGGGTTGGAAAGGCTGAGGGGGATGGTTAAGAATGACAGTGACGGGTTGAGGAGGCAATGCAGAGGAAATCCAGAGGCAGTAAACCTACCTGAATGTGATAGGAAATGCTATTTCAGTGTTTTATAAATGGTTCGAGAACACATCGGTATCAGGACGTTTTCCTATGGCCCATTTCAAGGATCACTGTAGATTTATTTGCTGCTAGGGATTATAGTATCTTCCCCAACTTTTAAGGAAAGGTGAATATCAGCCCAGGAATTTAGCATCTGTTTGAGTTAGAATATATAGGAAAGAATAGACCGTAGGAAACAGAAAACACCAACTCTTTGGCTTCTCAAATGTAGCTAGGTGTGATATATGCCTGTCACAGTTCATCTCTGGGCAACTCCAGAGCAGCTGCACGTCTAGAAGCAGACCTCTTGCTGATGGTGCATTGCCTTCTCTAACAGAGGTGGTTTATTAATACAGTCTAAGGTTTCTGATGCCCTTTTGAATACCCTGGTTTTGCCTGACCTAGCAGAGTACTGCTCGGTTAACTGCAGCATAATAATTTCAAAACCGTTCTCAAAGAGTTTGGCAAAGATTTATTTAACATTGTTTTTCTGTAAAAGACATTTGAAGTAATACTGCTGCTTGACTATAATAAAAATTCAATATAATTTGTGTCACCATAGCAACTCATCAAAGAATTTTATGGACAATAGTTAACTTTCATTTGTAACACCTCTGAGAGGAAGATAAACATGTTTTTAAGAAGCTGTGATGTAGAAAGGTTGTGGTCAAAGTGACACTTGTTAGTGGTGTAATGAAATAGAGTAGCCCAGGTATGTGGTTCTCATTACTCGTTCATGCTGCCAGCGTGATCAGGGAGCTAGCAGGGGTATGCCAAGTGACCAGATTACATTTGGGAGAAGCACGACCACTAGAGTATTGCAAAATTGATACCCCTTTCTACTACTCCAAATGTGCTTGTTTACACCCTCAACATTCCTCCTCCCCACACATAACGCGATGGCCCACCAGCTTTTATTTTTGCTTCTCTTATATCCAGTTCATATGAAATTGTTTCCAGTCCCTCAGATTTTAAGTGCTCGGATCCTTCCTTTCAATCCTAATGATTGTTATTCCATGCTCAGTTCATTCCTGCTTCAGATACATCACTTTCTTCCACCCAAACACTGTTCTTGAGCCTATCCAAAATGTTCCTGTTGAAATTACCCATTACTTTGCATTCCTTTAACAGCACCTGCTTTTCTTCTAGCCCTTCACTGTCCTTACATCTGATTCAGACCTCTTGTCCCTGCAGACAAAGACAATTTCCTCAAGTCCATGTTGACCTTAGGTACATGGTTGAAGATTAGGGACATGGCTTAGTGGGTATGGTAGTGATGGGTTGATGACTGGACCAGATGATGTTAGTGTTTATTTCCAACCTTAGTGATTCTATGACCCTATAGACCAGGCAAAACTTTTTTTATTTCTCTTTACTCTTTCTGGAAATGGTGCCAGCTTTAACATTTCTTTCATTGCTCTCACATTTCTCCCTTTGTGCTTCTCCATGTAAGACCGATATCCAGCATCCTTCCTCATGAGTGCTATTCTGAGCCTTGCGGCTTGTGCCACCTCCTCATGCAGCTCCAGTTAGCCAGTAGTCAATGACCCTGCTATTCAATTCCCCCAAAGGAAGCTGACTTTGTTATGGAATAAAGCAGCTGCCCAGGAGTTAACATAGTTATGACATGAGAAAAGCAGGTGGAAAGGGAGAAAAGTCAGTCAGTGCTGTATCACAGGAGAGGAGTGATCATAACTAATTTTACTGTGTTCATTCAGGAGTAGATTATTTAGGTAGGAGCTCCCATGACATATAATCTAAGTAGAGAGCTGGAAAACAAGTATGACAGTTGTGAATTCCGTTGTGTGTTATAGCACCTTTGTCTCCTTGCCCTGACTTGAGACTTAACACACTGCAAAACCAATCTTGTCATTAATGCTAGAGGCAAATGTCTGCAAAACCAGGATTGCTACCTGCAAGACAAATGCATGTAACAAATGCCTTTTGGAGTGTGAGATAGAAAGGAAACAAGCTGCCCTACATTTTGTTCACACTTTGCAGTGGACGTGTTAAACACTGACACCTCTGTAAAGTGAGAGGTGTGCTGTCCCCTGTATCTGCAACCCATTGCCCATCAGAATGCATTCCTAATGCACTCCTGCTGCTGTTTCCTGAGGACGTTTTTTTTACACATTCTTTCTTGGCAGTTGGCAGTCTTACAGTAACTCACTCAGATGCTGCAAGGGGAACACTAGCTTTGCACATGGTATTAAGTGCACCGATACACTTCCAAAAAATTTACGGAGAACGTCTTTCATACAGGAAAAACAAGTGGCCTGGCCCCAGTTAGTGACATCCCTTCTCTGTAATTTCATGTTGAAAGCTAGAGCCTTACTGCCAAGTGCTCTTCTCATCATCATTCCAGACTGGCAGTGTTCATGAGACTTGGCAGGAGATAGCATTTGATAAGAATCCTTCTCTGGGAGCTTCAGAGAGGGCACTGTCATTCGTTTCACTCCTCTGCCAGTTCACAAGCTTGAAGCCAGCAGGGCGAGTGCAGGAGGAACTGCATTCCTTTCAGGCTCATGTAACTCGGAAGCAGCTCCTATCATTTTCTTCAGCCACCTCTGAGCCAAAAGCGAGCATAACACACTTCAGCCCCAAAGGAACGTTTTTAAGAAAAGTTATAAGCAGACGAAAATACAGGGTATGAATTGAACAGCCACTTCAACCTGCTGCCAAGCTATAATTAGTACTTAAGCTCACACTCTTGCACACATATACGTGCAGCAGAGCTTAATAGATTCCCTCATTAATGTTGAGACTCATGTGCTCGTGCTCTATGTCTGGGAAAGCTTTACACCCACATGAATTTTGATGTGGAGCTGAAACAAAAATGTTGATGCTGGCAATGCCAACTATACAGAGTAAATAGCTGAGTCCAGTCCTGCCAATGCTGACTTGAATGGGGCTTCTCACCCAAAAGAAAACCTACATGTGAAAGTATTCTCAGGTTCAAGCCTGTGCAGCAAAAGTAAATCATGGTTCTCTTCCTCTGATGAATAAAGCCATTTACGCCAAGGAGGTGATTTCAAGCCTTGTATAGGTAGGTTCCAGTGCCCGGTCTTGATGTGAGATCTGAATCTTGCTCACTGTAGTGAGTGAGGCTATCAGTGTTTGGCTCTCTGCTTCAGAGGTCAGTGACTGCATTTACACGTGTGCAGGCTTCATGCTGATTAAATCGAACTGCTGTACTGAAAAGGACATTAACTAAATGCCTCCCAATGTCCTGATGGTGTATAAGCTATTCTGAATCATAAAATCAATAGAGGATTTGTCCCAAGTCATTCCAGCACACACTCGTACATAAATGAAAGTGCTTTTCATTCAGTGAAGTGAAGGAAATGCATAAAAGAAGAAATGATCTTTGTATTTAAATTGCTTTCTTTTTCATGATCTGAGAAACAAAGAATTAGAAGTGATATAGGAGTGACTGTTCTTGCCTTCTGTGTCATATTACATTTCTTAGTTTTATTTCTCAGGTCCCAAAAAGCAATGCTTTCTGAGCAGCAGCAGTGCAGGCCTGTCTTGATAATGTGCTTCAGCCATGACCCCTGTCTAGAAGTAATCGGATTATATGTTCTGCTTGTTTCCTTCACTGAGGCCTGGGACAGATGCAGGGCAGATGTGAATGAATCATAGAAACATAGAATCATAGAACCATTTAGGTTGGAAAAGACCTTCAAGATCACTAAGACCAAACATCCACCAGACCTACTGAGAAATCATCACCGTATCCCTTAGTGCTGTGTACACTTGTCTCTTAAATACCTCCAGGGATGGAGACTTCACCACTGCCCTGGGCAGCCCCTTCTAATGCCTGACCACCCTCTCCATGAAGAAATTCTTCCTGAAGTCCAGTTTGAACCTGCCCTGGTATAACTTGAGTTCATTTCTTCATATTCTTATCATCTGAGAGAAAAGACCAACTGACCTTCAGTGCAACCTCCTTTCAGGAAGTTGTAGAGAGCAATGAGGTGTCCCCTCAGCCTCCTCTTCTCCAGACTGAACAGCCCCAGTTCCCTAAGCCACTCCTTGTGGCTCTTGTTTTCTGGTTCCATCACCAGCTTCACTGCTCTTCTATGCAAATACTTGAGGAACTCCATGTCCTCTTTGTAGTGAGGGGCCCAAATCTGAACACAACACTCAAGCTGCAGTCTCACCAGTGCTACGTACACAGGGACAGTCACTTTTCTAGTCCTGCTGGCCACGCTTTACCTGATGCAGGCCAGGATGCCATCAGCCTTCGTGGCTGATGGTGGGAACACAGCACTTCCTTCACAATCCTATGGAGGCACACACCTTTCTACCAACTCATGGGCCTCAGGAGGATGCTACAATGGAGGAAGGGAATCAGGGGAACACATACTCGTGGCTCTGCTTCATGTTGTGCATATTCTCTGGCTCCCCACAGCTCGCAGAAGGGTTTGAGATACCAGAAAATAGAGAAGGTGGTATGCTGGGAACAAGTGAGTTGCCAGCTCTACAGCAGAGAAGTGGGAGAGGGGCTCCAGTAAGGCTAAAATTCCCTTGGTAATCAGCTGGTAAATCCACATCAGTTTAAGGCCAGGAGAGAATCTCCTGCACCAAACTTATGTGACTTCAGATCAGAAGATGCCTACTGTGTTGGAAATTATGTGATGTGAACCTCTGGCAATGGGCCGCAGGCCAGCAAAGTCAGTTCCCATGGATCACAAAATCTTGGGAATCTTTGCTGGTTTTTTTTACCTGAAAGCAGGAGCAAAGAGCGGCAGAGGATCTGTAACTCATTATTGATGACTCCATCTATCCAGTTTTTCTTTGGACTACTTTTTCTGTGTTTTTCTGGTAATCAGTTCAGCCCTCCCTTGTCTTTTTATACAGCGTCCCTTTTCATTGGAAAGCCAGACATATTGGCAGTGCTTGCTTCTGTAGGAATAAAGAAGGAATAAACGATCCAAAAGAAAGGATTATAGTCTCTCAGATTGCCCTGGGATACACACAAGTTGAACACTAACCCTGCATGTGTCAGTGTTCATTCTTAACATTCTCCAAGAGCCTCTTCACTGTTAAAGATTTCAGGCATTGCAACAGCAGCTGAGACCTGGGAAGAGCTACAAAAGCAATGCTGATGAGCACTTCGTGCACCTGTGGTTTTCAGCCCTCGCAATCCAAAAAAACAGTGAAAGATAAAGAGCATAAATGATTATCAGATGCATCGAACCGATTCACATTACATAACCCAGTTGTAGGAAACGGGGGAAAATTAGTGGTTTTATGCAACATTTTGTTGACCTGAAAGATCTGATGCCTGAAAGAACATTTAACTAAGAGCAGCTGTAAGGAAAACAGAGCGATGTAGGCAGGTAAAACCACGAATCAAAGACTTTGCAGATCCATATTTCCTCACACTGAGTTAAGTTTTCAGATGCCAGATTCTGTTCCTATTGAATCTATGGCAAAATGCCTGCTGACTTCAAACAGAATAGGTTTTGTCCCTGTAAGCTAAGAGTATGGCCAGCAATACCAATGCAGTGTAAAAATAAACTGTGGGTGAGAAGTAGGGAGTTGGTACTGCAACGTTAGTGCCTGCCGGATCCTGATTCTTTTCTTTTCCAATTAAGAAAACCACTTCACACTTGAGACATTGTGCCACTCATGTTTTAAGGTCTGGAATATTTCAAAGCCTGATGGCTGCAGTGCTCAGTGCTAATAAACTTTATTTAGGAAGTATTACTTAAAAATGATTAAATAAAGTGGAAATATCAGGAAAAAAAAATTCATAACAGAACTTTCTTGTACCAGAAAAGGTTTTTAAACCTTGGTGTTGCTATTCATTTACCTTCTCCTCTGTTCCACTGCATTCTGTCTACAGCAATTTATGCAAATCTATATTCTTAAGCCTTATCCTGAAACTGGATGTGATAGATCTTTGTAACTGCTTGGCATCTCTTAGCATTATGGTAAGAATCCGGGTGTGAGTTTGTGTAGAGATGTGAAAGGGAACCGACAGAAAACAAACCACAAAACTTTTTGCACAGTTTGCCAGTTTTGCATCCAAACAAGTACAGTTTCCAGCAGTGTATCTGTAGTATTTTGAAATTAGTTAAAAATAGCACTGCTGTATTCTTTAATTAGCATAGCTGAAAGTTAGCCAGATCAGCTTCGGACGCAGCAGGAGACGTACAGTTTGTCCTGATTTTGTGGGGAAAGGAAAAATGTAATACTTGGCAGATGAACTAACTATGCTAACCCAAAGTGTTATTAGAACATAGTTGACTAAATCGAATATGTTGGTTTACCAAAGATTAGTCCACATATTTTAACAGAACAGAGGAGCACAGTTTCAAAGCTGTGGGCTACTGAAAGAAACAAGATCTAGAGAAAGCGGTTATTGGTGATACGAAAATCTGGGGGAAAATGACTTATATATTGAGATCAGTATGCAAGTTTTGCCAAATCCTGGCCTTCTTACTGACACAGAGTAACATCATCAGCTGCTGTGAATAGCTCTGTTGCTGTGGGAATCCCATCTTCTATTGCAGAATGCAATCACAAAGTGTTTCAACTCGAACGAACAATTTCAAATGTTTAGATTTTAAAAACCACCGCTTTTAACTTCTCTGTACCCGGTTGCATCAGATGGGTTTCCATGAGCTTAGATGTGTAATATTAACATGGGATAAACTATTTATTAAACAGGAACAAATATCAGCCGAGTAAACACTTATTAGTGCTTATAATGTCTAGCCTAGAAGTACTCCCTGCCTTTGCATGATGGAACTGCAGTGTCTTACTAAACAACTGCTTTCTTGTGCAGATTGAAGGGCAGAATTCTGAGGGATGCAAAGCTTTTGCAACTTGTGTCATTCTCAAACTGACGTCTAGAAATGAAGAGACACCTAAGAGTCATGAAAAATTTATGAAGGACTCTCCTGAGTCCAATAAGAACATCCTTGAAAATAAATAAGTCCAATAAGAAAATCTTGGCTCCAAAGCAGTTTTGGTATAAAAAGGTAAAATTGATTATCCCTGAAGCAGTAGGGTCTGAATACAGAGAAATTCACTTTTAGAAGGGAGCACTGTTACCCTCCCTGTGGTTCATAGCTTTAACTTACCATTTGAATTCCTGTCATGAAGGATACGCAAGAAATTAGTGCATGTGGCGGATACTCTCGTCATTCACTTCTCCATAGACAGCTCACCTCAGTTTGGAAGGAACATGGGCCACTATAGCGGAGGTCAATCTTCAGACAGCCACCTAAGGAGTTTACTATTTACTGACCTTTTCTGCCTTTGAAAATGCTTACTGCTTTTTCTTTTTTTTTTCAAGAACACAGTGGTGAAAATTGCCTCATTCCCAAATGTGACATCTCGGAGTTGTAGAAGAAATGGTTACCTGAAGAACTTCTCCAGATTGCATCACAGGGAAATATCTTTCAGTGCTTCTCTAATCCAGATCATCTCGTTTCCTCGAAAGGACAGCTCATCATCTCACTGGGCTGACTTTTCCCTGCACAAATGCTTTTCCTCTAAAAGGTAAGCCTTCAGAAAGTGCAGTAAAGCACGAGCACTCCTGGGGAATAATTCCCCAAGTCAGGTTTTGGATTTTCCATGAGGCTGTAGCTGTCCTGAGTGATCATGGCTGTGAGCCAGGCTGGGGAGAACCTGCAGTCAGAAACGAGCTAGACCACGTCATAATCATGTTTTAGCTTCTACGCTTTAGGACTTTGGTGTCTATAGACATGACACTGTCTTCAAGATGTATCTGAGACTCAGTGGGTGAAGGTTGTTATAGTCCATTTTATAGACAAGAAAGACCAAAGTGGGACGCACAAAGATAGGAAAGGCCCTGACGATGTGAGATGGGAAGCAGAAATCCTGCCTTTCCTCAAGACAGAGCTACTGATACAGTTTGCAACTCAGCCCACTGAGCTGTGACCTCCTTAGGTGACAAACATTTGCAAGGCACCCTTCCTCGAAGGTTCTTTTCTGCTCCCATTGGTGAGAGGAGGTAGGATGGCTTGTCACTCCACAGGTTCTCTATCACCTCTCCCCGATACATACACTCAACACAAGCAGAATGCATCCAGGTTCCTTGGCAGACAAAAGGATATGCAGGAGCATTTGTCCCCTTAGAGACTTAGTAAACATCTGATGCGTAGATGGAGAGTAGCTGAAAACACAGATCAATTTCCAGTACTCTGAAAAACCTCTGGCCAGCACTGTCTCTTAAAGAAACAGAGTGGAAGAATGTAAACATGTGTTTGGCCAGTAAACGAGTTGTTATGTAAATGTTAATTATGAAAAGGATTTCCCATGAGTATAGGGCTTTCAACACGACTTTGATCTCATGCAGGACTCAAGTCTCAGGAGTCACATGCTCTGCCTTAGAACTGTGCTGACACTTCTCCCAGCCTTAAGAATCTGCAAGGACATTTGTTGTAGCACGGGAACAGAAGAAGCTTTGATGATTGAAACTGAAGCTTGCACAGCATCATGCTGAAGCAAGCCTCTGTTTAATTAAAATGTTCCATTGGTTGGAACATGTGAGCTTCTCACTGTGATCTCTGGGTGGCCAATGCATTAAGAAAATCAGAAAAAAAGTTTTGTCGTGAGCCGCACAAACTCTCTCCTGTTCTCCATAATAAATGTCGACCAGCCATAAAATCCATCTCTCAGCCAGCTATTTACTTCTCATCAGGTTTAAATGCCATTCTTTGCTCTCCCCTCACCTCCTGCACCATCCTGAAGGTCTTTGTTTTGCTTTGCAAGGCCAACACAATTCAGGTTACGCCTACAGAGCACACCTAGCAGCCTGCTAAGCAGGTAGGTGTAACAATGAGATGGATTGCTGAGCTAGAATACTCACATTGTTGTTTACAGCAACCCAGCTAGTATGATGTGAATATACCCTTAGGTCTTGCCTATCTCTGTCCTTCCATCTCATCCTTGCTTCCTGTGCCCTTCTTTTCCCTCCCTCTCCCCTGCTTACCTTCCAACCAAGAACCTTCCTACCAAAACTGTTTGCCCCTCAGTTGCCTTGTTCTCCTAATCCTGATCTGCCGCTCTCCTCCTGAGACACATGCTTTTTTAGGTAGGTTCCACTGAAAGCTGCTTTTCCCTTAAACAATATGACTAATGAAAAAAAAAGGACAAAATAATGCAATACATTTGGCATAGCACGGGCTGAGCAGCCCTGTTCTGTCATCTGCTTGTCAAATCTTATCCATCCTTCTTCCTCCATCCTGCGCAGTCCCATCAGAACCCTGTTGTGATACCCGTGTTCACAAATCCACTCCTGCTGAGCTCTTGGCCATTTGGTCAGAGCCAGGGAGCTGGGTCTTTAATGATGTATGTGGTAGCACCCTGTCCATCCCAGACCCTCAGTGATGAATCAGATTTGAAAAAAAAAAGTATCAGTGAGTAGGCTAAGACGTAATTTTGTTGTTATGGGCAAGAGGTTCTGTTTGCTTTCAGCTTTTTTGAGCTGTGAGGATCTGCTTCTCATTCTTTTTTTCCACCACAGCAAGGAGGGGTTCAAGCTGATTCGACCTTTCCAAAAGGATGCTGAGGTTCTCCCGTGGATAACGTGCTTCCCACAAGAATCACAGGGACTGGGGACAACCTTAGGCTCCCTTCGCTGTGAACAGTTCCATTTAGCAAAGGCAGTGACTCACCGTGTCCAAGTGAAGCCTGCCCTGGGATGAAGAAATCAGCGGGACCAGCCTGTCAGCATTGCCGGTAGTTGAAGCAGACACCATGACATTCCTTGCTCCCACTACAGCCACCCCTTCCTCGTGCCACTGCCCTTATGCCTCTGGGTGATGAATCAGACTTATCTGACCAAAACATACCACTGGGGTTAGTTTTTTGGTCGGATCTGCCAACACAGAGGTGATGAGAGGGTAAGAATGTGCAGGCGAGTGTGGGAGTTCAGGGATGCTAAAACGCTGCAGGCAGTCTTCAGTAGTCCGCTCACTGAATACTGAGCCATGCTTTGGGACTGAAGCCTTCCATCTGCCTTGCTTGCTAAACTCTTATTACATGTGGTGCTCTATAAATAACATCCTTTGAAACTATTGCGAGGCTATTTTAAAAGAGAAATGTGATTACTGAATTTCCACCGAGATTTCTCTTCCAGCCCTCCTCCCGTCCCTGTCCCTTGTGGCTGATCGTCTCATTTATGTATTTAACAAATGGGAAGCAGAATGCTCCGCTGCTTTTCTCTCCTTTCTTAAAAAATAATAGTAATAAAAAAATGATGACAATTCAATGCTCCAATGTGACAAAGCAAGGCAACGGGACCTCTGCTCAGGCCAGAATTTCATTTGAGACTCTTGAGGTTTTCAAATAGCAAGAAAGAGTTGAAGCTTTAAAAAACCCCACAGAATTCTTAAGCTATCTTTTAAGTGGGGGACTGTTTTATCTATCAGAATTTCTGGCAGTATTCAAAGGGAATGTATAGCAGTCCTGTACTTGCGTCTGAGTTTGTAGTCACAAAGTAAATGCAAGCTCTGACTTAGTTAAGATAGTAGTGTTGAAAATAGCATTTTTATGCCAAGCAATAAAATGTGGGTTACAATTCTAAACATGACAGAATATGAGCCATATTTATTTGCAGTAGAAATCTGTCCCCGAAGGAGGAAATAACGGTTTGTTGATAATATTGATCCTGAAATGGAGAAAATCAACAGTCTCAGAGGAGCAGCTTTTCCAAGAACGTGATTCTGTGAGTGCCACTGATACCCAGAGAAAGGCAATGGATTATCCATCCTTGAGCCACAGCCTCTCACCCGGTTACCTTTTCTTCTGGTGTTGCAGTAACATGGACCAAAGGGGAGTCAAAGCCTGAACTTTATTTAATATTCACCCACAAATTTTTGGAACAGGTGAGCATGATTTCATAGAAGTGCAGAATCACAGAATCATTAAGGTTGGAAAATATCACTAAGATCACCTAGTTCAACCACCATTTCTTGATGTCTTCAACACCCAGGAATGAAGGATGGCTGAGAACAATAAATCTCAAAGTCCTCCTTTAGACACAGCTGAGTGAAGGAGAGAAAATTATGACAACTCAGCATTTACACGGTCAAAGTGCTACAGCTGTAATAACAGCCCCAGTACCCTCATAAAGTCAAGGAGTAAACATTATTATCTTTATACAGGAGCTTGCCTACGGTGATATGTTGTGGAATTTATTTTAAGTTAGATCAAACTCTTCCTTTTCCTCTCCAGAAATAAGCAGTTGCAAAGCAAGCCTGTAGCAGAAGTAAGAATATACCCTAGGACTTGCTGGGTTTCAAGCCCACATCCCCTCACAGCCTTCACAGTCTCCTGTACCAGAGGTAGCTGGAAGCTATATGGAAAGCTGTTTTTTTTTTGCTGTTGCTGCAGAGTGGACCAGTTGTCTGGAATTTGGCTCCTGCAAAATGTCCTTCACTTGTCTTGTTCCTGAACAGAAGTAATCCTTGTTTCCACCTGTGATGATAAACCACAAGTTAAAACAAGCAAGTTTTCTCTTGAATGTCAAGGAGCTCTTATTATACAATTTGTTATCAGATCAAAGCAAACATGACCTTAGCCCTCTGACAGTGCATCATAGAGCCATACCTGTCACAAGGAAAGAAGGAGGGAAGGAGAGGAAAATACACACCCTGCTTTGCTGTCCAGATGTGACCACGTATTTTAAAACGTAATTACAGAACAGATTAAGCTCTTTGGCTTTCAGACTGATTGGGTGTTTCACCTCCTCAGTCTATTTCTGGCTGCTGTAAATATTGCTGTTGTAACAGGAAAGCAATCGAGCAGCAGGGTTGATACAAAAATGTGAGGACAGATGGAAGCCATACCTATTTCTGAAGCTACTTGCTCAGCAAATCAATACAAGTCTGCACTGGCTCTGGACCTGAGCAGCAATCCTTGCTAGGTGGAGGTGATTTCACAAATGAGGGGTGTCCTTCCATTGAATTGCCCCTTTCTGTGTGTTATGAGAAGGGGACCGACCAGAGCCCAAACCTGTCACCTGTAGAAAGCTTTTACCAGGAAAAGGGGATACTTTGGCAAACTGTTAGCTCTGCTGTTGATATTTATAATTCTTTGTACTTTGCTTTAAAGCCCAGCTTCTGACTTTGGGTGCTTACCTGAGAAATTCAACTTTCATTTATTTCTTCAGAAGGTTTTTGGTGTTCAGATTTGCAAATAAAGGACTTACCGAGTCAGGACTCCGAAGGCAGAAGGCAGGGGGAACCCCTCACCACAACTGCTACTTGTAGGAAATGTAGAGCATTTAAGCAAATTTCATGGTAATGAAACCTGAGTCATGATGTTTTAAGATCTGGGCCACTGATAATGCCTCTTTTAATGCCCTTTGCATAGTCCCACAGACTCACTCACAGCTGCCTGCAGACCCGGTGCGCTGTTTGTGCTGTGTAATAGCAGCATAGCAGGTTTCCTGCTCCCTGCCTGCGTCCCAAAAGTCATGTCAGCCGGGCACTGCTTGCACCACAGCTACTTATTTTCCTTCTGAGGAAAGGAAGAGCTTTACTCCAACGTGAATGGCATTTTCCACAGCTGGTGGCTTTCCTGTTTTCCTCAATATAACATTTTTATCAGTGTTAGAAGTGAGCTCAGAACACAGCCCTGCTGCTCTTAAAACAGCTCTTACCATAAGATTAAGGCTCAGCATCACATTGCCTCTGAGGGTGATCCCTTTTTCCTATTCTGCTCAAACTTCTCATTATAACGTTCCAAGCCATTACAGAATGCTTTACAAACATTAACTAATCTCACACAGCACCCCTCATAGGCGTGCAAATGCAAGTTGGTTCTTGGGTTGGATATTAGGAACAATTTATTCTCTGAAATAGTGGTCAAGCATTGGAATAGGCTGTCCATGGAAGTGGGAGAGCCACTGTTCCTGGAGGTGTTCAACAACTGTGTACACATGGCACTGAGGGGCATGGTTATTGGGCATGGTGGGGGTGGGTTGATGGTTGGACTAGATGATCTTAGTGGACTTTTCCAATCTTAATGATTCTGTGATTCTATGAAATGTCTGTTGTTATCCTTTTATTGGTGGGGAACCAATAGAGCGATTGTCTCTTCTTTGTTTCTATTCTTGTGAATGAGACAGATTTATCAAATTGTGGGAGAGAAATTAGGATGTGGGGGAACATCTGGGACAAGGTCCTTCCATTGCTTATGGTGTTAAAGCAGCTCTGCTGCAGCCTTTGGAGGACTCTGTGAGGTCCTGGAGAAAGTGGAAGAAGCCAAGAGAGAGTTTTGTGACAGTATGAATTTTCCATCAGTCTGAGTGAATAGCACTGCTACGTGAAGGTTGTTGCTGGTCACTGCAGAAACAGGAGCCAGCCAGTAAATGACACAGAGTTTATAAGGAGCCTATATTTACAGAAGCAGTGAGGTGACCATAAGAAGGGAGTGGACCTGTTGTGTGCTTCACTGGGTTGAAGTGCACCTTGAGATGAGAAGCTCCTGGCGAAGGAGTGGGGAGCAAACACCTCGAACAGCAGATCTACGGAAGGTTTGCTGTGAGCCCTCCCTGCTCTCACTGCAGCTGAAGTGTTCCTGGCTCCCAGAGGGAAAGGCCAATCCATTAAGAAACAGAAAATTATGCTGATTAAATCAAGCAGAATTTGGAATGCATTTGTGAAGGCTGACTCTCAGGGAATAAGATATGTAATCTAAGTACAGGAGGCCAAAACAGGGCCTCTAACTTAATAGAAAGAATATACCCTCTCAGGCGAATGTCACAGTGATAGATAGGTATCTGCTCCTTTCCCCAAGGACAAGGCGTTTCTCGTGGGAGCCAAATAGGCTTCCCCTTGAGAATTATGAATTCTGTGTTAGATAAGAAACTCCAATACTTAAAATTATTCAACTGAGTCTCCAAAACAGCTGGTACCTGGCAAAAAACCTGTGGTTCCCATAGTTAAATTTATGTCACAAACCAGCCTTGCTCCATCCAGCTGTTTGTCTCAGTAATGACTCTGATTTCCTGAAAAGAAAGAAGATACCTCTATCCATCATCTGTTTAAGACTCAGTTCACCTACTGCTGTCATTCCACAGGAGCAGAGAGAAATATGTGATTCTTCTGAACTCTAGGACATTCTGTAATTTTGTTTGGGGTTTAGAGAACAAGGTGATTGATGTCTTCTAATGTCTCTGAGAAGATAGATACGTGTTCCCTCCTTGACCTACTGTTTTCTTTCAAGGTCTTGCTGTCTATTGTCTTATCTTCTTTCCTATGTTCATGGTGAGCTCAAGGGCTAAGGCCTACTGGTGTATACAGCACTGACAGTCTTGTGACCATGACCACTGACTTCTCAGCCAAAACTCTAATGATAACAGTGCCAGTCTCCACAGAAAACACACACAAAGAGAATCCAGTCATCATTCTAGCATCCCAGTGCCTCCACTTCCTATATCCAGAGAAATAATCAGGTAAGATGTTTCGGCCTGAGACAGAGATCCTGTGTTGCCTTGCCTCTCCCTTCCCCTTCCCTATCATATATTCTGATCTAACCCCTCTGACCACTATGGGCATAAACTAGAAAAGCTCCCCCTCAAGCAGTGGACACAGATATGTTCACAGAGGCATCCGAATTGTTTCCTGATACATGCTTTTTTTGCAAGATGAAGCCTAGCACACATGGATGCCCCGTTTGCCAGGCAGTATTCCCTCTATCAACTCCCCCAGAATCTCTTCCTAAGGCTGCATGTTTGCCCTCACTTTTTTATTCATGCTCATTCCAGTTAAGTACCTACAACATTGTAGGTCCTGCTCATCTACCTCCTTCAGAACTTGGCTGGGCTAACAGGTGGAGGAAAGTTGACCAGGACTAGATAGGACAGGAAGTAATTGCTGGAGGTTGCATCAGGGAAGGTTCAGGTTGGATATTAGGAAAACCTTCTCAGGAAGAGGCGAGGTGTTGGCACAGGCTGCCCGGGGAGGTGGTGGTGTCATCATCCCTAGAGGTTTTCAGGAGAAAAGTAGATATCGCATTGAGTGACATGGTTTAGTGGTATGGTGGTGATGAGTTGATGGCCTGAAGTCATTTAGTTTCTCCTTTTCTCCTCCATCTTACTTTCCTTCTCCCTTCTCCATTTCTTAGGGAGGGCTTTCAAGGGACCATCTTTGTGGTGGGCCAGACTTGACACCATTTAAACATCCACTCAAACACAAGCCCCCTACAGAAAATCACTGAATTCTGGCTGCTGTTATGTTTGATATTCTCCTTCAGTCACTGTTGGAAACCTATCTACTGACTAATCATAGAATCACTTGAGATGGAAGGAACCCTGAAAGGTCCAACCCCTGTGCAGTGAACAAGAACAGCTCCATCAGGTTGCTCAGAGCCCCATACAGACTAACTAAAGAGCCCATAGGTACAGGAAAGGCAGATCATATTCTGCAATCATAAACTGGGATCTAGCCAAGTACAAAAGAAACTAAACAAAAGCTACAGCCAGGCCTTTGAAAGTAGAACTATGTTAAATATTTGCTTCTGTTAAAAATACTCCAAACTGCTTCTTGTGTCAAACTTTCTGCAAAATCGTTTGCCTCTATGGCCCTTTTCCCCCAGCTTTGGATGCAAAATTCACAGTCTGGATGGCTGCCAAAATGGCGAGGTCGCTTTTCCTAGGACACTCAAAGATGAGATCTGAGCATTATTTGTTGGATTTTGCTGCATGAGGAGAGAAAAATATGATTTTTGTGCTTCTCTAACAGTATGGCCGCTTGCAGAGGTTCAAGTGAACTGTGTTTTCCTTGCTTTTCTCAGAAGAGGCTGTGTTATGAGCTAGCTAGAGAAGTAAAGCCAATCTGGTTATCTCACACCGCAGGGAACATTATTAAGAAGGCTGTTCCCTTGTGGCTAAGATTTTCCAAAAGATACTGATGATTTGAATGTGCTAACATCTTTAATATTGAGTGATCTCCTAGAAATACCTCAGAAAGAGGTATCTGATCTTGGGAAAGCTGCGCTCCTCAGCTGGGAAAATGAGCGCTTCTGAGCTGTCACGATGTAAATTGGTAATACCATAACCATGGGCAAAGGTTTTTTGACAATCTTGGCAAAGTTAATATTTGCTTTTGTAGTTACTATATATGTTTTAAAAAGACTCTGCAAACTTGCTTGTATTGTGAGAATCGACGTTGTTAATCCTGACCCCTCCTCAGGCACCTGTTTTATTTGGATGTGGATTGCAACAAGTATATAAGATCCCATTTAATGTAAGACATGAGAACGCTACTAGAGAGCTATCGCGCTGGCTTTAGCCTCTCTTCCAAGGTAGACTTGAGTAGAATCTTCCCTCTCCCATTAACTTCCCAGCTCCTCAATAAACCACCAGAGAATTAGATTCTCTGTTGCCAATTTGAGTAGGAAGCATTTAGTGCTGGTGAATAATAAGTATTTCCCATACGTGTACCTGCTGCCCCTAACTTCTTGTTAAGGGAAGGGATTATTTTGCATAAAGCTTTCCCTAGGAGCTATGCAAATTAGCAAGATGCTAACTGAGTTACTGAGGAGGGTCTTTAATTTCCTCAGCTGGTACAGCTGGAAAATCCATGTATGTTTATTCCATGCTCAGAAATGACTGGGACAGATACATATATTTGCTATGTAAAGTGTATTATTAGTTTCTCAGCATGTATCATCCTGCTGGGTCAGAGTCAGGAAGGTTAATGAAATGTTTAAAGTGAATTTTCACATATTGTTTTTTTCAGTACTGCAATGGATGAACCACAAAGCCAAGAGCATGCTTATGTAGGGTATCTGTTCAGTTGTTTTCATCACATTTAATGCATAGAAGCTATTACTGAGATGCTCTTGCACCACTTGGACAAGATGGCACTCTTTACAAATAACCTTTTCAATGCAGCACTGAAATTTGCTTGCGGGGCTGTATTGCTGAAGCAATAAGCAGCAGCACTTACGTCTCTCTGAGATTGCTTCCTTTTCTACTGGATGCCAGATGGGTTCAAGTTGCTTTTAGGGCTGAGAGTTCTATAGGAAGCACACCTGCGTTGCCTCTGTTGGTCTAAAAATCAGCAGATTCTGTGTCTGAATCTGTCAGGTATAGTAGGTACGTAGCAGTCACAGTCACAGGAGACACAGATAGCAAATAGAACTGTAGAGTCGTTTGAATTGGAAGGGGCCTTTAAAGGTCATCCCGTCCAAATACAGCATTCCTGCCAAGCTTCCACCACCCAAGATACCCAGATCCATGCGGTACATAACAGAGATTTTTTCTCCATGTATTTCTTTGCACAGCTCCTTGAGCAACGGAATTCCTCGAGTTTCATCAGAACTCCAACCCAGATGTTGCCACTCCTGCTTGAGATGCCACAAGTCAGAACAGCTTTCTGCAGCTTCACGCGTGGCAGTGAGAGAAGGATTAAAACCTGAGTTATTGGACCACCACCAAATTACCCCCAAGTGGAGCAGTGGGTACATTCACAAGGGCTTTTGCAAATAAACGAATAAAGATGTCACCACTTTCACACAGCGTGGATGGAGAAGAGCATGCCAAGATCAAATAGCAGCTGTACCCGCTAGAGTTGGAACTGAAACAATCTGATCCACTCCATTTGCTACTTAGCAAACAAGAAACTCAATTGATATAAATGCTCCTAAGCCTTTCTAACTCTGTGGTAGTTGCAAGATTGCTCCAGAGTAGCTTCACAGGAGTGGGAAGCTCTGCTCTTTACTGGCAGAGCATGGAGAACTTCTGACTGTTTTGAAGCAGTAGGTTTAGTATCTACTGAACAGATCAGAGTGTACAGACATGAGAAATGGGACCAGAACTACAAGTCAAACAAACAGATCAGAAAGGAACCTTGTGAGGCTGGATTTCAGTTTTACTTCCATCCTGAATTTAGGGGCAGAAGCTGCCATCTTCACTGGCCTTGTCATTGGCATGGCTGAGAATCATAGAATCACAGAGGTTGGAAAAGACCACTGAGATCACCCATTCCAACCAGCAACCCACGACAATACCAAGCAAGTCTCAGACCTCATTTACGCCACCGTACCACTAAGCAGTTCTAACTGTGGAGTTGCTTCTTCATGGATGGGCAATTTTAGGCATTTAGCTGCTTATTTAGTCCCTTCACAAGAATAATTGTTAACAACAGCAGGAAGGGATGGCCCCAGTCAGCCAGTTATTAGATGAAGAGTGCAGTTTTGAGGAGATTTCCAATGTACAAAGGCAGATTTTGCAACATAAGGACCAGGCATCTGGGATGGTTTCACTTACGTATTTTTAGAGGCATTGCAATCCATTTGCTTGGGAATTTGTTTGATGTTTATCTTATAAAAATCTGGAAATCAGCTTTTTCCCCTCTTTGTTTTAGCAGTGAGTTTTTCAGCAGTTTCAGCTACATGAATCTACGGCATGGGATCTTGATCAGGTACAGTTTTCTTCAGAGTTCGTGTCAGAAATAGGAACTAATGGATAGCAACAAAAGAAACAAATGTCAGCTCCACGCTTTCAACAGCAGACAAAACACTTCATCTCGTTAAAGCTCCTTTTTTCTGGTTACTTACGGAAGAATTTTGCGAGTTCTCCAATCTCTTTTCCAGGATAAATGTGAAACAGACAAAGAGACAAACATCTTCTTATGTCTTCTGCGTTCATCGCAAAGAATGACATAAGCCTTACAAACGTCCAGGTGACCTAGATTGTCAGCTGAGAGACATTGTGCTTCAGGACCAGAACTTCGGCCAGCACATGGGACAATTCTGGCCATTCAGAACTGCAAACAGCCCCGCAATGCTGTCAGAGCCTTTGATAGTTTTTGTAATGTTATAACTGGATGTGCACAACGAGGCAGTGTGTGCCTTAGCAGAACGGTACGGCAGGAATCCACTGACTTGGAAGATTGCATTACATACTGAGGGGAAAAAACCTGTTCGAGTAAACAGTTTTATTTGTATCTCACAGCAAATTGGATTCCTTCAAAATCTCCTCAAGGGAGTGTGGCATCATGAAGCCTTTCATCAGGGGCCCAGCCTGGGCTCTGCTTCAAACTTCTTCAGAAGAACAGAACAAACATTCTCCTTCCCCTGCTCCGGATGTTTTACGAAGGTGGAACAAGGTATCCACTGTAACTCAAAGGGAGGAAGGATCACATAACACCAGGCGTGAATGTGGAGTTACCAGTTTTCACAGGCTTTATTAATGCTACTTTTTCAAACCAGGAAGCTTTTCCACATCCCTGTTGGAGCTATGAAGTCCTCTGGGTTTCCTCTGCTTTGCAGCTACTGACATTCAAACCCTGGGCTCTCAGACGCAGACGTGATGTGCTGGGCATTTAATGGACAGATGCTGGTAGGACATTTCATTCTCACTACAGCCCTGTGACAAGTACAGCAATAGTGTACCTGGAAAAATATTTATCAGGAAGCCATTTGATGTATTTTTAGGTTCTCGTTTAAAGCAATCTGGTGGCTGGCAAGCAAGGGAGAGGAGGGCAAGCTCCCTGCACCGTGCCAGTGATTTCTCCATAGGCTTCAGTTTTGGGATTTGGTGCTGAGCAACTGCACAAAAACTTCTTGGGAAGTTGTTGGGAACTGTCAGCAGCTCAGACTGGGGTTGGGGCACATTTCTTATAGAAACATAGAATCACCGAGGCTGGAAATGACCTCTAAGATGCTCTAGTCCAACTGTCAATCTACCACCAATATTGCACACTAATCCATGGCCCTCAGTACCACATCTCCATGGTTCTTGAACGCCTCCACAGATGGTGACTCCACCACCTCCCTGGGCAGCCTGTCCAGTTCCCAGCCTCTCTTTTAGAGAAGAAGTGTTTCCTAATATCCAACCTGAACCTCCCCTGGTGCAACTTGATGGCACGGTGCTGGCAGTGGCTACTGCTGCTTTATTCTCTTAACTCTCTGTCCTGTTGTTAGGCAATAGAGAAAACATCTATTTTTTTTGTAGACAAAAAGTTGTTTCTATGAACTTCTTCCTACTTCGGATCACTCTGGAGTTAAACAGATTTTGGTTCTGTTGTGGAGTTCTCCAGAGGATGGATCAAACCATGGAAAGTGTCTTTTTCTCTGCCGGGCTGCAGACATTTCAAGAAGGAATCTCTGTAACATTCTGTCATTTAAAATAGCTCACATTCCTCTGGAATTTTCTGCCGTTGCTTTAATGCTTTTGCATATTTGACTGTACATGCAAAAATACTTAGACAAAGATGTTTTAAGCATTCTGGAAAATTACATTTTTTCACCCATGCCCAAGAGAGAAAAGGGCCTGATCAGCCCAAAGGATTAGCAAGAAGTGATTTAAGTTTTCACCTCACTGTGACTCCCTTCTAGGCTGCAAGCTGCAATGGGTTCAGGGAGGACCAGAAGCATGCCAAAGAAATGTTTCGTGTTTGCAGTCCTGTTTCCATAGATGGGAATCATAGACTCATAGAATGGCCTGGGCTGAAAAGGACCACAAAGATCACCTAGTTTCAACCCCCCTGCCATGGGCAGGGTTGCCAGCTACTAGACCAGGCTGCCCAGAGCCACATCCATCCTGGGAACATCTGTCACAAATCTCATACTGGATGACATTTTCTGTGCACCTTCCAAACTAATAGACTGAAAACAGAAGGGCAGGGAGATGACCCACCTCCTTACCTTTGGAGGCTGTGTCTCAAGGACAGGAGAAAATCACTGCACAGTCCTTTGTGATTGATCTATTACACTGATAGTGAAAGTTGTTTTCTTTTTAGAGTCAGGTTGCCCTTCTGATAAACTCATACGTACAGAATAATGTGTCTTTTTGGATGTTATTAAAAACAAGAACTGCACAGACAGCAGCAATAGAAGTTCTAATGTGCCCTCTATCCTCCATGTGCCAGTCTTTATCTGGAAAGGCAACCTCTCAGGGAGAGAAGATAATTTCCTTAATACACTGGCTGAGTATTGGCTTCTCTGCTAAGATGCTACAGTGTCCTGGAACAGTGATAATGGTAGCTAACTGCTAGCAATGAGACGCGGCTCCCTTTGTAGCAGCTGAAAAAGTTAATTAATTTTTTTTAAGTGCCTACTTTAAACTTCTACAATTTACTGTAGAGAGAATGTAAGTACCAAACTCAGCACTGTGAATTACATTCCCACTGCTAAGAGTTTATTTCTTAAGCTGTAAGGAATATCACAACATGAAAATGCCTTCCTGGAGCTTAACCCGGAGCACTGAAGTCAATATGAATTTTTCCATGGAATTCAGTGTGAGAAAAAAAACTGTGAAGTTCAGTTCTTTGATTTTGGAAGAGTAACTCGTTGGACCAATAGAAGGAGAAAGATGGATGGAAAAACAATCCATGAGATTACTAATAGCTGGTCAAGAGTTTGAGACATTATTTTCAGAAGATGATAAGCTGGGCTCCTGCAGCTCCATAAGATGTCTTTGGCAATGAAATGAAGATACAAAAAGAACAGAAGTGGTGTCCTGAACCAAATTAGAGCAGTTTCCCAAGCAGACCCAATCATCAGCTTGAAATGCTGTGCAGAACTGGTATGAGGAGAGAACAGACCAAGAAGCAGTGATAAAGAACAGACTCTTGGCTCAGCAGGCTTCAGAAGATAATCATGAGCTTTCTGGAAGCCAATTTAAGTGCCATGCCAGAGCACAGTCTAATTTCTCTGTTAAGCCCTTTTCCAGGAAATAAACTATTTCATTCAAGAAGTTATTGCATTAAGCAGAAATGACTAAGGCTGAGATTCTGACATCTACCATAGTGCTGAATGCTACCTTACTTAACAAGCAGACCTTAAAAAAACAAGAAAGGCATTTAAAAAGTGAGCTTTTAATTTGCACTTGTATTTTTAGCCGAGCCTCCTACTTACCCCTAGATATCTAATCAGAATTAGTTAAAGCTTCATAGAGCATAAGATAGAGGAAAGCTGAACTGCTACAGCACATAGCTTTATTTACTGGGTGGGACTGAATGGGTGACAAACTGGTGATGCTGGAGGTGGCCTTTCCCTCTCTGTGCGGGGCAATGCTCAAGAGTGGCAACAGGCAGAATCAATCAAAAAATACCAAACACTGAATGTACTCGCAAGTTCTTTAATGAGTTTGCTTTACTCTGCCTCCTGCAATCAGAATTATTTGCAAATAGTTGGATGACAACCAGATTTTTTTTCAGAAGAATGGCATTTCATTGTTCTCTTTTAAAAATTTCCGTCACTCAATCAGGGAGCTGAAACAATGTCTTGGACAAAAATGACATGTTCGCTGCAAAGCAAACCAAAAACAAACACAAGCCCAGTGTTTTTTTCCATTAAAGTAGCTATCTTTCTCCAGCTGGCTATCCCAGTATAAATCCTAATGGAGACACGGCATGACAGTTCCTATCTCTGTAAACTCAATGTATAACAAAGCTGGGGAGGAAAATCCCAAGTCAAGACTAGACCCTTTCTGCAGTGAATACAAAGTCTCAAGTAATCAACCACATGACATGAGTAATGGAGACTGAAGTATGCAAACAAATGATTCACAATTAAGCCATAGGCTAAGAATTATTCATTGATTTCCTCACTGGATTCTGACACACACGTTTTCATAAAGACTTAACCAAAAAAGGTATCCTACTGGTTGCATTTTAGTGTGCCTAGAAAGGACCTGGCTGCTCTGAATACGTTCCTTTGAATGAAACATGAAGACTTAACCTTTTTTTTTTACCCTTGTGACTATAACACTTTTCACAGAAGTAGGGTGTTAACCTCTGAGACATGGCCACATTCCAACTCAGATGTTTTTCTTTCTTCCTGAATTTTCTGTGTAGTTTGAGGGGGATGACGTATTCCTCACTTCCCTTCCTTTGTGTAATCCTGGTAGCACAAAATGGGAAAGGCTGCTGTGTTTCCCACCACTGATACTGCCTGCTACTGCAATGCAACTAGATAGGGATGTCTGCAAAAAAAGAATTGCATTCATACTTATAAATGCATTTAAGAGAAGTTGCATATCTAGGAAACTTAATATTACCCACAATATTAAGCGTGCTGGTATTCTTATCAGTAGTATTGCAGACATGGCATTGTTATCGTAAGGACTGTGAGTTGTCCGTTCTCCATATGGAAAATAAGGGCTCTTTTTGTCATAGAATCTTATAATCATTAAGGTTGGAAAAGATCTCTAAGATCATCTAGTCCAATTGTCCAGCTACCACAGTTATTGCCCAGTAACCCATGTCCAAAAGTACTACATCTACTCTTTCCTTAAACACCTCCAGGAATGGTGACTCCACCACCTCCCTGGGCAGCCTGTTCCAATACCCCACCACTCTGTCTGAGAAGAAATTTTTTCTAATATTCAACCTGAACCTCCCCTGGCTAAAATTGAGGGCATTCCTTCTCATTCTATCATTAGCTACCCAGGAGAAGAGGCCAACTCCCACCTTGCCACAGCCTCCTTTCAGGTTGTTGTAGGGTCTTCCCTAAGCCTCCTCTTCTCCAGGCTGAGCCACCCCAGTTCCCTCAGCCACTCCCCGTAAGACTTGTGCTCCAGACCCCTCATAGCTTCACTGCCCTTCTCTGGACACACTCCAGGGCTTTGATGTCTTTCTTGTAGCGAGGGGCCCGAAACTGAACACAGCACTCGAGGTGCAGCCTCACCAGAGCTGAGTACAGGGACACAATCACTTCTCTCCTCCTGCTGGCTGCACTATTGCTGATACAAGCCAGGATGCCGTTGGCCTTCTTGGCCGCCTGGGCACTCTGCTGGCTCATGTTCAGTCAAGTCTCAACCAACATCCCTAGATCCTTTTCCTCCCCACAGCTTTCCAGACGCTCTGCCCCAAGCCTGTAGCGTTGCCTGGGGTTGTTGTGACCAAATGCAGCACCTGGCACTTGGTCTCACTGAACTTAATCCCACTAGTCTCAAGCCATCAATGCAACCTCTATAGGTCTCTCTGTAGGGCCTTCCTACCTGCAGGCAGGTTGACACTTCCCCCCAACTTGGTGTCATCTGTAGACTTACTGAGGGTGCACTCAATCCCCTTGTCCAGATCACCAATAAAGATATTAAACAGAGCCAGCCCGAGTACTGACCCCACTCGTGACCACAGTCATGCCTAATATTGCACAGAAATGACCGTGATTTCAGGAGAGGTTCAGGTTGGATATCAGGAAAAATTTCTTCTCAAAAAGAGTGGTAATGCATTGGAACAGGCTGCTCAGGGAGATGGTGGAATCACTGTCCCTGGGGGAGGTCAGAAACTGTGGAGATGTGGCACTGAGGAGCATGGGTTAGTGGGCATGGTGGGGATGGGTTGATGGTTGGACTGGATGGTTGTGATGGTCTTTTCCACCCTTAAAGTTTCTATGATTCTGTGATTAGCTGGTGAGCTTTTAAATACCAAATCAAAAAAAGAGAGAGAGAAAGAGAGGCAAGTCTGCAGCATAATAAAGGACAAAAACTCCAAACCAAATGACCAGACTTGTAAAGTATCTGCCTTTATGATACATAAAAGAAACCTCAAAGAATTAAAAAGTAATCTGCTTTGGTGTCCACTTCTCTGTTTTACACTGAACTTTCTGCTTGAAAAATTTTAAAAGCTTTTTCTACCACGATGCCATGATACTAAGTGGTGCCTTTTGCATGTAAAGATGTATTTCTCAGTTATTCTCACAACACTGTTTTAGGATGGAAAGCTGCTTCTCTATTTTATAGGCAGAAATCTGAGTCATGGGTAAACTAAAGGTTTTTCCAAGAGGTCTCAGAAAGGTCTGAGCTAGCAGTCCTCCCCTTTACTAAATCCTTTCTCCACACACAGCTATATATGTTGGCCTGGAATGGGCTTGGCCAATATTTCGGCTGCCCTCGAATCAGAAGGGAATGACACGGAAGCAGCCATAAAGAGAGGCACAGCCCCAATTACCTGAGGATAACTTCTAAATCTGCCTCAGAGAACTATCGAGGCAATATCCCTTGGGGTCTTGGTGCTTCAGACTTTTGAATAACCCAACTCTGACATTCGTGGCTCAGGTCCACCCCTGCTCTGAAGGTTAGAAAGCTGTTCCTGTCCCACCGGTGTGATTTTAATTTTAAAAGCAGTTCTGCTGGCAGGCTGCTCTACCCTCAGCCCATTACGTAAAGTAAACTATTGACATATGCAGACCAGTTGAGGCCATTTTCTCCATTAAATTCAAACCTTGTTTTAAAAGTGCAGTTTTAACATGTTGTTCTTTCTGAAATATTCCACAATATGTGCTTTCACGTTTGGTTATATAACATTACATTCTTTTATAATAATAAAGCACAGTGTATTTTGGAATTGTTCGCAGACTGAAGCTGTTTAGCAAATGGGACACATCCAGATGTGAAAGCGTTCTGTGGCTTGGCTAGACATGCTACTAAACCTTTGAGTCAGACGTCCAAATGACGCTCAGGATGAATTTAGATTTCCTTTCTGAAAGGGAACTAGTGCTTTCCCAGCGTGCACAGGAGGAATCAGCATTCTTGCTTCTGATGTTGGCGTTCGGCAGGTTTACCATAAAGTTTGAAACAAATATGAATTCAATTAATTCAAACTGTTCGTGAACTTCATTTGGGTACTTGCGCAGTCTGCTAACGGCCTCGATGCAGGAGAATGCATCATTAAATGATAATGTTGTATTGAAAACTGTCTTCAAGCCTCAGACGAGGGCAGAGATGACTGGCGAGAACATGGAAAGAAAACTCTTCTGGGTAGTTTTTGATGTATGGACAAATTCCTGTGATTTTTCCAGATCTGTAGGTGGGTACTAAAACATAAGCAAAAAGAGAATCTGCTATTCTAGCAGGATAAAAGAAAATCATGTTTACATACATGGCTTTTTCTATTTCAAGAAACTTGTGACGGGATGTGACTTAGGCAGGGCTAAAGGTCTCCTCTAGGATCAAATAATCTGCTCCAGTTGGCTTACTCCAGCCTTAGATTCTGATCTGAATCAGTCTGGACCTGTCCCGTTAATCCAATTGTGTATCCACTGGTATGAAACAATGGGTCTATGTCAACAGCGTGCTGCTCTGGGTTTCCATCACATTGAAATCAAAGCAGTCATAAAGTCATCAGCCCGTAGAAGCACAGCGGCGAGTTCATCCACAATTGTTACTTTAAATGTGCCTGTTTTTTTCTGAGCTGGCTTTGATGGAAAACTCTGGGCTGACTGCCTTTGAGTTTGCTGTTTTTTGTTGTTTGTCGCTCTGCTTCCTGGTTGTTATTAATGATCTCCCATCATTATCCAAATACTTTCTAACCACAGGAATTAGTGCAGCTACAAATCCTCTTTATTTATTTATTTATTTATTTCCCCCCTTCTCCTGAAACTCTATTTATTTGTAGGGGTCGAAAGTCACAGTTCTTTCATTCTTTTGCTGCAAATAGGCACAATACAGTGATTTACCCCACAACCAAAGTCTTTAGATTTTTTCCCTCACACCATTTATTGTTTCATTTATTCACACAAATCTTATTTATCCACTCGGGGGATTAATCCTGGCACAATTCAGCTTATTGTACTGGTGAGATTCAAATACAAATGTTGAGCTTTAGCTTTCTCTATCAAAGTTACTGTTTTTAAAAACATGCTTATCTTCAAATAGCCTTCACCCACAGCTGTGAGATATCTGAGTGGGAAATGAGAGACAACTGAAAATTGCATACCAGATCTGCTCTATTTGCAGATCGGCACAGGATAGCCACCTGTCCTTACCAGCAGCAAAAGAAATACACATTAATGTCTGAGCTTTACAATGATGAAAGCTTTCTTTTCAAAGGAAAAAGCCCGAACATTTCATGCACTTATATGGTACTTTGTAGCCCTAGCACTTCAGTACTTTAGAGCCAAAGGAAATGTCCATGTCCAAGAGAGTTTGCTGGATATGCAGACAGTGTACTTGGAACAGTGTTCGGCTATAATCATCAGGGAAATCACTGTTGCTTTCCTTATGCTAGTATATCCAATTTGAAATGCAGTGCAAGCCTCCATTCAGAGTAGGGACCTTTCTGTTCTCTCTGAAAGTAACAATTTAGAACAGCACGTATACGCACACACAAACATACAGACTTCGTTCTCTTTGTACTTTATTTCTGGGAATTCTCACACTCACATGGGTATTAATCTATCAGCTCTACCTTGGAGGCTTCCACTTCTACTCCAGGTCTGCCTCAAGGGCTGGGTATAATCCCACCTCATTCTAGGCATCCATAGCACAGGTGTCTATGGCTGAAGTAGGCATCTCATGTGTCTTTTGTAGTCAGTGGGGAGAAATGAGCATTTCAGGGACCAGAGTTAGGGACCTTTTTGTTCAGAACTGGCATGTGTTGGATATTTAACCTGAATTTAATGGATTGCATCCTAAAATCTACTTAATAAACCTTCATTGTCTATGAAGGAGCTTGCGTGATTGACTCAGGCATAAACATACATGCAATAGCAATGTCTGAATCCTATCCCCTCTGTCCAGTGTAAAACCTCAGCCTTGTTTGACACCTTCTCTGGATGGGTGGTGGGTTTATACTCCATCAAACGAAGGGAGACATTTCAGCCTCGGCCACCAAAACCTGCTCATCACTTTCACAGTCACTCTGCCCTGTGTAACGATCTTGCCTGTCAATCAGAACCACATGCTGGATATCAGTTTTGACTTTTTTTGACCTCCTTTGAATTCATTTAAATACAGACTGTCTCAACAGTTTAGATTCCTCAAGGATAAAATAAAGCCTTTCCTGTGTATCTCCACACACAAAATTTCTGGGCAAGCGTGAAGTCTTTTTCTTGAGCAAGCTGTAGAAATTATCTACAAGAAAGCTAGTTATGAGTATGATACTTGTTTATGACTCTATGTACAATCTATATATTATATGTTTGGCCACATATACCTTATTTTTTATCATCTTCCCCTTCTGTGGTCATAAAATTTCAGATATATAACCTTCACTTATGTTCAAAGATTTTATTTCCCATCTCTTCTTATCATCCAAAATGAGAGAGTGGTTCTTGCTTCTGTCTAATACTCCATTTGCCATGTTTTCAGAAAAAAAAAATTCCCATTAAATATCTATCTGCCAAGCTCATTGTTCTCCTTCAGATTCCTCCTCCTAGCTCGTCTTGGCCCTGATGCCTAGAAAATACTTGGCAATACTTGCTGTCGTGCTGACTAATGCAGTTGCATCGTTTCTTTGGTCTTCATATAAGCCTGTTGTTTTTTGACCAGCATTTAGAGTGGAAAGCTATTTGCCCATGCATATACAGTGCTGAGCTCAACTGCTCCCAAGCCACCATAGAACAGTGAGTAAATAATAATAACCAGATAAACAAATTTTGAAAACTCAGGGATAAGTAGTTTTCACAAAAAAAACTTTGCTGAGAAGATTCCCACCGTCCTTTTTCATAAACATTAACACTCTGTTCCTTTTGTTACACATTCTCCATTCTTCTGGTTTTGATTCTTTCATGCTTCAAGTTGAAAAACTTCAGTTAAGTTCTGAAGCCAAAAGACTGCTGCAAACATGTGTTCTTCTTTGCAAAATTCTTTCTTTCTGTTTGTGTCAGTGAGTGGCCACATTTTAGGAAAGAAAGGTCACCACCTTTTAGAGTGTGCCCAAGGGAGGCAGAAAACTTTCAGGCTGTAATAGGTTTCTTCCATCTGTTGTTCAGACAGAATGGGTTACTCTTCAAGCAGGTATTGGTGATATAAGGTTTACTGGTAATCTCTTTTATTAGACCAACAGGTATAGCTTGAAAAATCAGACAGTTTTCCAAGCCTTCATGTCCTGAATATGTCCAAAATAGAATATGTATAAAATGCACAGTCTAACATATCTCATGCCATATAGACGACAACAAAACCAAATGAATAAATAAATAGATACAAATGGACAAAACTCACCAGAAAAGATGTGACATACAGCCATGCCCTGGGATAGACTACATTTAGTCTATAAAGAACACAGTCAGGCTATGTCATTAATCTAAGGATTATTTTTACCAAAGGATGCTTTTCTACTTAAGCAGATAAAGTTATTGCAATAGGCCTTTAAATACCTCACAGGGCATTACTTCAGATCAGAAAGAAAACCTCCACTCATGTTACAGAGTGGTGAACAAATACCATCCTAGCACGGAACCCATGCAGAGCAGTCACAGCTGTGATTACAGCCGTATGAGATAAATATACTGGTTTGAAGAGATCCTTCTAGGCCTCCAATCCTTTCCTCAAAGATCCCTCCTCTACATTTGAAACTAGGGTGTCATTTACAGAGATGCAGTTTCTTCAGGTCTTTGTTTTGTGTGGTGTCTCGTTTCTGTTTTATCTCCAGTGAAATCTAGCTGAGCATAGCTGGAAGAATCAAACCACTACAAGGCAGTAATTAATAATTTGAGAGGCAAGGACTAAGCATTCACCAAGCTTGTTTTTCCCAAACATATGAAAAATGAGCAGGATCAGGAGGCACAGCCAGGTGATCAGCGAACTGGCTCAGAGGCACAGCCCTGCTAAACATCTTCCTAGGGGGAAAGTATCCATCCGTGTAGGCGGATGTAGGCTGAGGCTGAACAGAAAGGGGTACACAGGACTGCAGGTGCTTCATCAAGAATGGAAATCCTTGCAACATCCACCTTCAGTGAGGTGAAACCAGCCAGCAGTCCCGCTGACTCCTGCCAAACCTTTTGTAGGCCGCATCCACAGCTCGGCCTTGTCTTCTGCAGCCCGTTCCAGTCAATAACTGCTTTCTGCTCTCTGCTGAGCATGCTTTAGATGGTGAGAACTGCTGTTGATCATGTTGGCATGATTCCCAAAAGCTTTTGCAGGTGGTCAGGAATGTTTTATTCTGATTAAAAAAATAATAAAAAAATAGGACTCCAGATACAAGAATATCAGTTCTTAATGTGCAAAGAAAAAGGGAGGGGAATAGCTGTTGGAATGGAAATAGCCATCCCTTGATGATTTTCTAACTCTCTCTTGTGCTCTGCAGCAACAACTTGTGCTGTACCCAACGTTACTTCTGCAGAGGAGGACCTTATCCTCAGCTCGGTGTTTTCCCACCCACACAGGCAACTTTTTGGAGAGGCATTGAACTTATCCGACAGCAGTCATTTCATTGCAGTGATAGCTGCTGCTTCAAATCTGTTGATCCCGATGTTCTGGTAACATCTGCACAAGACTTTATTTCAGTTCCAGGCACTGTCACTTTCCTTCTCCTCACTATTTTGATACAATGCAGAGTCTGCACAGTATCTTGAAATCAGTTGCCCTTATGTAACACAGCACTGGTCCAAAGAGCAAATCTTTTGAACTATACTTGAAAATTTCAGACCTTATTCAGTAGGATCCACTCAACAAGAGCCTATTCATATCAGAAGTGAATGTTGTCTGGGAGGAAATAAAGACTGTAATATTAAGCCCTGAGTTAAACTATCCTTTTCTGTTTACTGTAAGATTAATAACAACTCAGTCCTGAATTGCATTGCATCCCCTTACTACACTCTTAGCAAGAGACAGAGGACAGAATGAATGGTGCTGCCTCCTCCACTGATGGCACATAGACACCAAGGTGATTAGCTGAGATGGTCGCCTCTGTTATAGACACTGGACAACAGGGGAAATGAATCCCAGATGAATTTGAGTGCAGCTCTGTATTCCAGCTTAGATTATGTAACTGAGAAATATTAATTGCTCATCTGCAGCATCTACGTTAGGATTCCACCTTTACACAGTCGTGTGCTGTTCTGCCCCACAGGAACAGGGTGCAGAATGATTTCACAGGAGAGAATTAGGACAACCTTTCATCCGGCATCTGCTTAGCTTTCCAGCCTATACATGTGATGTTCTGCATAGGCTATACAGAAAATGCAATGGAGAAGTGCCTGTGAATCCTGTTGACAGTGTGGTCAGGATATGAGGGAAACAGTAAAGAAGACAATGCAGAGAAATGGGGCTATTTCTTAGCATCAGTTTTCTTCACAAAGGATGCTAGGAAACCGCTGAGTATGGGGGAAAGAAATGAGGCTATTAGCAAAGATTAAGGAAGGAAGTTATGGCAGTGTAAAATAAATTGTAACATCTTAAAAACTGGAGATACTCACTGTAGAACTTTGAAAGAGTTTAAGATTCAATGAAATGCCAGTAGAACTACAGAGCATGCTTGTAAAAGATCATTCAGTTATTTAGTGCTGAAAGAGAAGGGGAACTCATGCTTATTTTGTGTTTGGGCTCTCCAGTCTTGGTCTCTAAGAAGGAACATCAACAATAGGTGCTTCATTTTACTCTTTTCTTCTTTCTTAAGTGTAGATTAGAGGTCAAGCATCCTCCTGAATATTTCTTTATTGTGCAGATAAGCACAATGCAGAACATCCCACAGTAAGTGCTGGCCCATACTTGAAAATCCATACAGTAGAGATGTTCTTGATCTTACACACCGTTCTGTTTCTGACAATAGCCATTTCCAGAAGATTCAGAAGAGGATGTGCTGCAGAAAGCAGATGTAGGAAAATGCACTCAGTGTGAAAGTCATATTGGTAGACCCGTTGCAAAGTTCAAATCTGAAGTGTAACGTTTCATGTTCTTTCCAGAAAACTATTTTGGTATTACCAGTTCTAAGTACTGGTTACCTTGGAATGCATCTACAAGTCAAATTCTTCATGAAATCATCTTTAAGTACTGGTCAAGGAAATATATTGTGGCTATGAGTGCTCTTCTATGTAATGTGCAAAGTTGGAAAGCATTTCTTTTGTCTGGTTATGAATGTTCTACCCAAGCTACATCCCCCCAACTATGATCTGAGAGTCCTTGTGCCTGACCAGTAAGGCAGCACAAAGCCTCTGCATCATACCCATTTTAGAACAAAAAGAGAAGCTCATCAAAGAGCTAAAAGCCCCCAAACCCTTTCCCTGAAATTTCTGAGGATTTTCACCAAACCCCTCCCCTCCACAAGGCCCCCAGCTGAAACAGTTGCTGATAATAACCCAAAGGCCACTGCTCTTGGGTGCTATAAGACTGTTTTTAACTCCAGCCCATCCACCAGATAAAGCCTACAGATAGATCTTTTCCTCCAGGGCCAGCTGGTGGTGGAAGGTGTGACCACTTCTGCCTGAGCCTCCTGCCCCATAAGTCACTATGCTTTCTACCCTTTTAAAATCCCAGCTCCGTAGATTTCTTCTTCTGAAGCAGCGGGAATGCTTCCTAACCCAATTGAATGAAAAACAGACAACTTAGCTTTGAGAGTTTAAATAATTCACTTTCACAATCTAGGTCACTTTGCCTGAGAAGGATTTAGAAATGTTTACATGAAGAACTCAGCTGACAGAAACAAGAGGTCAGGAATCTATGGAAGAGAGGCAGCAAAAAACATAAGAGAGTGCTAACACTTTCCAGTGTCACAGCTGAATGCAGAGGGAAGTATCAGGTCACAGGCTGAAAGTGCCTACTGTTCAGAAAGAACGTGGGCAGCTGATGTACGCAGCTAGTAGCAAGGCCATGTTTTTTCTGCCTAGGATACTGGCTGGGCTACAGTTAAAAATGGAAAGCTAAACTAGAAAGATGATCAAAATAAGGCAGATTCTCTCACACCTAAAAAGTAAAGTTGTGCCTCGCCCTTGTATTATAGCACTCTGAATTCACCAGTAAAATAGGAAGTGAAGAAACGTAGACTAGAATCATGGAATCTTAGAATGGTTTAGGTTGGAAGGGACCTTAAAACTCATTTAGTTACAATCCCTTGCAGTGTGCAGGGACACCTCCCACCAGCTCAGGCAGCCCAGGGCCCCATCCAACCTGGCCTCAAACACCTCCAGAGATGGGGCATCCACAGCTCCTCTGGGCAGCCTGTGCCAGGTAACAAGGGAGCTGGAATTGAATGAGCCTTTCAATGCTGTTCCAAGATCATTTCTGATGAGAATGATCAAATGAGAGAACAAATGCTCTTTCTACGTGCCATGACTGCTCTGGAAGAAGAGAGTCATAAAGCAGACAGCAATAAAGCATTTTCTACCCAAACTTGCTTGCATAATAAGAAAAACAACTTCTATTATAATCTGTTCAATTGCCACCTGGGTGCTACTTATATTCCTTGTTTGCAGGGGTGTCTATGGATTTATTTATAAAAGTTCACAAACTGGGAAAGAGGTGAGAAGCAGGGAGGCAAAACCTGCAGGCTAATCAGTATTATTTAAGGAAGGAGAGACCTGGAGACACTGCAAAGATTTTCTGAAGGTTTTTTTCTGGAATAATATGCTCAGCTTGGCGACCGCGTGCAAAAAAGAATGCAGCTGAAGGAAAACAATTTGAAAGATGGGCATTAAAACTCATGTAAGAATGGAAAAGTGTGAATATTAAAGGAAAAATGCTGAAACTGTTAATTTTAGAAACAGGACAACAAAGGGAGACTATGATGAAGTGCATAAAATGAATGCTCAGAGAAGGCACAACAGGAATCTTCCATACATGTGCTTTTCACAAGAAAACAATCACTGAAATGGAATAGCAGTCAGCATGAAAGGCATGGAAGGAAATATTATAAATGCTATACAACCTCCATTGATCGATGGGGTGCTGGGTGAGAGATGAGCTCTGCTGAAAAATTTGCATGAAAAATGCAAACGTAAAGGAATAGAGACCAAACTGTTGTACAAGAGAGAGAGAAACCCCCGATTCCATGACATTAATGTAGCCAAACTGTAAGTTATACTGTCAGTAGGAAACTACTTACCACAGATATTCATACACCTGGCTTTATAGGGTCAGGCCATTACCAGGACAGAATATTTAACTAATTCAGACTAACACAATTCAGATTCATTCCTATGCAAGCACCAACACGTTGGTGGGTATCCTGATTAAAGATAATGCCTCATTCCCAGAAAAATTTAGACATCTATATTGAATCACCTTGTTTGGCTTTTAGTGCCAGCAGCACAAGGTAGCAAGATTTGATTAATCATGATGTGATGTCTGCAAATCCTTCATAAAAGAGCCCTTCCGATCCTCCCTCTCACTACAGTGAGACTTGAAGTGTATCATGCAAGTGAGTATGTATTATGTGGGAAAGTGGGCCTAGTAAAACTTCTGTCCTCAGATGTCTCTTAAACTGTACATTCCCAATTAAAAAAAAAGGATTCCAAAGCCAAACATTGCTGGGTTTTTTCAATTTCCTTTTTCTAGCCTTTTTCTCTCTGTGATCTTAAACTCAAGCCCCAGTTCAGCATGGTGTCAAACACTTTGATACATCTATGATGTGTAATTACAGCTGGGAAGGTGCAGAAATGCTTTGCTAGATAAAAACAGTATGTGTATATGCATTTAAAGTTAGGCATATCTTTAATTGCTGTGAACTTGTAAAATACCATATTTTAGTACTGAAAATCCTTCTCTAAGTTCTCAATCTAGAAATAAGGATCGCCTTCTACAATGGAGCGACAGCCCCAGTGGACAGCCAGTGAGCTGTGGTCAATGGCTCTATGTCCAGGGGGAGGCTGGTCACAAGTGGTATCCCCCAGGGGTCTGTGTTGGGACTGGTGCTCTTCACAGTATTTATCACTGACACAGACTGTGGGATCAAGAGCACTCCTAGCAGGTTTGTAGATGACACCAAACTGAGTGGTGCCACTGATACAACAGAAGGAAGGGATGCCATCCAAAAGGACCTGGACAAGCTTGAGAAGAGGGACCATGCAAACCTAATGAGTGCAAGGTGTTGCACTTGGGAGGGAGCAATCCCAAATATATGTACAGACTGGGAGAAGATCTCAGTGAGAGTAGCCCTGAGGAGAAAGACTTGGGGGTCTTGGTGGATGAAAAGCTGGATATGAGCCAGCAGTGTATACCTGCAGCCTGGAAAGCCAACAAAATTCTGGGCTGTATCAGCAGAAGGTGGCAGCAGGGAGAGTGAGAGGATTGTCCCCCTCTGTTCTGCCATTGTAAAGGCCCATCTGGATTACATCCAGGGTTGGGGCCCTCAGCACAAGAAGGGTGCAGAGCTGCTGGAGTGAGGGGCGATGAAGATGATCAGAGGGTTGGAGCACCTCTCCTATGAAGAAAGGTTGAGGGGAGGTGGGCTTGTTTAGCTCAGAGAAAAGAAAGCTCTGCCGAGACCTCATGGCAGCCTTCCAGTACTTAAGGGAGCTTACAAGCAGGAGCAGGTCTGACTTTTTACGTGGTCTGATAGTGATAGGATGAGGGGAAATGGTTTTAAACTAAAAGAGAAATTAGATTTTCTGGGGAAGTTTTTCACTGAGAGGACGGTGAGGCCCTGACACAGCCCAGGGAAGGTGTGGATGCCCCATCCCTGGAGGGTTTCAAGGCCAGGTTGGATGGGGCTGTGGGCAACCTGACCTAATGCCTGCTTTAGTGGCTGGCAACCCGGCAGGAGAGTTGGAACTAGGTGATCTTTAAGCCTTTCTATGACTCTATGATAACTCCATTTAGACTGTTGGTAGAAGTTGGCTATATTTCAGTACCTATCTAAAGATTAAAGCTATTCCAATATGAACCATAATAATTCCTGGAATTATATACAAAAAAAACCCCAGAGATATATGAATTAACTTCTTTACTCAAAAGCTTTAAAGACTACTCCGTCCGTGGGATGTGTCACAAGATTTTTGTAAGGAATTTATTACTTTGCAATTTGCTATGAATCAGTACCACAGTGCATATGACATGAACATGCAAAAGGGGAAGGTGATCGTGAGCAGCAGCCTGACAGCCAGTGCCTGTTTAGCTGCTGTGGGAGTCTGTATGTGAATGGGAGTATCATTAAGAGCTTATATAGAATGACAGAATCACCAAGGCTGGAAAAAACCTCTTTTATATGTTCTTATATCTTCTTTTACTGTGAAGTGCCATTCCCTGGATAAAGTAAAACAAAAGCTAGATCAGGTGATCACCATTGTTTCAAATCTTAAACCAGAACAAATGAGTCTTTCTCTGCTCTCCCAGGACTTAATCATCTCATTGCTGAGCCAAGAGTAAAACAGCACTGTTCTGTGGAAGCTCATACCTTATCCCAGTATGCAGCTGCTGGAGTGAAGATTGCTAACTGGGACCTCCTGAAAACTGGCCTCCAGTTCAGGTCTTTAACAAAGTGGCTGCATTCCACTTGGTATCTTCAGGGACCTCCAAAATACATTGATCTCCAGTTCTCCTCTCTGTTTTGTAGTCCAAGATGCAGGCAGCACTCCTCTGAAAAAGACAAGAACAGTCTTATTACTACCTCTTTCATGTATCTGTATTATATTGAAACTTGACTTTATAAGTAACCTGGTCAGATTAAAGGTGGTTTTAGCTCTGTGGATGAGCTGTGAGGAGAGTGTTCAGCTGTGGCTTCTTGCTATGAGCTCAGAGATGTTTAGGGCTGTGACTCATGACAGATTAAAAGTGGCTGCAGGGGATAACATCTATAATATGAACACAGATTTCACTGTCCTCCATTGGACTGGCACTGGAACTTGTCCAGTCCCTTGACATTCTTCAAGGCATCAAAGTGGCAGGAAACTACTTTAGGAAAAAAAAAATGGGAGTGAAAAGTTTTGGTGCCACAGACTGGGTCACTGAGGGCCATGAGTATGTGAGTTGGCACTAGGAACAGGGTGGGATCATATAGTCACGGACTGATTGGGGCTGTGGCAATCTGACTTAAATTGTTACAGAATTGTGATCAGAGCCCTGTGGCTGGGTATGGACATTCTTTCCTGTGCACAGCTGTGCTAGCTGCTTCTCCCCAGCCTCCTCCACCCACCTAATGGTGATGCTGACAGAATCACAGAATGGTTAACGCTGCCAAGATCTTCCAGCAGAGCTGCCCCATTCAATGACAGACTCTTAATGAGCTTAAGCAAACCAAACGGTTTGGGACTGAAATGGGCTGGGAGAGCAGCAGACAATAAGCTCCAGAGATAGGACAAGGCAAGAGTGTGATGGGTACACACAGCAAGAACTTCTGTGGCCACAACTACTCACAGTATACATGCTTGTTTGTACCCTTCGAGAAAGAGAATGTTTCATCTTCAGGAAAAAATAAAAAGGAAAACAAGCAAAGAAAAAAAGAGAGACAGGCTGCTAGGTGGCTTGACAACATTCATTCTTATAGGGAAGAAATAACAAGTCTCTTTAAGTTTAGCTTAGCAGAGATGGACATAACAAGAAATGGCTTAAAGCTGGAGCCAGGCGAAACTCACGTGAGAAATAAGGCACAATTGCTCAACCGTGACAGTGGTTAACTGGTGGAACAGACTGCCACGGGTAGGTTTCCCATTTCTTCAAGTCTTCAGCTCAGGACTGGATGCCTTTGTGGAAAATGTTTTCAATAAACATGAGATTTTGGGCTTAGCATTAGCTCAGAAAAATGCTGTTGTCAATGTAAATGATATAATACTCCTCTTAGTCTTAAAAATTGATAAAGTATAAATGAAACAGCGATTGATTCCACTATGGAAATGTTTAGGGTATGCTTTCATACTCTTTCCTTGTCAGCGTCTTGCGGCAATGGTTTGGCTGGAATACTGCAGCTCCAGATGATCTGATGTCCACTCCTGCTGAACTCCCCTTTGAGGTCCGTTTCTCTCTGTCTGAAGCTTCTTAACATGATGGCCTCCAATCCAGCATTCTTTGTGTCTAATTCAGATTGCACTACATAAAAAAAGCACTACAAATCAGGGGAAAAGAAAGTATGCATTAGTACCAAGTGAAGGATAAACAGAAAGAAGCATATTTAGTCAGATACAACAGATGCTATGTGTGAATGAAGGCTGATTAACATGCTTTCCACGTAGTCTTAGATCTGCAGTTTTCTCAGCAAGTCACATCAAAAGCTTTCCAAGTCTCTAAAAATCTGAGCTTTAATTAAAATAATAGAGCAGCTCTTAAAAGAACTCTTTTCCTCAGTAGGGTTCAAAGTTCATTAGTAATGAAATGAACACTATTATTTACTTCTGCTTTAAACATGGAAGTGAAAAAATGAGTTGTCCAAAGCTAGGCAGGAGCCTGTGACAACGATCCTGCTGTCTCTATGTTGGATAAGTATCTCACAAGATCACACATATACTTGTGCAGCAATGTGCAGCACGTTGACAAATAAATGATGTCAGGAGGGAGATGACAAGAAGATAAGAAGTACTTCATGCTCAGCTTGAAATTCAGCATGCAGCTGTGCAGCTGCTTTACATGCATAAATGCAGATACCTGTGTGCAGTCTGAGTACAGCAATGAAACCATAATTTGGAACAGTTAGCATGTATGCTATTTGTGCACTAGGCTATTCTTATAAGTTTTCTATATGTAAATTGAATCTTCTTTACAACAGTTAAAGCCCATTGCCTCTTGTGCCATTAAAAAAAAAAAAACCAACAGATTATTTCTTCTTTTCATTGGTCTTTCATTTCTTTCATGCCCTATTATCACATCTCTTCTCAGTTTCCTGTTGTTTAGGGTAAGAAGTTCTGATTCCTTCAGCTTCCCCTTTACAGGTCATGGTTTCAACCTTCTCACTGTTTCTATTGGTTCTTCTCTGGGTACTCTCAAATTGAGTCATGCTGTTCTGGAACTGTAGTGCCTGAAACTGGATAAAGACCTTAGCTGCAACGGAAGACTTTATATCTGCTGTAATCTCCTCTATCTCTTCCAGACACCTGGTCCATACTTGTGTACTAGTTTATGCAGTTTGTTCCATTTGACGCTTGCTCATACCCCTGCACAGCCTCTTTTGTAAGGCCAATACCACCAGCCATTTGTGTGGTGAAGTGATAAACCAGGTTGGGAGAAAACTAAAACAACAAAAATAGGGGTATAGTCCAAATCTGGGTGCATGCTCTGTGCTAATTCACCATGTGAGCTTGTACCAACGCAAGGAAGAGAGCAGAAAAGTATGGCTGGGTGTGTAAGCTCACAACAGGTTTCAGACAGACTAAGCCTGTGTTTTCTCTCATAGGAATGATCCTGTGCACCTCTATGCTCTAGTCTTCTCTCTGATGCTGGGTGTAGGTGTATACTTTAAAATACTGCATTCGTTTTGGCTTGGTTAGCTTTCAATCTGATGGGTTCTGTGATCTGGCTGATCACATATCTAAGTAGTCTCCAATTTTGGCTCAAGACAAGTATTGGACATATGAAAGGGGTCCATAAAAAATCAGTTTCATGACCAGCTTTCATCTACCTAGGATGATGTTTTGGCCTCATTTATCACACCTTCCATCACCTTGGTTTGTTTCTGTGTGACTAATAATAAGGACACACCAGTGGTGTTCTGGGGATGTTGCATTAGTGCCTTTGCATTCTTAGCTGTCCGTATTGCTAAGGACATTCCACCTGTAACTCTGCTTTCCATCCCCAGCTCTGTATCTTCTCGCCCATGATACCCTGGCAATGTTTCCCAGAGCTTCTGGGGCAGTATATTTTCCTATATTTTTCATGTTGTTCTCATGCTGTTACTCTCATGACCTTGCACCTGCAAACTCTGATAGTTTTCTTGGCAGATTCTTGTGGGAAGTAATTGCCACCAGTGTGAGAATCACCCTTTTCCCCCACTTTCCTACCCCTTGTTTGTAGCTTCTAGTTTATATCAGAGGGGACACAAAGATTAGCAACCAACCAGCATGCACCACCTGCAACATAAGCACATAAAAGCCATAGGGTTTGAGTAGGTCCTGATGAAAACTATACAGTTACCGTGAGAAAAGCACTACAGTGGGTGGGGAGGAGTGTAGAAAGGAGTCCAAGAGATGATATTTATCTCCCACAGTTTTTTTCCAAGCTGCCCACTTGAAAGAGGTCTACGTTTCTCTCTTATTCACTCTCTCTCCAGTTTATTTGCACTGTTGAATTCAATCATATGTATGACGACCTCAGCTATGAACATTGCTAATAAATCTTTGTCCGAATAAATCTGTGCATCCACATCCTACGGACAACAGGGGAATGGCATAGAAGGCAGCCTCTTTGCTTTAGCAGCAACACTCTTTGACTTGTTTTGTGCATCTTATAGGTAAGAGTGTGGGTCCAAGCAGTTTAAATGAATATAAATTAGGTTTGCCATCTCATGTAACAGACAGGAGGGAATACATGGCTAAATCAAGACTGTGGAATGATAACTTGATTTTCTATGGCAGCCTGCAGCTACACTGAGTTGGGATAGGGTGAAACTAAGTGGGAAGAAAAGCCACTAATACTCAAGACTCTCTTCTTTGTAAAGAGTTAACAGTTTACATGAACTGGTGCAACCAGAGGAACTGTTCAGGAATAGAAAGTTTCCATGTTGATCCCTGGCTTGTGGAATGGGATTCTTGGGAGAAGAAAGAGCCAAAGAAAAGTAATGAGTTGATAGGATACAGGTGCTGCTCCAGTAGCTGTTGCTTTGGGTTGTTGTCCGCTTAATACCAGTGGTAAATCTGTGCCTGCAGCCTGTTACAAGGTTTTGTGGTTACTTTGGAATTTTTCCAGTGTAACTACTGAAAAATTAAATCAAAATGTGAGCTGAGAGAATAAACTATTTATTTAAATATAGATTAACCTTAGGAGTCAGACCATTTTTCCAAGCAAACAATTCCTGCACCATGCAGCTAAAGAAAGCCTGAAGTAGAAAGAATAATAAGTATGCCTGTAAGGCGTTTCTAAATCATCAGATTTGGTTGCAGCTGAGCATTGCACTGATATTTCAGTACCGCAGCTTCTGGAGTTGATGCCAACACAGTCATCATGGCTGAGTGTGTTTCAGTGGAAAACATTTTGGATTGAGTGTTGGGCGTGGCTATTTCAATAGAAAAATATTTAAGGGAAAGTGTATTGTCATGGTAAAAGTAAGGTGGGGCATGGGAATAAGAGGCCAAAGTTACACATTAATGGGAAAAGGCAAAAGTCACATTTTGTAAAATTTGATTCCATTGTATTTTTCACGTTTTCCTTTGTCAAGTGCTGCTTACACAGAACAGACAGCGTGGCTCAAAGCTGAGTCTGTACTGACTTCCCCAGAGACTGCCTGGGATGATATTTAAGAGAATTCCCTGGTGTTTGTAACGGCGGTGCTTATTTAAGAGAATTCCCTGGTGTAGTGGACCGAGCCAGGCTGTAAGTACACTACCCTAGAGGCACCAAGAGGTAATGGGAACATAGGGCTTCCACAGAGGATGGTCCTGACCTGCTGCATCAATCCCAAGCTGAGGGCAAATCTTGGTGGGGAGCATCTTTGAAGTGTTTTTCAGAAAGATGTGGAGAAAATTCTAAGGAGGTATTTCCACATATTTCTGTTCTCAGTGCAGGGAAAGTGAAATACAGTTTATCTGAACATTAGTTTCTTATATTGGCCCTTCAGATTCTCTGGTGATAGATGTGGTACTTTGGTGATAGATGTAGTACCATATTCACTTCTAGGAGCAAGTTCTTGGATGGCCAAAAGGACTGAATCATAGAATCATAGAATGGCCTGGATTGAAAAGGACCACAAAAAGCATCTAGTTTCAACCCCCCTGCTGTGTGCAGTGTTGCCAACCACTAGACCAGGCTGCCCAGAGCCACAGGATGGATATTAGCCCTTAGCATTCAGGATGTTTCTGAGTTGCTGATAAAACAAATAACATGCTAAACCAGCAGCTGAATTCCTGTCGATGACAGAGGCTGCAGATCCCTCAGATTTCTTCCATAAACTGGGGTCTCAAATCCCTTTGTAAACAGGCTTCATACAGCATAAAATGTGATTTCCTGGCTCAGTGAAAGCTCCTTCACATGCAGAACAAGTTATTCTGGAAGAAAGGTCACTATAAACTGGACGAAAGGCTCTGTTCACATAAGCTGTGGGTCCACAAGGATTTATTTGGTGACGATACTGTCTTAAGTAATCCTGGCTTTTTTCTTCCCATTTGCCTTTCTTCCCACTGATGGTTTAATGGAGTGCCACTCCCTGCACTGTGCCAGCAGAATTCTTTGTACAGCTACATGGTGAACAAACAAGCAAACTGATCAACTACGTCTAGGCAAAATGGAGAAATACTGTTTGTTTTCTTCACCCAGAATGCTTGGGCTGTGTGATTCATTACACAACTACACAGATTGCTCAGTAGCACAGAACAGGAGGGCAGGTGGAAGTAGAAATTAGCTGGATGGGCAGAGATAGGACTGTCTGAGCACCACTGTTGCTGACTGTGGAACAACAGACTTATGCCTAGGCTTACTTGTTGCTAACTGCTCTGTCATCATGGAAGCAGAGTTGTTAAAGTAGCACAAATAATCCTATACCTTGGGTCAAACTCTTTCACCTTTGAAGATAAAGCCACAAACTAGAGCACATGGTGGGATTTCAGGAGATTGCTGATCTGCAGCTCATCACCAACATCAGGAGATGATCTTGTGGTCATCAGAAAGTTTGCTCATTAGCTAAGGAGAAAATACCAAGTTGCTTTGTGCTTGATCAATTTTCTTTTGGGTTAGTGAGCTGAACTGGATCATTGATAGCCTTTGAAAAGCAGAGCCCAGGAAAGAGGAGTGATGGAAAACCAGAACTAGGAGAGAGATATCTTTCTTTTACCAGTGATGAGCTGTTAGATCAATCCAGCTGTCTCATCTTCTGATTCAGATACGCCTTCCACTTTCATGAGGGTTTTTAGCTCTAGCAGAGGAATAAAATATATGACTTTAATCCATATCATCCTAAACTTCTGCAGGAAGATTTAAATGTGTGAGCTGTTCCCCGCTCTCAGAGAATGAGTCAGCAAAATGTTTGACCCATCAATCTTTCAAAAGCAGGAGGGGGAAAAACACCGCAGCCTTTTCTGGCTGTTGTGTTTCCATTATGCAGAAGTGATGCTATGGGTTTCTGTGTCACTGGTTTTTCATTGGTTTCTAAATATGCTGTTTTCAGAAGTCAAAAACTATGGTATCAGCTGTCAGACTTAAAAACCCAACTGGCGTTTGAAAATCCAGCTGTGTTTTCAGATTCTTAACAAAAAATACCAGTAAAACGGCCCCTGTAATTGGAGCTTAACTGACAGGGCTCTTGACAATACATGAAGTAGAACAGAATCCACCTCAGTTGCCATGGCTATATTTTTCCATTGAGCTAACAAAATTAAAAATTTACCTTTGCCAGTTAATTCAGCAATTCTTACCAATATGCCCATGGAAAACAGTTAATATTAATAAGAAAGAACTCTTTTTATACAGCAGATGCTGTTATTGGGTAATTTAGAAGCAGAGCTCTCTCTGTACATAAGTATCTGTTAACTAAGACAGAGTAAAAACAGTGGCAGCACAAGGTCAGGGCCCAATGTAAATACCAGAGCAATTCACATCACAGTGCAGCCCCTTCATCTTTGGAATAGCAAAATTCAATATTAACTAGATAGCAGAGAAACTCTGAGATAACCCTGCTCAGAAGGTTAGTCTTCTTAACACCACGATTTCTTAGATATTCTCTTAAGTATCTTGTACAGCCTTCTCTTGGAGAAAAAAAATATCTGGCAACCTGGACCAAATAATTGTCAAAATCACCACAAAAAGGATGCAAGAAGGTGGAGATCCTTCTGTTTTATGTAGAGGATCTGAAGCATATCAAGGAAGAAAGATGCCAGGGGAAATGTCTTGCTGGACCTGTTACAAACAAGAACTGGTAAAAGATGTGAAGGAGCAGTCTTGGCTGCATCAAACACAAAACTGTAGAGCTGAAAATCTTGAGAGAAATGATCAAGGCAATGAGTAAAAACGCAGCCATGGACTTCAAGATAGCAGATACTAGGTTACATGGAAATCTTCTTGGCAGGATCCAATGATGGACTAATCTAGAGATAAGGGGCCCAGGGCAGCTGGTTGATCTTCAAAGACAACCTCTTCTAAGAAAAAGAACTGTCCACTCTGATGTGCAGAGAATCAAGGAAGTGTGGAAGAAGGCCAGCATGGATGTATGAGAAAAATCCCAACTGAGCTCTAACATGAAATAAAAGTACACAGAAAGTGGAAGCACAGGCGGACTGCCCAGGAGGAATATACAGACATTGCTTGAGCATGCAGGACTCATGTTAGCAAAGCCAAAACTCAGCTTAAAGTTGGAACCAGACAGGAGGTGAAGGTTAACAAGAAAGGCTTCTGTAGGTATGCTGTTACCAAAGGAAAATATGGGCCAGTTTCTCAATGGAGATGATGATAAAGAACATGGAAAAGGCTGAAATACTCAATGTTTTTCTACCGTGGTTTTCAGATACATTCTGCACTTAGGCATCCCAGTTCCCCAAGCCAACTAGCAGAGTGTGTGGGAGTGAAGCAGTATCCAGCAAAGTGAGCACCAAAGCCAGCTGAACATAAATAAGTCCACAACGGCTACGGGAGGAGCTGGCCAATGTCACTGCAAGGCCACTCTCTATCATGTTTGAAAGGTTACCTTGATCTTGGGAGGTTCATGATAAGTGTAGATGGTTAAAGATCACACCTTCATGTAGGGCAAGAAGAACGATCTGCAAAGCAAGAGGACAGTCTGCCTAACTTTAGTCCCTGGGACGGTGATGGAGCAAATCCTCCCAGAAGCCATGTCCAAATGAATGAAGAACAAGAAGGTGATTTTGAACAGCATGGATTTACCAGGGCAAAATGACTGCTTTCTACAATGAAACGACTGGCTGTGTGGACAAAAGGGGAGCTACGGATGTTGTACAATTTTAGCAAAGCTTTTTACATATTTCTCTAGTATTGTTGCAGTCAAATTGGTGAAAAATGGCTGGATAAGTGAATTACAAGGTGGATGGAAAGTTGGCTTGGCCATTGGCTGAATGAGTGATCAAGCAGTACAAAGTTCAACCGGCAGCAGGTTACTAGTGGCATCCCTCAGGCACAAATACTGGGGACAGTATTGTTCAGTGTCTTTTATCAATCACCTGGATGATTCTCAGCTTCACCCCCGTGCTAAGGAAGATCAAGGAGCAGATCCTCCTGGAAGCTATGCTAAGGCACATGAAAGAGAGGGAGGTAATACGAGATAATCAGCATGGCTTCACCAAGGTCAGGTTCTGCTTGACCAACTTTGTGGCTTTTTACGATGGTATAACTGTCAGTGGACAACAGAAGAGCCATTGCTGTCATCTCTCTGAGCTTCAGCAAGGCATTTGCTGTGGTCTCCCATAACATCCTTCTCCCCAAATTGGAAAGATATGGATTTGATGGGTGGACTGTTCAATGGATGAGGAACTGGTTATGAGATCATACCCAGAGAGTGGTGGTCAATGCCTCAATGTCCAGACGGAGATCGATCGGTGACAAACGTTTCCCTCAGGGATCAGTACTTGGACCAGTGCTCTTAACATCTTCATCAATGACATCAACAATGGAATTGAGTGTACCCTCAACCGTTTGCAGATGACACCGAGCTGAGCAGTGCGGTCAACATGCCTGACCGACAGGATGCCATCTAGAGAGATCTAGACAGGCTCCAGCAGCAGGTCCAGGAGAACATCCTGAGATTCAACAAATTCAAGTGCAAGGTTTGCACCTGGGTCGTGGCAACCTCCACTATCAGCATAAGCTGGGAGATGTAAGGATAGGGCACAGCCCTGCTGAAAAGCCCTCAAAGGTACTGGTGGATGGCAAGCTGGACATGAGCCAGCAATGTACCCTCGCAGCCCAGAAAGCCAACTGTATCCTGGGCTGCATCGAAAGAAACGTGACCAGCAGGACGAGGGAGATGATCCTGCCCCTCTACTCTGTGCTCTGAGACCTCACCTGGAGTACTGTGTCCAGATGTGGAGTCCTCAGTACAGGAGAGACGCAGACCTGTTGGAGCGTGTCCAGAGGAGGGCCACAAAAACGATTCCAGGGATGGAACACCTCTCCTATGAGGACAGGCTGAGAGAGCTGGGGAGTTCAGCCTGGAGAAGAGAAGGCTCCAGGGAGACCTGAGAGCGGCCTTTCAGTATTTAAAGGGGGGCTGTAAGAAAGAATGGGACCGAATCTTTAGCAGAATCTGCTCTGATAGGACAAGGGAAAATGGTTTCAAATTAAAAGAGAGGAGATTTAGATTGGACATAAGAAAGAAGTGGTGAGGTACTGGCATAGGCTGCCCAGAGAGAATGCCCCATCCCTGGAGACATTTAAGGTTAGGCTGGATGGGGCTCCGAGCAACCTTACCTAGCTGCAGATGTCCCTGTACATTGCAGGAGTTGGACTAGATGACCTTTATGTGTCCCTTCCAATTCAAATGATTCTGTGATTCTATAGGATGGAGACCAATCACAGCAAATTTGCAAACAATATTAAAATGTGGATGAAAAATTGATAAGCTCGAGAACAGAACTTCAATGCAGAGCATCCTAAACAAGTTGGAGAAACGGATTCACAGGAATCTCATATAGTTCTACAAAGATATACTGGTAAAATTCTGCATCAGGGGAGAAACAGCTTTATGCAGCAGTAAAGGGTAGGAACCATCAAAGGATCTTAGCAGGGAAAAACTTGGAGGTCCTCATGGACAGCAAGTGGCACATGAATGAGTAGAGCGCTCTTGAAGTAAAGATTACCTACAATTTGTTAATGACAGAAGTGTAGCCAGCAAGTTGAGGGAAATGTCTCTTCCCCTCTTTGTGAGAAGACATTTCACGTGTGTCCAGTTTTGAACTCCTCAGTACAAGAAAGATACTGATATAATAAACTGAGCCCTGTAGAGAGTCACCAAGCTGTTTAGGAACTGGTGATCATGATGTATGAAGAGAACCTGAAAGTGGGCCTGTTCAGTCTGTGAAGAAATGTACCTTGAAGAGAATGAATGAAAGGAGTGAGTCTCATTTGCTTTCACCCACATATAAAAACGTATATCTTGTATGATCCAGAATGATCCATTCCCTGTATGATCCAGAAATATTTTGCTGTGTTGAAAAAAAACACCATCCCATCTGTTGAAGATTCGATGGCTACATATATATACATTTATATATCTATATATTTATATATTTACTTTTGGAATTCTATGAGAACTCACATTTGGCTAAATACTCCCATATCAAATCTAGTCCTTCAAAGTACATACTGTATGCTTATAAAATTCCACCAAATCATCACTAATTGAAACAATGTAGATTTCTTTTCAATAGTACTGTTCTTTCATTTTCCTCTATATGCTGTTCCAAGGGCCCTATAACTTCTTAGTTGATCTGTTTATCTTCATATAATGGTACCATACTAATTAAACAAATCAAAAACCATGATATACGTATTTTCATAATCATCTCCCCTGCGAGGATGTAGGAGTCACTACTTTCACAACACAGCTGAGAAACTGAGGTACAGAAAAGCTCATAGGATTTCCAAATAGAACTTTGTCAGAGCACAAACTGAAGCTAACTCTCTGAGCTTTCAAGCCAATATTTAACCACAAACTAATTCTTTAAATAGAAGCTGGATGAAGTGTACTATGACTGTTGGAAACTCATCTTCCCTGGTGTACTGGCCCTTCATATCTTCTGAAATAGCAGGAAAGGCAAGTGGTTTGGACTAAGAACTAGACAGAGGGAACATGAGGACTGTCATGTTGTGAAAGAAATCCTCAAGAACTCAGACGAAAAAAAGACCAGTTTGGGCCCAGCAAGTTGATGATGGAGACTGAACGGTTTTACTGACTGATTCTGGTGTGGGTGGGAAACCTTCCTGTGCACAGGCCAAGAAGCACAGGCTGGCTGGGGCTTTCACTTTCCTTGTGTTTGGGATGAGCTAGTGAAACGTGGCAGAGCTGAGTGTGTAGCTGGCCATCTGGAGGATGTCAGGTGACAGCTGCAAAATGAAGGGGAGCTGTCTTTTCTCCATTAGCTCAAGGTCACCCATGATGAGAAGTTAAAAACACTCACTGCTGAAAACTCCATGCCTGCCCTTCATTTCTAAATCACAGTCATGATTTAGTCTTAATTAAGATGCCAATCTAAAAATATCCCATCATATTTTAAGAACAAGCCAGCTCATTCTTTGTGTATGTCCTCACAAAGGTGTAAAACACTTTTATCACAGCCTTGGTCTTAGTGCACTAATCTGGGCAGCTGTGAGTTCCCAGAGCTTTTATTAATTGTGATCTACAGCCTTTTGGTCTATATTATACACTGCACCAGTGGAGCCTACAGTTCTGCAGCAGAGAAGAGAGACTATTGCTAAAAACGCTACAGTACATGCACCAGTTTAAGCACCTCTCCTCCCCCTTATCTCTGAAGTTCACAACAGATTAAATTTTAGATATGGGGCAAGGTTCACCTCTGTCACTGCCCTCCAAGAAATCACTCTGCAAGACTGGAATGCCTCCTCCAGGGAGGAAAGCCTTGGTTCTGCCTCTCTAAGAGAAGAAGATAAGGCACTGTGCCTGCAGGCAGATTACTTCCCCCATTTAGCAGATCTATTTTTTTCTTTCTACTGTTCATTATTATTATGACTCTGGGACATGTGGTTTTAGTAAAAAAAACAAATAAATCATAATCTGGCAACTGCAGTATTTAATTTACAAGTGGCAATCTGCAAGTAGTAGAAACTTGCTAGGGGGCACAGGAATAGGCGATTTTTCTTCTCTGGCAACAGCATTTTTTAGATGAAAGGACTTTTTTCCCCTCATTCCAGCCCTGCCTGGGTGACAGGGCAGGGAACAGACACGTCATGTTCTTTGCAGAGCATTTTGGAGAGCAGGAGAACCAAAAAAGATTTTGTGGACGAGACAGAGCAGCATGAAGGTGCACAGAGGGACCTCACAGGACACAGGCACCGTGGCGACCACGGGCTACTTTCTACCTCACAAACGTGCTCGAGAGTGCTGGCACAAAGATACAGGCCACAGATAACGGTATAAAGTGCCATTATGCTTTATTATTTTCATACATTACTAATTCAATTACAAATAATAATTAATAAGACTTCTTAGTTCAATGGTTAGCTCCGGCGTGAAGCGCGTTAGCATACACACTGCCTCCCAGCCGCCCGCCCGCCGTTGAGGGGCCGCGCGGCGCGGGAAGGCAGATTTTTCAGCAGTGTGGCAGCTGAGGTTCCGCGGGGAGCAGTGCTGCTTTACGGCAGAGCTTTGCGACGCCCCCGGCCGCGCTTTACGGCTGCGTGGCGGGGGCGGGGGGCGGGGAAGATGTCTGAGCGGGGAGAAGCCCCGGCGGCGGCGGCATCGGCGGGAGCGGGCGGCGAGATGCCGGCTAAGAAGCAAAAGCTGAGCAGCGATGAGAACAGCAACCCCGGGGACCTGTCTGGCGATGAGAACGTGAGGCCGACTGGGGGTGAAGCGGGAAGGTGGGGGCGGCGGTGGCGAGGCGGGAGCATGCGGCAGCTCTGTAGGCGAGGGGCCGCGCTTTCCCCGCGTGCGTGAGGGAGAATTGGAGGCCCTGAGGTGTGAGCGGCGTCCTCTGTCACTTCTTAAATACTTTTTCTAGCAAAGTAGCGAAAAAAAAAAAATCTGCTTTTCGTGTAGCTCTGTGTCATTTTTCATCACTGCCACGTTGTAGAGGAGCATTCAGTACTAATTTGTGCACACAGCGCTTTGGGGAGTGAAGGAATAGGGGATAATCACAGCGTTGTAGGAGTTGGAAGGGTCCTCTGGAAATCATCCAATCCGACCCCTCTGCTAAAGCAGGTTCCATGCAGTAGGTTGCATGCTCATAAGTTGCTGTCAGCAGGAATTGGCTGCATGGGATGAGGGCTGTTACCTCTCAACTGTGCTAAAATAGAGTATTCAAACCAAAGGTTGTGTGATTGATTCAGAGCAGCTTAACAGTTGAAAGATCATCTGAGCAATCTGGTAGTTGGTTTATGCAGTTGGTGAACTGGGCCAGTTACTGACATAGGAGTTCTGCGCGATGTCTTTCTTGGTTAGAGCACTGATCTTGAAAGTGAGGGAGCTGGATCACGTCGCCCATAACCTGTGCAAGTGCTGCTGTTGAGGCAACAGCTCTGAGATGCTGTGTGCCACTGCTGCTGGGCCTTATTCACTGAACATCCGTGCCAGGCAGCTGGACGTGCAGACCATGTGTTTGTCATTCAGCTTCTGCAGAACAGGACCTTAAGTTCTTTAGAAGGGATAGACAAGGAAGGAGGGACTGTGCGGTAACTCTGTGTTAGGGAGTGTTTCAGTGTTTGGCACAGGCTGCCCAGGGAGGTCATGGACTCACTGTCCCTCGAGGTTTTCAAGAAGAGTAGCTGTGGCACTGAGGTTAGTGGGCATGTTGGTGATGGGTTGGTGGTTGAACTAGATGATCTTTGACGATTTTTCTAACCTTAATGATTGTATGATTTGTGAATCTGAGTGTAATGTGGTGACAGAGGCTCTCAGATTTGCTTTTGTGTCAATTATAGGCTGTCTCAAAGGTGAAAGGACTCTATTTCCGAAATTTTGTTATGAACTTTGCTACTCCTGAAAGGCCTAGATTCTCCTTAAAAGTTGGCTTAACAGTATTGATTTGCAGAAAGTCTGTTTTTTTCATGGAATCATAGAATGGCTTAGGTAGGAAGGGACCTCAGTATCTTCTTGTTCCAACCCTCCTGCCACAGTCAGGGTTGTGAACCACTGAATCATGCTCTAGATCAGGCTGCCCAGGGCCCCATCCAACCTGGTCTTGATCACCTCCAGGGATTGGGCATCCACAGCTTCTATGGGCAGCCTGTGCCAGCACCTCACCAGGTACTGCACAGGTATCCCAAAGGCATGCTTGTAGGTTATGTTTTAGTTGTAGTTACCTGGGTTGTATTGTATTATACCAGGTACTTGGTGTTCTTGTATTGTCTGCATCTGATTAGTCCACAGAAAACTTCAGTTCTGTGAAGTATTATGACTCTTGACAGCAAGCGCTCTTAGGAGACCAGCATTTGGCAGGCTCTGAAATTGTTTAGGGTAAAGGATAAGAAATAGCTAAATGTAAAAATTGCAAAACATGGTTACGCTTATTAGGGGGAAGTTAGCTCTGCTAGGATGCAGTGAGAAGGAAATGACTGACCTTGTTCCATATTCCTAGTGGAGTTCGTGATGCAGCTTCCTGTTACACTTCATGTCTTGCAATGACAGGCTGTTTGTTGTCTGCCTCTGTCTCCCCAAGTTCGGATCTTGTCATCATGTGGCTGTAAAATGAGTTGTATTCCACCAGTTTTCTGCTGGAAAATGTACAGGCAAACTTGTCAGGGGAAAAATAAAGTTTGTTGATTTAACAAGCTGAACTTTCTCACATGGGTTTACTTGTTATGATACAGGTGAAGTGTGCTTCCCCATAGCCCTCCTAATAGTTTTGTGTCCTTCTTATATTGTGGTGCCCAAAACTGGCTCGCAGTGCTGGAGATGAGAATCTGTTAGAAAGAGTAGGAGGGAGGGGTGAAACTTCCTCTCCCAGTGGCACTGCTGGCTTATTGCAGAACTGTGCTGTGCCTGATGCTGCTCAGAGCCTACAGAGGTCTTCCAGAGCAGTTAGATTCTTGACATGGGTAAACATGTTTTTAAACAAACATTGTCTTGGTTCATTAGAAGTATTCATTTCATCTACGTCAAAGATACTTTCTAGGAAGGCAATGACTTTGTATTCAGATATTTCTTAAGAACAGCTTCCTGTATTCCAAAGAAATTTCGCTGTTTCACGGTTCACGTATGACCCTTTTGGATTGGTGCTCGTGTGACTCATGTTCTGTTTCCAGAGAGAAGTGTTAGTAACAGATTTAAGTATGTGAATCTAAATAAAAACCAAGTCCTGGGGGATCTTTTGTTCTTATGGAGGAGGAAGAGGAAAGTGAAAAGGCTAAGTACTGCAATTAGCTGCTGAATTTATACATCAGTTAATTATATCTTCGTTCCATTCTGTGCAACTGGAATGTTTTCAGGATGATGCTGTTAGTATTGAAAGCGGCACTAACACGGAACGCCCTGATACCCCCACAAACACTCCTAATGCACCGGGAAGGAAAAGCTGGGGAAAAGGAAAATGGAAGTCAAAGAAGTGCAAATATTCCTTCAAATGTGTAAATAGCCTAAAGGTAGGTATATGTAAACTTCAGCATGGGAATGTGGGATATTGTTTGCTGTCAGTAATGTAAATATAGGCTGTGAGACAGTCAAGACAATTACATATGTATCTTAGAATATTTAAAATGTCTGTGTTTGGTGTTCATTTGAAGAAAGTACTGTTCTTATTTGGGATTGTCCAAGTTTTGAAGAAAAAGAATGCTGAGAAATAGGAATCAGTGTAGGCAATGCTGCAATTAGTCCAATTATCTTACAAAGTTATGTTTGATATTTTATAATCATGTATTTTATCAAAGCTGTAGTTATTGATATGGTGGATTAACAAAATAAAACTGAATGTGTGACAGCTTGCTGCAGAGCACAGATTCCACACAGATTTTTCTTCCTGATGAAATGTATTTAAAAAAAAAACAGCAGAACAATCGCAATGTTGGGAATAATTTTCTCCACACACTTTTCATGTCATCTTTTTTTCTATTATCTGACCATTGTTATTAATCAGTTGTCATGAATCACATCACAGAATCACAGAATGGCCCGGGTTGGAAGGGGCTTAGAGCATCATGAATCTCCAACCCGCTGCCAGGCAGGGCCACCACCCTCCCCATTTAATACTAGACCAGGCTGCCCAGGGCCCCATCCAGCCTGGCCTTGAACACCTCCAGGGACGAGGCATCCACAACCTCTCTGTGCAGCTGTTCCAGCACCTCACCACTCTCACAGTAAAGAACTTCCCCCTGATATCCAACCTAAATCTTCCCTCCCTCAACTTAAAACCATTTCCCCTTGTCCTGCTGTTATCTACCCTTTCAAAGAGTTGACTCCCCTCCTGTTTATAGGCTCCTTTTAGTACTGGAAGGCTGCAGTGAGGTCACCCTGCAGCCTTCTCTTCTCCAGGCTGAACAAGCCCAGCTCCCTCAGCCTGTCTTTGCAGGGGAGGTGCTCCAGCCCTCTGATCATCCTTGTGGCCCTCCTCTGGACCCTCTCCAGCAGCTTTCTGTCTTTCTTGTACTGGGGGCTCCAGACCTGGACACAGTACTCCAGATGGGGCACATCAGGCAGTTTGATTCATTAGTCAGGGAGGTTGTGTTTGTACCTGATGTGGGTCATGTTTATATTTACACAGAATACCTGCTGCTATGAAGGGATGTGGGTTGGTGATTTTGACTCCCTGTTCTTGTGTTTAGGGTATTGTTTTCTTCTGCACTAAGCACAGGACTGTGAGGAACTGAATGAATTCTTTTCACTTTCATCCTTGCTCAGTGTCAGGATGTTCTTTCATTCCCCAGCCTCGTATGGGATATTTATGTGTTAAAAGCTGTAAATATGCCAGTGGATTTGACTTTTATAACATTTCTGAAAGAAGGAAAGCTTGGATCCTGAACATGATGGGAGTTGGGTTAAACTTTTTGTCTACCTAACAAGAGGATATGTGCAGCTCCACAGTGGGTGTTTTTCTCAGAATTTCTTTAACAGATTTGTGTAATTCTCCCACACTTAAGTGCTGGGTTTTGCTGATGTTGCTGTTTCTGAGTTTAGGCTTCAGACTGCCTCACGGAAATGTTAGGGTAGCTAAGTAGGAGGGGATGGGAGATATGGATCATGGAAACCTCCTGAATGAGCTTTGCAGCAGAAGAAATTGTGATATGAAGTTACTCTGACAAAAGTGTCTGGGAAAGCAGCTGATCTTAATGTGTTTTTTGAGGTGTAAGATGGTCTCCGGTTCTTTCAGAGTGGAGGAGTTCTTTCATTTTCACTCAGGTAGGCAGCAGTTATGTGGTTCATGTGAATCGCCCCCACAGCTGGTGCTTTCTATGGCTTCAAGTCTTGCTTCAAACAGGGCTGTGGGCCTTTCAGCACCCAAACATTTAGCAATACCTGAGTTATGCTTAGCGTATTTGTTTTCTTTCCACAGACATCCCAAAGTGGTTAGTGCTTTCCAAGGGTGCTCTGGAATAACAGAACATCCCTCATACCTACTCTAGGGTGACCCAAAAGATCTCCCTGTGTGGTTAATCCCCAGCTTCAAGGACTTGAATCGGGGCCTGGGAACAGATTGCTGTGCAAGTGGAATCCAACGCAGAGAGTAAATGTAGCACTTCAGCCAAGTGAGATATATTATTTCTAAGCCTTCCAGTTTCTCTTTGAACTGAAGACCAAATAGTAGCCAGGTTAGGTAATTCTTTTTACCTCATTTTTGAGGAAGCCTCTGTTATTTTTTCTTTTCCTTAATATTACAGATACTGTGTAGATAAACTGTAACAACTGAATATTGTGTGTTGGTTCAGAGAGGCATTAAACTCACTGGATATCACATCATGCATCTCATTCTGTCTTCGAACTGTGCTGTAAGATGGATGTACTGATATTAATGAAAAGTCAACGTGATTTAAAGGCATAGGAATTTATTGTAATAATCTTTAGAGATGTATAGATTTTTTTTTTCAATTTCTTATTCTTAGTTTTCCCTCTTTCATTTGCTTTTACTTCTTTCCTTCTGAAGACAAAGAAATATGGCCGTTGCTGACCGCTTTGAATGTCAAATGGTTATGATTCAGCCTGAAAAACACAGTGCTTGCTAAATATGCCTTTTAACCACAAGTGTAGAAGTTATTTTGGCTGAAATTTAAGCATCAGGCAAACAAATACATAACTTGGAAGATGGCAGGAAATCAGAAAGTGCTTTATTTCATTGCTTTTTACAGCACTATGTTACTGGAAGGTATACTGAAAAAACCTTTGCTGTCCACGGGCTGAGTGGCAACATAGTTTATCAATGAGCACGTTGTATGGGAACTGTTGAATCATGGCCTGAACCTCTGATTGACCACCTGAGGCAAGCACTGAGTCAGCCATGGGAGCACAGGTGAAAGCAATTCACCTGTGTGCCTGGAAGGGGTGGAGCCAGGCTCCACCTCTCCTAGACCCCATTTAAGGGCTGACTTCCACGAAGGAAGGATCTCTTCCTGGAGATTGCTCCTTCTGGAGTCTTGCGAGCCTACAACACCGGTGAGCACCTTTCCTTTGTTTGATTATTCTTACTAGCCTGACTTCTCTATATACCTGTTAACCTTACAACCTGTTAACCTTACAACCTGTTAACCTTACAACCTGTTAACCTTACAACCTGTTAACCTTACAACCTGTTAACCTTACACACGTACAACTAACAGAAGCACATCCTCACTTCTGCATGTAATTTTTTCTTCTAGATATTCCAGCAGAGAGGAATTCTGCTTTGATGTGCTCCATTCAGAACAATGCCACTGTTTGCCCTACCCTTCCCTCTTGTTCGGGGTGGGGTTGAGTAGCTGTTAGCTGTTGAATGTCCTATCTCAGCTTCTACTTGCTGTCCCTGGACCTGGGAATTGGATTCTAGTTTGTTGTTGGGTAAGGGAGAAGCAACTAAAACCACAGCCAGTGGTGGTTTGCTTCCCCTTCAGGAAACCAGGAATGCATGTGTGGTCAGTTTGTGCCTCGCTAGCAGCGTGGGTGATGGCATTTTAAAATGTGCTCGTGTACTTGCAGGTGATTATTTTGTGTGTGTGTTGGCTTAGTGTTTATTTCACTGCCTTCTGTCTAAAAACAGGTCTGACCTTATTTTGTCTGGCTGAAGCTGAGCTGCTATTTAGCGAGCGAGGGCAGAACTAACTGCTGATCATCTGTTTACCTTTGTAGCAACTGTAGAATCTGTTTCTTTGCCTTGTTTCTGGTGCATGTAGAACTCTAGTACTTTGGACTGTGCCCTTTATACCAGGGTCAAGGTGGCTTTTCACCATTCTGCTCTTGAAGCAATATCTGGGTCAAACTGTCTATAAAACCAGCAGTCAGGGTGTTGTGTCAGATCTGGCCTCTCAGGATAACTGTAGCATGCAGCACCTACCAGTGTAATGTTTTGAAAACCTGGTTAGCAGCAGGAACAAAGATTAGAACAGATAAGTGTTATCAAAATAGCATGTGCTCTTTCTGACCAGTGAGGATGATGGTAGTTTAAATGAGGTAAGTGTAACTTCAGGCAGATATCCTGGTGTTTTCCTCATTCTGCAACTCTTAACTTAATTTTAATGCTTTACTGGTGCTGAATACCTCCTTTTTTCTTCTGTACTGGGGTTACTAATAACCTTGCCTCTTTTCCCATGTTCCCCATCAAACAGCTACCCTGTTCTTTAATGTTACAATGGCTAATGCTTAGAGTTCAACTTCAAACATGCTTTCTTAATCTGTATTCAGCTTTGAAAATTGTACCTTTCCTTGCAAGATGCAGGAGGGCCTTCACTCAAAGATTTGTTTTCACTTAGCTCTTCTAGCTGTCTCTGTTGAGGTAATAACAGATACTGCCTTTCCCAGTAAATATGGCCCACTTTAAATTCTTCCAGACTTCCTTTTTAGCAAGCTCTTTTTTTTTGAGTAGAATTGAATTCCTCACCCATACCCCCTCCTCAAATTTGTTCTGTGGTTCCTGTATGGGTCAGAGCTGCCAGGGCTAATACTTCTCATGTTGTCTCTGAAGCATTGCCATTTGAAGGCTGCTTAACAGCCATCATGAGACACTTCCTTCCTGCCTGTACTGTCCCAGACAGTCCCCTGTGGGGAGGCACTTTAATGAACATTATTCTTACTGAAAACATCCTGTCAGGACAGGCCAAAATACTGTTATCAATTAATAACAAGCACCACCATATTCATTGCGATTTATAAACATATCTGCTTCTTTTTTTTCCTCTTAAACTGATATAAAATGTTTAAAAATAATACTTGACATTCTTCTGATAACTGTTTGTGAAGGAGATCTGGAAACACTTTGTAGACATGAACTTTGCAGCAGCTTTGTGACACGCTGGAGTTAATTCATTGAGCCTGTGATAGAGTTGCAAGACCTAACAGTGCTGTAATAGTTAAATGTAACCCTTCTCCACCCTTACACCAGTGTAATTCTTCTCAACCCTAATAGGTCTCCTTTGTGATGTTGTAAATCCTTGTGTGAAAGTAACTATAGCAATATAAAGTGCTTACAGACGTGACCTTAGGAGGTTTCCTTGTTGAAAGATGCAAAGCAAAGTAAGCAGTAGTTGGGCCAACTTCTGGCCTCAGATGTGAGACAACAGTTCTTCCCTTTGAATTTAAGACTTTGTTGAGAGGAAAGAAATACTGCTTTATCCTCTCTGAAGACAGCCAAATTAAAATGTGGTGTTACAAAGCTGTTCTGTTAACTGTTCGCCACCTGAAATTATATTGGGTGTGAACCTAGAAGTTCAGGGAGGAAAACATAGCAATTTAACTGTTTCCCATTGCAGCTGAATTTCACAGAAATAATGTGTGTGTGGACTTTATTTTTTTTCTAATCTTGCTTTACATCTGCAGGAGGACCATGGTCAGCCTTTGTTTGGAGTCCAGTTTAACTGGCACAGTAAAGAAGGTGATCCTCTTGTTTTTGCCACTGTAGGCAGCAACAGAGTGAGTAACCTGTTTTTAACCATAAGCCCTCCTGTGTGGTTTTCTTTGTGTTCATTTTTTTCAATGAAACCCTTTACCTGTGTGTAGTACTGACACATGGTAACTTCACATAGAAAGCTGTATTTCTGAGGTATGTAGTGTCTGTTATCTTGGAGATGTACTGCCTCTGAATTATTGTATGATGTCATGTCTTAGATGCTTGGGAATTAGCCTCTGTAGTAATGAATATTTCACTAGTAACGTGAACATATGGTAAAGAAGACAGGTACATAAACGTATCTTCTCACTGAAATTACTCTTAGATGTTGTTGTTTCTAGAAGGCTAAGTTAATGGCCTGACTTTATAAGCTTTTTCTGAACAAGGTTCTATGTTGTTTTAGTCTTGAAGTTCCTTCTACGGAAGTGTTGTAAATAAACAAGAAGCCTCTCATTTCCAGGTTTGTCCAACCTGACAAAAGTGCTAAACTAAAATTAACTGTGTGTCAAGTGCTCATGTGAAGACTAGGTCTGGTTAGAGATGATTGAAGTAACTAGCTATAAATAGAGAATATTCAAATAGTATCTTTTAATATTTGGGAAGGACTGCTGACAAGTCCTGGAATGCTGCTTTACTAAAACTGCTGTGCGTGTTGTTTTATCAAACCATTTCCCACTGTTAGAAACAAACAGATGAGATGAGAGCTAAACCATAGAAGCGTACTGCTACCCCACAAGGAGCTCAGTGCACAGGTGTATTTCATTTCCCCTTGAACTATCACAAGTAAGTAACAACCTCTCCCACTTCTTTCTTTCCCCAGGTTACTTTATATGAATGCCACTCCCAAGGAGAAATCCGTCTGTTACAGTCCTACGTGGATGCTGATGTATCCTTTTAAGTGAAAATACACTTGTTTGAGACCTCTTTATCATAATTGTGGAGGCTTTGTAGGAAAAAGAACACAGAGGCTTTTCTGTGATTTAATACCCTGCTCATGTGGCACATTCCTCCTGTTAGGTCTTAGCCTTCTTTCTCCTTTCCCATATCCTCGAGTCTCTCGTACTGAAATAATACTGGAAATGCAGACTCATGGAACATGCTGCATTAAAGTATTTCAAAACTGATTTTCCGTCAGCTCAGTCGTCCCAACACCAATATTTGTGCAGTGTTTCGCATTCAGTGTTTTACAGTGATCTCAGCTCTCTGAATTGGAACTGGATTTCAAGCCCAAGAATTATGTTTCATGCTCTGAGGTGGTAATAACTTCTGTTGATCAGTTGCAGTTCACAAGTTACTGACTTGTGACTGGGTCTTGATTCATCCTCATTTTTATTCCTAGTCTTTGGATGTTTTGGAGAAGGATTGAAAAGCAATGCCGAGAGAGAGGTGTTCTTTGTGTTTTATGAAACAGAAGTGAGGAAATCTGTAGAGAAGTCAGTGTTGATGATTATTTACAGATGTATGATCAAATATTCATCTTTTTATTGTTGGATCCAGCAGAGATTCATGGATACACGGACAACAAGTTTGCTTGAAAAAGCACTCTAAAAAAATATATTTAAAGTTAATTTTGCTCGAAACCAAAACAAAACTCCAGTCTCTTCTGTGTTCCTTAACATGAGATGTAGGCAGATGAAAACTTCTATACCTGTGCATGGACATACGATAGCAATACAAGCCATCCTCTTCTTGCTGTGGCAGGGTCCAGGGGTATTATTAGGATAATTAATCCTATTACAATGCAGTGCATAAAGGTAAGTGCTCAGAACTTTGAAATGAAGCTTATGTTTCAGTAAGGCATGAAACATGTCTTCTAAGTACATGTAAACATAAGGGGAAATGATAACTCGGTCTCTGAATTCTATCCCAGCACTACGTGGGCCATGGAAATGCAATCAATGAACTGAAATTCCATCCAAGAGATCCAAATCTCCTTTTATCTGTAAGCAAAGGTGAGGAAAAAAGCCTCTTATGTTGTTGTATAAATCAGGATGCTTTGGATTGGATTTTTGATCTTGAAAATGGCCAAAATCTCTCAAGTCTTTGAAAGTTTTATTAGTGGGACTGAACAAGTTTACCTTGAAAGTCTATAGCAGATCTTGCTCTTCTTGGATATATATTAGATACGTATTAAGTCCATGGCCTACAATAAAAATAACTCTACCTTGGTGCAAACGGATTGTGAACACCACTGCTTTTTCAGGAAAGAAACTCACCTGAGTTGCTTTTTCCTATCTTAATTACCCGGTTTCAATTTCTTTCAATTGTTGAAGCGTGGTGCCATCTAGTGGGGGTATTTTAGTATTGCAGATGGCATTCACCACTGTCTGCAAAGGGAAAACTGTGATTCTGTCTCTCTGAAGAGGAGCTCTGACTTTCTTAGGACTTTGAGCAAAAAGGGTATTAGGGAAGGAAGAAGCAAGTTTATGCTGTGGTGTCTCATGGGCTTGTCCAGTCTAAACAGTCACAGCTTTCTAATCTGGACTGTTTTGTTAAGTAAGAGGGTACTTGATCTGCCTCAGGAGCAAGCCTTCAGGAGTACTAGAACTGGTAACATAAGGGGGCTTCTGACTTAAATGTATCAGTGTCACTGATTAAACTACATGAGAATTAGAGTTGGGAACTTCTCTGATTCTTCGAACTGTCAAGTTTGTGCTGTGGGCCTACTTTTGAATTTCAAGACTTCTGTGTATTTTGTCTTTTTGATTTATGAGGTATAATCTGGATGCTGTATATGATTAGGCATGAAGCAGTCATGAAGTACAGGAGTCTCAGAACTGCTTGATTGAGAGATGAGCAGAAAATATTTGGGACTGAGTGGCCCTCCAGTTGGTATTACCATAATTCAATGTAGTGTGTATTTGTAGAATCCAAATGGGAAATCACAGAATCACAGAATCCCTAAGGTTGGAAAAGACCTATAAGATCATCCAGTCCAACCATCCACCTATCATCAATAGTTCACGATAAACCATATCCCTCAACACAGCATCCAAATGTTCCTTGAACACCTCCAGGGTCGGTGACTCCACCACCTCCCTGGGCAGCCCATTCCAGTGCCTGACCACTCTTTCAGAGTAGTAGTATTTCCTAATATCCAGCCTGAATCTTCCCTGGCGCAGCTTGAAACCATTCCCTCTAGTCCTATCACCAGTTACATGAGAGAAGGGGCCGACCCCCAGCTCACTACAACCTCCCATGCATTAGAGGTTCCCATTTCTACATGGGAAATATAGTAGAAGTCCTTAATGAGAAATTATCAGAATTATCTTTAAATGAGCAGGCTCGTCTGACTGACTTTGGAATATGTGTTATTGAAACGGTTCCTCCCACCCCTATGCTCTGTGGCTCATAAGGAATAGTAATTAAAAAAATAAAATAAAATAACTTATTGAATGCTGTTGTGAGAATGCCTGAAAGGAATTTTAACACTTCTTTATTTGAAATACAAATTGCTTTTGAGATAAAGCTGAATAAAGGCGTACTTGTTCGAGGTCAGGCTCTTATTCTCTTTTCAGATGATCTAAAGACCTAAGTGTGTTTTTGTAGGAACTATCACTAGGGGAGGGGGATGGGCACACTTTCTCACTTACAGTTATTTTGACAGCAGTTTAGTTGTAATGGCAATTTAGTTAATGCAGTTCCATTGTTTCTAACAACTGAAGAAGAATGAAGTGCCTTTTAAATGTTTACATCAACACCTGTTATTGAAAGTGGTGAAGCTGAAATATATTATTCATATGTACATATAAAAAGCAGCATGTAATTTTATTTGTTCTTTATAGATCATGCATTGAGACTGTGGAACATCCAGACAGACACGCTGGTTGCAATATTTGGAGGAGTAGAAGGGCACAGGGATGAGGTGTTAAGTGCAGTAAGTGGAAGACTGTGGGGCAGTGATTTAGATTTACAAAGGGTAGTAAGCCTATAACATGCAACTTTTTATCCTCCTGTGCACTGTTTTGATATTTTACCTGCTTTCAAAGAAAAGTGCATAAACCAGGTTTAGATGTAGTGGTTTCATTGATCTGGCCACCTCTCCATAGTCAGGACAGGTGTTCACTTTCTGTATCTGTTTCAGTAGCTAGTTTTCTCACAATGCAGCCTAGAACTAAATAAAACAGAGCTCAGTGGGGCCAGAAAGAGTAATAAGTTTATTATGGTCCCACTTGTGAAGTTCTCATGGTCTTATCAAACCAAAGCAAGAAAACTTTTAGAGGAATGGTAGTGAAGGAAAGAAGCTCTTTCAGGTAAGTTATGCTGCTTTTCAGTGGCTACGAACAGATGCTGGTACCCAGTAAATACTGACTAGAATAGGTGACTTTTAATACACTCTTCGTAACAGTTGTTTCCTTTTCTGCTGTGGGATTTGAAAGGTGAGGTATCTATCTATTGAAGACCTGATGCTGTATTCTCTTGTAGTCATACCCATGCAGTAGGCCTGGAGTTGTCAGGATTCCTCTATAAAATGAAACCTAGGGAACTGACTGAGAGGGAGCACTAGCAGTAGATTTGTTGTTTGTCAGTGCTGCTGAATATGCCTCTCTTTCTTGATGGGGAGTAACTATGGTTATTAAGGTATTGTGTTTCTTTGGAGTTAGTAAGATTAAGTTGTTAGTGTTTTTCTCTATGAAATATGCAGTTTTTATTGCATTCTTTACACAGAAAAAGCTGTTTTGATGGAAATGTTTGAATAAAATCTGAGTTGATATAATGCAGCTTAGGCTGGGGGTGCTCAAAATTATTTCATATACGTAGGATTATGATCTTCTTGGTGAAAAAATCATGTCTTGTGGAATGGATCACTCTCTCAAACTCTGGAGAATTAATTCCAAGAGAATGATAAATGCCATCAAAGAGTCTTACGAGTACAATCCAAATAAAACAAACAGGTATGTAGTCTTCATCTTCTTGGCTTTGGGGGGTTCTTTAACTCTCATCAGTGGCCCAGATTAATTCCTGTAGACATTGGAAGTTCTTGGAGATAGTGACCTGGGGATTGTGCTGGTCATTCAATCTCTTTTGAAGATCTCTGTTATTGTTGTTTGCTTCAGTAGAATTCCATAAAACTTATTAAAATTCCTAACACTTTTATTTTAAGATATCTTAATTACTTCTTAATTATTTACTTGCCTAGGGAATGTCTGGGATTATCATCTTTATCAGTCTTAAAGCTTGTATTACATCATGTTTTGAGATGTGTCAGTGGCTTTTCTTCCTCCCACTTCCACATTTCTAGGAGGGAATCAAATTGTTAAACGTAGTAAACAATGTAGTTTTATATTGTGCAGTTATCTCTAATTATTGTATTTGTTACCTGACTCTGGGGCTGGAAAAAGCAACCCCTGATGTAGTAATAACTTCAGTTTTCATCATTCTCTTATCTCACTTCAGATACACACAAACTGTCGCTTGAACATAGTGATTAGCTGTATGATAGATAAATCTCTCCTTATGAAGTTCATCAACTCTTTAATCTTAACTTCCAGTTAAACCAGTGAGAGAATTGAAGAGTCTAAAACACATTGAACGTGTTCAGCAATGAGACTAGCTGTGAAAATGCTCTCGCTTTTTTTGGTAACGTTACCAAATATTAAATGATGCTTTAAAAAAAAAAAAAGTAAAAACATGTTTTTTTTTTTAGTGTGCTTTTCTGTTTAACAGTGTAGATGTTGCAGAACAAGCGTCAGGAAAACGGAGCTTTAAGTAGTTCTGGAGGTGCTTAGCAATGGGAGCTGCGTGCAGCGTCTGAAGGAGTGGTTTTGCTTTGGACAGTCTTTTATAGTTAATTGCTTTGGGAAATAAGTTGTTTCAGTAGGAATGAGATGAAAACGGACTGTTCTCATTTTATCAAAACAAAAAGTACAAAATCTGCTTTGCAGCAAAACTGTTAGAAGAACAAAAAAGACAGACCTGTCCTTTTAACGTTGAGAGATATTAAAACTGGCCGTTGAAAATTGGGCTTGTATTTCAGCGTTTCTCTGAACCTCACATGGCTGTTTTTTCCATAGGCCATTTATTTCCCAGAAAATCCACTTTCCTGACTTTTCTACAAGAGACATACACAGGAACTATGTTGACTGTGTACGATGGTTGGGCGACCTAATTCTTTCCAAGGTAAAGTGCAAGCTTTTTCATCTGCCTTGCTTTTACTTGCTTTTTTAGGCTCTTAAACAGTAGTAGTTTCACTAGAATACAAATTGTAGGTTAACTTACTATGCTGCATGAAATGATTTTATATTACAGATTTTGGTGACTGTTTGCATGTGTAGATAAGCAACTTTTGAAGTAAAAGTAAAATGATGACAGCAGTCATAACTGTGCTAAAAGTAGCAGGATATGAACTATCCATGTTCTGTGTGAGAACAAGAACATGGAGAGAAAGAGAATGAATGCGTAGTTACTCATGTGGGGTCCTGCAGCTAAAAGGAGAAATGAGGATTCGCACAATGGAGCTCCTTGGATTTGTGTGATAACACCAGCAGTGCTTGCTTGCAGACATTAAACTACACTGTGGCACTGCATCTTTGCCAGAAATTGGTGCATGTGTGTCCTCCTAATCGTTAAAAGGATTGTCTGAAAAAGAATCTAGGTTATTTCAAACCACAAATGTATGGTTGAGCACATGTGGTTGATATGGGTGAGGAAGGGCTCCTGCAATCCTGTTAGCTGGCAGACCTGCAAGAGCAGCAGTACCCGGCAGCAGGCTGTGACACTGGTGATGTGGCTGTGATCTGAGGACAGAGATGAGATTCTCGGTTTTACTTTTTTGACATAGAATGGTTTGGGTTGGAAGGGACCTTTAAAATCATCTAGTTCTGACCTCCCTGTTGGAGGCAGGGACACATCCCTCTAGACCAGGTTGCTCACAGCCCCATCCAGCCTGGGAACGTTGTAAGGTAAGCTATGAGATGAAATGTTAGGTTATAATTAAACTGAATGTTGTACAGTATAAATTGTAGTGCTTTTTTTGTCACTTTTTCTGTTGTTCACTGTTTTTCTCCCTAGTCTTGTGAAAATGCCATTGTGTGCTGGAAACCTGGCAAAATGGAAGATGATATAGATAAAATCAAGCCAAGTGAGTCCAATGTGACCATACTTGGGAGATTCGATTACAGCCAGTGTGACATATGGTACATGAGGTTTTCAATGGATTTCTGGCAAAAGGTATGTGTGAGCTTGGACCCTGCTGTACCTGAAGGTGTGTAGCTCTTCATTTATTCCGTATTTCTGTGTATGGGAAGAGTTTTGGTACCTGTGATGTGGTGTCTGAGAAGCAGAATGGTCTGCTACAAGGGGCTTTATGTGAAACTGTTATATTTATTGGTATCTTCCTCCTCTGTCTGCAGAGATAGATATCAATAATATGGGAGAAAGGAAGCAAATCATTTAGAATTTCCAACCGCTTCATCAAACTTATTAAGCAATTAATGGCCAAACATTTAAACATAACTGTAGAGTCTTCATAAAAGTTAGAGTTTTATGAGTTTCATATCTTTTGAATAATACTGTAAGACTTCTCTATCCTCTGCTTTCTTTTTAAGATGCTTGCTCTTGGCAATCAGGTTGGCAAACTTTACGTTTGGGATTTGGAAATAGAGGATCCTCATAAAGCCAAGTGAGTACTTGATGCTCAATTTTCTTTTTGTTGAGACAGGAATTTGGGGATCTTTCCTCTTTCTTTTACTGACAGCTACTGATATTCTTAAACACTGGTAGCCACTCTATTGGGTAAATAAATGTTCTGAGCCCCTAGAGGTTATTTATTTACTGTTCTATTATTTACATTACAGTAGTGCCAAGAGCTACCACTCAAATTGTGTTGAGCAGTGTGTGAAGATAAAGTGAAAGAATGTATCTTCCTCCAATTGCTTGCAAACTGATTAGGTGGAAGATTTATGGAGCAATTAGGAGAAATAGATGGAAGGGCTAGAGTAACGAGGATACAAAGTTAGCTATGAGCACAACCTGAAGAAAACAACATGGCTTTTCAGTTTCTTGCCTGTGTGGCCAGGTGATTTTATTGCATGTTTGAACACACGTACAATATATTGGTGAACATCCAGTCATGTCTGTGTGTGCATATGTAAAAATACAGACATGCATATACAAAGTTGCTGAAAAATGCTGCAGTACTGAATCGCCCAGTGGCCATATTTAATTCCTAACGACTGGAAAAGAACATTGATTACAAAGTCCTAAATAATGCAATTCAATCAGTTTTTAATCAGTGCTTCTGTGAAAACTGGGTGGATGAGAAATGGCAGTGGGTGAACCAGAAATCAGTGCTTTCCCAAGTCCAAATTTGGGATACAGAACACACTGTGATATAATCCTGCTGCCTTCTGAACTCCTCCTAGGTCACATCAGTAAGCAATTGGTGAAACAGCACTCCATAATGCAGTAGCAGCGAGTGCAGGTTTAACACTGCAGCTGACTGATTTTCTTTTATTTATAGGTGTACGACTCTTACTCATCCTAAATGCGTCGCGGCCATTCGACAAACCAGTTTTAGCAGGGATAGCAGTATCCTTATAGCTGTGTGTGATGATGCCAGTATCTGGCGCTGGGACAGACTACGATAAGTTACTTTTTCTTACTTCAAAGTAGAAAATATATTTTCAAATTATAATACGGTCTGTTAACTTGCTAGTACGGTAGATGCGTTTAGCGTAGAGTTTCTCGGAGGTTCAGCAGGCTGGAGCTGAACTTAGTGATGTTTACATTCTGTGTATTGTTCTGCTTGAACTTTTGCTGCTTTTAATAAAAAGAAGTATTTTTGTAAAGTTTTCTGAATTGTCCATTTTAATTATTTACCACAATAAGCTTTCAGTTAGGACCCATGAAATGGCTTTGTGTGCAGGTAGTACACAAAATGTGGTAACTTGCTTGACTAGAAACTTAATGAAGCTATTGAATATTATCCAGGGATAAAACATTTGTGTGTGTATAATTGAGATGTTAATGCTTGTATTCTGTGTGAGTGGTCTAAGATGTTGCAGAATAGTTGTGTGTACCTGCATGAACAATGGGACTGGTAATAATATTGACTAAAGATTAACCATTTAGAGCTCTTTTTTCCTACTGTCCTCTTATCCTTTACCCTAACATGTTAATTGAAAAGAATACGTTAGGGTATTACAGACATACAAGCACAGTCTTTGGCAACATATTAGTGCTTTTTTTGATTGAATTAAGCAGATAGTCCTGTATCCTACTGACTTTTCAGGTATATATATGGCTTTTACCTTTCAGGATACTGCATTTGCCTCTTTGTTCCAGTTTGGGAAGCTCATAAATTCTCTGTTTAGGTCGCTTACCTGTTCAGCTTGAAGTGGTGTTAACTAAGCCAGTTGTATTAGTTTGTACTTAGAAATTTGCAAAACAGTGAGATCTGGAGCTGGCAAGTAGTTTGCAAGTGTTAGTCTGTAACATGATTACCCCCCCTTCATAGAGAAAAAATATATTGTTCTTATTCCTGGAGAACAGCCATAATACCTTTGTAGCAAAATAAGCTGATGAGGGGAACGATGACAAGTGGGGCTGGAGGTTTTAACCTCTAGTTCAGCTGAACTGCTAGCACAGCATGAACCAGCATTTAGGTGGCAGTAGCAGTGGGCCTGCATACCTCATGCATGTGGGGCTGGTAGTGTGAAAAACTGCAGGGGCGGGGAAGTGAGTTGGAGAGTACTCCAAAAAGGCTGTGGGAATGCTCAGGCTTTCTTCAGGTGAGCTAAACCCTATTCAGAACATAGAGGTTGGAGACTGATACCACTGACTGTTTGCAAATGTTGGAAGTGAAATAGGACACAAAAGCAGCTGTGACTTTCAGCCATGGTTGTTTGTTATATTGTAAGTTGTATGTTCTTACCAGTGAGCTGTTCTGTTTCTGAGAGGAAGGAAGGGTGGTACTTGAATAAAGGCCTAATACAATTAGGGGTGGCTTCAGCTTTATCAACTCATAGTATTCTGACAACTGTTCTCTTAAAATGCAGGAAAATGTTCCAAGAGGTTTCCTTTGAAATGTGATTTAGGGTCAGGTCCCATTTAGTGGGGGCTCTCTGTTCTTTGAAGTGCAGCATCAGTGCTGTTGCTGATTTACCATTTCTTCTCTGCAGTGGGACTGGACTCACGGTTTCTTTCAGAGTCATAGAGCTCCTCACTCTTGGGACACAGCAAACAATTGTCAGAGCTAATAAAAACTTTGTAAGCCTCACCTCTGGTGGTTATGGTATGCAGTGTCTGTCTCAGATTTAGGCTTCTGATATGAACAGCGTTGGTCAGATTTATCTGCTTGTCACACAGAAATACTAAAGACTTTCAATATCTCTTAGGACAAAGCTACATGGAACAGAACATGAGTGAAGCAGGAAAAAAACAGCAGTTACTGAAGCACTTAAGGTTAATCGTGCAAAAAAATTAAAGAACAGTTGCTCTAGTCCAGGATAGATGAGTTAAAATACATAGTGTAGGAGACTGCTCACCCAACTGGAGATAGCCTCAGTATAGGAACAGTATATATCAGTCAGAAGAGGAGGGTTACTTTGAATGAGGGTGAAACTAGTTTTTGTGTATGCCATACAACACAGCAGTACCAGTTTCTCTCTATATTTGTAGCTTGGGATGAATGAGGTGTAGATGCTTGCAGCATAGATGACTGCAGTTGGCCTCAAGCATCTTGGCTGTCTTTTAAAGAGCTTGTCTAGCTGACTGCTCAGAGTTGGGTTGTACAGGACTTTGAGCACCTAGAGTTGTCTTAAGTTAAATCTCCATAGATAAACTAAATGCCTGTTTCCCTAAGCATCCCACAGTGATTCTATTTTCAACTCTTGCACAGCCGGTGAAATTCAGTTCCCACCATAACCAGTATTCCTTACAGGAGAGCAAGAAAAAGCACTTATGCTCAAGCAGCATGGCAGTCCAAGTGAGCAATCCACAGTTGTTTTGAAAGATATTTATCATCTGTTATAATGAAGGGAGATGGAGTCTTCCTTCTGCAAGTTTCTGTTCTGCAAGCTCAGCCACAGTAGGTTGGAAAGAAGAGGAAAGTAGTTTACAGTGGTGTTCTCTAGCACATGCCATAATGACTAAGCTTAGAGAGACAGGATCTGGCTGTATCTACAAGGGCTAGGAGACATTTTTAATGCACACTGCTGAATTAAAACAGATATGATTACATATGTTCATTTGCAGCCTGCAAGACTGGAGCCAAGGCAACAGGAGTGTACTTGAAAATAGTGGCTACAAAGCTTATGATGGGGAGACGTAACAATCCCACCCACTTGATCTAGTCTGGCTTCCTAAAACCCAAGCAATAAAAAGCTTGGGGTTGTGGAATAACATGAAGGCAGTATTGACCTAGTCAGAACAGAAGCAGCTTGTTACTATAGCCATAGAAGAGAAGGCAGAGCAGCAGAGTGACTTCCTCTGCTGGTACAAACTGCCTAAATGAGGCTGTTGCAGTTTTATCTGCCTTTAGGTTATACAACTCAGTTTTCACCAAGTCACATAGCAAGGCTACAGAAAAATGCAGGAAGGAACACATGGATTACAACATACGGAAAGGCTCCAGACAATCAGCCAAGGAAACTCTAGATAATAACCTCCCCCTTGGTTTTTTTCCCCTATTCTTTCATTTTTAATTAAAAATATCCTTGCTCCTTTATTAATTGGCTGACTCAGAGAGGCCATTAGGTCATGCTGACATGCAATTCTTAATTAGTGAAGCCTCCAGAGGCCTGTGAGGTGTTAATTATTTTACTTCCACAGCAGGCATGCACTTGCACAGTGGTGTGAAAACCTGAGAAATCACCACCACATGGCTTTCAGTACTGTGTCACAACAACTTTTACCCCAGTTTCCATTTGTCTCCTCCATCTTCTTCCAGTACCACCTGTGATGTTGTCAGCTATATGTGGTATCTGCCACCTGCGTAACAAGATCTGCCAAATCCTGCAGGAGGATTTGATGGGTCGTGCAAAATGATTGCTATGATCCATTCCAGCAGTTCAGCCTGGGCCTCATTAACTGCCTTCATTGCTGCTTCTCCACAAATGGAGATCTTAGAGAAAACCAAGTCTTTGGCTGAGCAGGATTTGGGTCTCTCCCAAGGCTTCTGGAAAACAACTCAGGGCTGTGCTAGGTAAGTTACCTGGGGTCTGCTACATGTAGATCCAAAAAGATACAACTGAATACAACAGTGAAGACAGTTGAATTTGTTAGGGATCAACATCATCTTAAGTGTTTTTACAATTAAAGTTGTCATTATAAATGTAGAACTCCATAGAGTTTACTGCTGTTCCTTTGATATAGTGGTCAGGAACATGGGACTCTGTTCTGGGTTCTGCTTGAAGTGTTGTTTGTTTACCATCCAGTTCCTTACAGGATCTTCCCTCATCTTCATACAGCCTCCTAAAGATCCATACCAGGAGCAGTTTGAGTGAGGCCAGGACAAGTTTGCTTACAGCTGATACAGAGGACCTGCTTCAGGTACACATGGAGGATCTGTAAAACTATGTTGTCTCTTGCCTCGCTACAACAAAAAGTGAAGGGAGAAGCCCTGAGCTGTGTAATGCAGCCCTGGTTCCAGGCTCCAAGGTCAGGAGGCCCAGGTCTAGACCCTATTAGTACCAAAGTTACCCTTGTGGTTCTGGGGATCATGGACTGACTTGTTTTACCCACTCAAGCAACACCTTTTCAGCTAGAGCAAGAGAGCTCCTTCATGGTTAGTCACCTCTGCACTCTGCTGGTGTTTGGGAAGAGTCCGAAGTACTGAACAAAGCTGAGACATGGTTACTCCATCAAGGAGCAGTTCAGAGGGCACTGAGACCTCTCCTCCCTCTCACAAAACATTGTTGGACTCCGAACATTACTCTCAGAAGACAAAAAAAAAAGCAGGTGCATTCAAATAAAAAAAATAGGAAAATAACCCTCAACTTCTGGAACAATTCTCCCCACTCAGTTAATAAAAAGAATGCACTGGAAGACAACTCAAGTAAAATGAAGTGGATCCAAAAGGTCTTAAAGAAGTTTGCTACTCACATCCTCCTGCTATTCCTTGTGAGTCAGTCTTTCAGATTTCACACATACATCCAAAGGAAGCATCTTGCTCACACACGTACAAAGGCACAGCATTACCCTCCACCATTTCCTCCACAGACTCCCCTAATGGGGGATTCTCTTCTCTTGATTTTCTCCCTTGGCTGTTCCTTCAAGTTGACAGCCCTGACTTTCACAGGACCACTATGAGGAAGAGCTGAAAGAATCCCTGTGGGTGTGAAACAACGCCACCATTGGAACAGCACCTTGGTGAGGACTCGCACGAGAATGACACACAGACACTCTTAGGTCATAAATACCACTGAGACTGTTAATTCCCCATTTCCCCTAGTGTTAGGGGGTTTTGATCACTGCCACTTTGTCCAATGCTTTTCCTGCTGGACAGTATTATTCCTGGCAACATTTTTTTCCCCATTGCTTCATCCTTTCCTTTTTGTGAAAGGTTGGTTGGGAGATGCCAGAGACCTGACTGAGTCTCTCCTGGAGAAGCATTGTTACTTCACAGAGCCTGGGTGCTTTGTATTGGCCCTGTCTGCACATCCAACCCACAGACATTGTGGGAAAGCTCATGATCAGTTGGGAAAAGTGAAGTACAATTTTGGTACAGGTAAGGAGCCTTTTCTACAACCACCCCCAGGTGGTGTTTCTCCTCAGAACAAAACAAGTGGGTTCCATGAGAAACGCCAACACTACAGCCAATTTGAGGAAGATTTCATTATTCAGAAACGTGAGAGAATTCCCTAAATTTTTATTCCCTGGTGCATGAAGCAACTTACAAAGGAACAGAACAGTTTGCACTTCTGATTCACCAAGAAGGTAGAACAGAGCTGTGCTGTGCCACACAAGGCCTTTTAGCATTCACATTAAGTGCCTGAAATCAGGACAAAAGGAGAACACACCAAGTGCTACCAGGAATCTGCTCTGACATTACCTTTTCTGTTAATCTTTTCCTTAAAGACATCTTTTGTCTTCCTCTCCTGCAGTGGTTTGGTAGATCTTCCACGGAGGGATTCAAGGAGGAATTTTCCATGTTCAGTCTTTAACTGCAGGCTGCAAACAAGAAGGCAACACCTATACATGGACAAAGGGCACATTCTCTCTGCAGCTTTCATGAGTGACCTCTTCCTGATGCAGAGATATCTTACAAGTACTTTTCAGTCTACCATTTAAAATGAAATGCCCTCAAAGGCTTTAGCAGGAAATGAAGTTACATGGGAAGGGACTCCAGTGCCTGGAGAGGGAAATGCTCTGTCCATGCATCCTAAAGGTCTCACTAGACTCAGCTTGCTGACAGAGAAGATTATTGCAAAACCTTGCTCCATTTTGTGACCATCTCTCATCCTGAGTGTACCTGGAGAACACGCAGGTCTCTTGCTGTCCAATATACCCAGGGCATTTTAAGTTTTAGTTTTACCCTCTCATTCACTTGGGTATCCTTTCTGACTAACTCCATTGCTTGGGTTGTGCATAGAGCTACTTTGCAGCATTAGACTTCAGACCCGTCCCACTATAAACCTTCCTGTTGGCTTTCCTTTTGCAGTCTCATCAAAAGGAAAGAAGAAAAAAAACAGGTGAAACTTGAAGTTGCCAGTATTTGCCTGTCTTCTTTTCTATGCTCCACAAATTCTGTCTAAAGAATAAGTGATGTTTATTTTGCATGATTTATGGCTACGTATGAGAAATCACTTCTCTGTATTACTTCATTTGAAGACATACATCACTCAATTCAAGGAACATTAAGCATGGAGCGTACTGTGAATGAATCTTTCTCAGTGAATGCATGAGCAGCAGAAGACCCCCAGTAAAGTGCTGCCCAACATGAGGTGAGAGGCTGCTTATATCATAGCTGAATGGTAACAGAAACAGCCTCACCTGGGAAACAGGATGTCAGGTTCAGCACAGACATCAGAAACTCCAGTTTCTCCCTGGGAAATGACCCAGTTCATCATCCCTTTCCTCCTCTGCAACAGGGACAGAGATAGCAAGATGATTTCAAGGTAATTAACATACTGCTAACCAAGGTAGCAAACCTTTCAGCTGATAAAAGCAGCAGCTGCCTCCAGCAATGCTCTTCAGCAAGGTCCTCCTGCATTAACTTTAGCCTCTCGTGACAACCACCAGAGATACAACTTCAAAGAATTGATTCTAGGTACTTAAACTGCCAGGCTCTCTGTAAGAGTACACTACACGGATTCAACCAGCAAATAAATCTATTGACTACTAGAGAAGTCAGTGGAGGTGAGTACAAGCTGGTTCTTCCTTCAGCCTTCAGGGACAGAATGCTGGACTGGATCTCTCAGCCCAGTGACCAGTATTTAACAGCCACCAGGACATGGTCCTTGGCAACTTGGTCTTAGTGGCCTTGCTTGAGCAAGGGACTTGGACAAGATGGTATCCAGAGGTCCATTGCAATCTCAGCTGTTCTTTGATCCTTGGTTTGATCCAACACAACTGTCTTTCATGTCTTACATTTCAGCAAGACAACCAACTATATAAGAAGAAATCCTAAGAGCAACTCCTCTGTTGTACTTTAGATCTTAGCCAAATGGGCAGACAAGTCATGGCACACCAGGAGGCACCAGTTTAACAGGCCCTTGAGATTCAGTTGGAAATCTTTTAAGTTTTACTGTGTAAGACTTACATTGATAATAATTTCCTTCTAGTTTCCCACCGTGTCCAGGCTGAGAAGAAAATTTTCATAAAACCTTATTTTGACTTTCTTTTGCCTAATAAGAAGGACACCCATGTCCCTGAAAACAAAGTCAACATTCAGTCCGTTTGAGATACAGCGAGAGAGATACATCACAGTCTCATTTACACAGCTCTGCACGGCATCCAGGGAATGAGATGTCTCCAGGGCAATTGTGGCATAGTCCAATGGGACAGCTTGTGTAGAACCTATTAACACAAGAGGAGCACAGTGACACATAACTAAGATTCTAATTGCAATCAAGCTTTCAGCAGTCTTCAGGCTCTCAGACAATTACATGATACAGAATAGGCTTCTTGAGTCCAGGTGCTATGATAAGGCCATTGTAACTACCCCCACTCAGTGTGCAGGCATGGAGGGGCTGAGTGATGCAGCATGCTCTGTCAAACATGTACAATTAATGAAAACAGAAATGCTGCTCAGACCCTCTGAGAAATGTTCAGACTACTCTAAAAGTTGCATAGACTTATGGGCCAACTTGGCAACTTTTAGGCCCAGCAACCATTGCTAGGCACCAGTCAGACATGCCAAATATTTCAAAGGAACATCCTGGTTTCTGCTGGGATGATATGATGCTATGTTCTCGTTCTAGGAGAAAAAGCAATGTTGCGGTTTAACCCTGCAGGTGTTATCAACAGGAAATATAGTTTTACTCCATCTTCTCACCGGGCATAATTCTTTTAGCATAGTTAAGATCAAAAATTCTTCTGATTATGTTGGACATCTGAAATACAGGTCTGTGAATGAGCAAGCAATCATTCCTTCCTATGTGTAGCTCTTGTGTATGAACAGCAAAAGTCCCCAGTCCAGCTATTTCAACTCTCTAGAAGGAAGAAGAGAAGAAAGGAAAATGGGTAAGGATTTCAAGAAAAATTAACACAAGCACCCTTCAGTTAGAGAGTTTCTGATATCTCTAATGCATCCTGAAAGGATCAGGTGAACTGGGTGATCTACTCTGGCAGTGTGGTATGGAAACTGAAAGCATCTATCATTTGAGTATACCAGACCTTATTTTTTTCTGTAAATATTCAGAAAAATCTACTTTGTGGCACACCTGTAAAATGCGTTTTAAAGCAGAAAAAAAAGCAAAGGAAGAGAAATACAGTTGGATACATAAATCTTATTTAATGACTTTGGCAGGGTCAGGCTACCAAACTACCAGAGTATGGGAGGAAACACAAGGCACGAAGATCACCTTGCTCAGTGCCAACTGCCGCTGAACGTCAAGAGACACCTGATCCCAAATCTGCACAATCTCTGCAGAGCAAACGAAAGAATGTCATGCTCAGTGTCACCAAGCTTACCACCACACAGCACGTTCATAAACCAGTTATTGTACTTTGAATCACAGAATATCACAGACTGGAAGGGAACCACAAGGATCGAGTCCAACTCCAAGTTCTGCACAGGACTGCCCAAAATGCAAACCCTATGTCTGAGAGCGGTGTCCCAGTGCTCCTTGAGCTCTGTCTGGGAGTTCTGGGCTGTGCCCATTGCCCTGGGCAGCCTGTTCCATGCCCACCACCCTCTGGGTCAGTAACCCCCCCTGCCCCTCCCCTGACACAGCTCCATGCCATTCCCTCAGGCCCTGTTGCTCCCCACACATCTTCCCCTCCAAACCCTTCCCCACCTCTGTAGCCCTCTTTTCAATGCTCTCTAATAGTTTGATCATAGAATGGCTTGGGTTGGAAGGGCCCTCAAGGATCATCAAGCTCCAACCCCCCTGCGGCAGGCAGGGCTGCCAACCTCCATATCTAATACTAGATGTCCTCTATTGTAGTGCCCAAAATCACACACAGTACTTGAGGTGAAGCTGCACCAGCACTGAGCAGGACAATCCTTTCCCACAACTGAATAGGCATAATGAGAGTATCGTGAAAAAGCTCTTACCTTTGGCTGTGAGAGACATCAGTGTGGGAAACAAGGCTCTTTCAGATGCCTTCCAGTCACCTTTCCTTGGCCAGAAAAAGGAAGTCATGGCTGTCATACTCACCCTCTAGGTTAACACCTGGACCTGAAAGTTCAAAGATATTTCTCTCTTGCACTATTATAAGCACCTTCATCTGGATTTCAGAGCCATCCAGTACTCTCCCACTGCTTCTCTTCTCCTTCACATAGCAAAGCAGCACAAGAGAAAAGCACACATGAGAGCAGCAGGCACCACCAGGAAGGCAGGGGGAACAGGGCGGGGCAGCACCAACCCCTAGGTCACAACTGACCCCACTGTCACTTGTGGGTCAGAAGAGGGATGCTCCCTTTCCCTGCAAGGAGCTCTAGTAGGCTTTGCTTTGTACTGACCATTCTGGGGAGCTGCTTTGGCCTATGGGCTGAAGTGAACCAGCTCAGTGCTGTCCCTAGGACCGTGCCAAAGGGAAGAAACTTGGCTACATCTGGTAGCAAAGGAGCATGTTTTATCTTTCTCCTGAATAAAAGAACAAACGAGCAGGTTGTTTGTATGATGCCAGGAAATGAGTAAAGTGCTGTTTGGTATTCCCTTCATAGCCTGGAGAAAGCAAAGTGCTTAATGAGCAGAGAGGTTACCGCTCACCTCTAGGGAGATTTACATCCATTCATCATCAATATCAAGACTGTTATGCAAGTCCACAGGGAAAATCCACCTCCAAATGGCCTCACAGCAAGGGAGAAACCTAAAACAGCATATTGGAAAGTTAACTTCCACATCTCTTCACTATAGTATTTCCACACAGTAAACCATCTGTGGGAGTTTTGTAGGATACAAAACTCATCATGCTTGGAGCAAGGTTGTGAGCTCCAGCCCAGCACTGCCTATTTCCCCAAAGAAAGTTTTAGAGTGGCTTCTCCTTGAGGAAATGGAATACGACAGCAGTGGAGAATGGGATGATAGACAGAAAGATAACACCTGGAACCCCCTCTAAGGAATTAGAGCTATCTCCAACCAGCACCATTTGCACCCGAGTATTTTGAATACATTCAAATGTCAGTATCTCCCTCACACATTGACATAGGGGTGGAGGAAGTATCAGAAAGTTGTTCTGCTTTGTCACCAGTTCCTTCTTATATGGCTGCTCCAACATTACATGTAGGAGAACAGGTTGTAGTGATGGCAGGCCTACTTTAAACATGAAGCAAACTTCTACAACAGACCAGGGTGCTTAGAAACAAACCTTTTTCTTCACTGCAATAGCGCCAGGGACATTGTGCTGTCTGGAACATTAAATACTTGATAATACTGAAGAGAAGATGCTCTCATACTAAACAAAGGACACCAGCTTCACCCAACACAACTCCCCCTACCCCCAGCATCACTCAGAAACAACATTCCTTGTTTTGATGGAGATGCTCTGTTCTAAGTTCCAAGAACAGATAAGTTCTACGGAGAGTCTCATAGGACCAAGACAAGCTTCAGTTCACTCCACATCAATGACTTTCTCTACATAGACACCAATAAACCCCCCTCAAACACTGCAAAGGTACCTCACAGATCCTTGAAATGACTTAAAACATCTTGATGTAAGCCATTATTCTCGCAGAAAAAAAGCTACATAGCAAGAAGCATTTTTCTCCCTCTTCTCAATCCTCATGCCATAAACAGAGAAAGCTGAATGGAGACAAAAATCCACCAAGTACCTCCACTGTCAATAACCTGTCACCTCACAGCTCTAGGCTGCAAAATACAAACCTATAAATCCAAGTATGCCCCTAACAGCTGTTTCAAAGGTATTTATTTGGCCAGCAGGGAAAAAGTCCCAGAGACTACTCTAAACTACACTTTCACATAGGGAAAGTTCAAGATAGACACCTGAGATCAAGCTCCATAGCATCTTCCAGACAAAGAGAGGGAGATGTACTATCTATACAAGCCGGGGACAGGAATCTTAGCTGTCCACGAATTAAAAGCATTGACAGCGCAAGGACCAGCAAGAAAAACAGCAGCATGTCCTCAGTTTCCCCATCATCCTTCACAATGAGGCTAAGAGTGAAGAGCTACATTAATTGTACTTACAATTAAACACCACCTCAAAACTTCACACAAGTATGAAACTGCTTTGTCATTTTTCATCTTGTAATTCCCTCCATTTTAAATACAGTTTCAAGAGAGCCTTTCTACACATGCGTCGCTGACTTTTGCTGTAGTCAAGTATTTCCATTAAAAAAACACATAGGCAAGTAGTTTTCACAGGTTTTAATTTTAAATAATTTGAGTAATATAAAAGTTACAAGTTGGTCTATTCAGACTAATCGTTTTTTCTGCCTCAAAGTTCCTCAGTGAAGTCATTTGCTGTGTATTCCAGATCAGACAGCACTTCAAATGACATGATTTGAGCTTATGTTTTCCAGAAGAGAGGGTTCTGTGTCAGGCGTCTCTGGAAGTTCTCATACCTACAAAAAAAATAAGTAAATAAACTCTAATAGAAATCCTGAGAAATCAGTCCCCATTATTTTTTCCTCTCACGAAATAATTTTAACTTCCACATTTATTATCCACAGTAACATTTTAGCAAAATCTAATGAAGTAACTAACAGTGTAGAATGAAGCATGCAAACACGCCATCCTAATTTCACTTTCCTAACCAGCAAAGACCATCAAAGACAATGTTGGAATCCACTACAGATCCAGAACTGTGGGAAAAAACAAAACCAGAGGAAGTACAATTTCCCTGGCTTTCTCAACTTGCAGACTCTGAGCTACAAGAGCCTGGAAAGCCCTTCAAACCACCACGAACACAAGCTGTAAGGTAACACAAGCTACTACTGCTGAAACAAAGACAACAAAAATGTCTACATCTGGAAATTTCTAAGCCAATTCCAATTAGAGAAGAAATTTTGAAAGGCTTTATGATCATCCTACTCATATTAAAAGAAAAGAGAAAGGCTTATTAATTAATGGCATTCTAAGCCAATCTAGTGTACTTCCATTGCAGCCAGCCCACTGCAGACACCTCAGATACTCTGTTTTACAAGCTATAATTAAATACATTGTAATGACTCACAAACAGATGAAACTTTTTAAACCTCTTGTGGCTGTAATGAATTTAACAGATTTACATACACAAATGTGTTTGCTTTATTGGAGTTTTGCCTCACTTCACTTTACTGTTTATAACAAAAGCAAATTCAGCGTTACTTAGGGAGCAGCCAGCCATTACCCTGCTTTTTCAGCCTGCCTTCCCTTTGGTTTCTCACTGGAGACCCCCCCACACGTGGGATGTTTACAGTTACCTTCTATTTAGAAGAAATCTGCATCAAACTACATTTCCAAAGGAAACACACTGCTTATGTTAACGGCTCACATACTCATGCTGACCTACACTAATGACTCAACTATCCAGAAAGCCCAAAGTACTGTTTTAAGAAGGGCTTGCGTCAATAAATACTGAGGCAAAAATATGGCTAAACTTATAAACTGTAAGGAAGAACTTAAAGACATTCTGAAACACTGCCCACAGCTCTCCTCCAGACTATCACCATCCCTGCTAGGAATTCTCTTTTAAGCCAGTTGCTAGAAAACAACTCTCAGGGACACTGTTTCATGCTGGTGGCAGAACCACATAAACTTGGAGCATGATTTCTCCATCCCTCCCACCCTCCTAAGCAACATAACCCCAATGGCACTATGCCTATGAAGGCTACAAGCACAAAAACAACTCATAACAACAAACCAACAGGCATCAGCTTCCATTTTCCCATGACTCAAAAACTTGCAGTCAGCAACACGCTGCAAACTGACGTGTATAAAGGGTGACATTTCCAGATGCAACAAAATGCAGAGGCTATAAAATTTACATGAAAATGGTGACAAGTTTAAAACCAGTAGACAGAGCATCTTAGATTCAGAACAGCACTTCTGCATCATCTCACTGGAATAGCATGACAGTAATACTTAGAAAACAGCTGTTTTGATGCCTAGGAAAAATATACACTAGTTACTAAAGATCGTTTCCATTACCATTTCAGAACTACATTTGCAGGAATGAAAGCCTCAGAGGGGTTTGGTGTCATCTGTGCCTGAGTAACAGCAAACGAGGACGCAAAGTTATAGAAGTTATCCAACATTTTCTGGGTGAACTGAAATAAAAGAAAGATACTAAGTAAGCACTTCGTTAAATATGGTTTGCTGTGCAATATTTCAGCAGATATACAACTCCTATGTGAAATAAAAACAGCACTGTCATCTAGAATCCAGTGGGAAAGTACAACCATTAGAGCAAGAGAAGTCAGTTTAAAAAGAGATCAAAACATCCTGACTCTTAGTTTTGCCCTCAGATCCACCTACTGTTTAGATAACATTTTCAGATCCTCACTTGTGTCCTCCTTGGCCAATTTCATCCAACTAGACAAAGAGCTCCAGGAAGAACATTTTCTTTGTGACAAAGAAGTGATTCAGTGACAAACGATCAGATGAACAGTAGACCAAGTTAAAGCTGAGAAGCCTGGCTTACAGCAAAAACGTAATTGTTCAACCAGCAGAAAAGCCTCCAGCAATCTGCCTCATGAGCAATAGGACTTGAGGGAATGGCCTCAAGTTGTGCCAGGGGAGGTTCAGGTTGGGGATTAGTAAAAACTTCTCCGAAAGAGTGGGCAGGTGCTGGAACAGGCTGCCCAGGGAGGTGGTTGAGTCACCATCTCTGGAGGTGTTCAAGAAGTGCTTAGATGTTGTACCAAGGGACGTGGTTTAGTGGGGAAATACTGGTGGTAGGTAGACAGTTGGACTGGATGATCTTGGAGGTCTTTTCCAACCTTGGTTCTATGATTACAACTTGTTGCCAGACTCCAGCAACAGGGAAACTTCCTTCAGCTATGTAGTCTATGATATTTTCTTCTTTCCCCTACTTGCTGTAGGAGAAAAATAAATGTGTTGTTTTGGTGGGGGAGAGTAAAACAGAATCTGGAGCAATATACAGAATCATACAATAGTCTGGGTTGGAAGGAACCTCTGAAGATCACCCAGTTCAATGCCTGTGCCATGGGCATGGCTGTCTTGCACGAGGTCTAGCTGCTCCAAGACCTGTTCAAAGTTGGGTTGGACATTTCCAATGACAGGTTGCCCACAGAAGCTGTGGATGCCCTATCTCACCACTCCCATCATGAAGAAGCTTTTCCTAATTTCTGATCTAAACCTACCCTCTTTCAGTTTAAAACCATTGCACTCGCCTCTTCAATACAGGCAGAAAGACTCTTAAAAACTCATTTTATATACTGAAAGGCCACGATAAGGCCTATGCAAAGCCTTCTATTCTCCAGGCTGAACAAACCGAGCTGTCTTCACAGGGGAGGTGCTCCAGCTCTCTATCATTTTCATGGCCCTCCTCCGGACTTCTCATGCTGAGGCCCCAGAACTGGATGCAACTGCTCCAAAGCTCCCCTCCACCTGCTCTGACACAAATGGATGGGAAGAGCTGATGTCTGAGAATCAAGCAGCCCACCCTCAGCCTCACCCCTCTCACACAGAAGCGTGCTACTGTCTCACTTCTTTCCATTTTCTTTTTGAGTAACATGATTTTCTCTATGTACAAAGCCACATATAAATATAACATAAAGCTTCATAAACCTTCCTAAAAATGTAGTGAGGAACAATGCCACAGTTTAGCTTAAAAATTATAGTTAACATTCTGCCCCTTTTTAAAAAGGAAAACCCACCTAACTAGATTAACATTTTTTGCCAATGTTATGCAGCAATGAGTTGTTTTCTCTTCTTTAAATATTGTTGCCAGAAAAATCCACCAGAAAAATGCAAAATAGCCTCAAATCTACCTTATCATCCTATGACTTAACTATTATAGGAACTAATGGAATCAGAATTACTTGGATGGCATTAGCCCCTAACTTCCCCAACCCCAAAAATCTCAGCTCTTATATATAAAAACAGCTGTAGTCAACTACTAACTTTCTCCAAAAGAGACATTTACCTATGTGAAGATATTATTTGTATAAACTGTCAGAGGACATCAGCTTCACATCAGGATTACTGTTCAATTACCATTCTATCTCAGCAAATATCTGTAGGAAAAGTGAGCAAGAAGAAAAAGCCTCAAGAAAAGCCTCTCCAGCTCCTGAAATCTTAAAAGATAACGCCAGAGCCATCAGTTTTAGAGAAATTAAGACTCGCTATTCAGATCTAGTTTGCCTTGAACTACTGTTAGAGTGTGAACTAACAGCCTGTGCTGGCTGAGGATTTCCAGAGGTTGAGATTAACAGACAGGTTAGATAAAAATTGGCCAGTACTGCAGGTTGTTTTCCTGTTTCACACAAAAAGAGATCCTGTTCCACAGGATGAAACAACAACAGAACAAAACATTTCTGTGGGAGAAGGCATGATTTTATAATTCTGCTGAACTACATCAGAAGGATTTCTCATGAGTCAGTGGTACACCTAGATATTCACATTAACCCACCCCACGTATACATTAACTTCTGAGTAATTTTTGACCATCCTTGCAGAATTCTGTGCACTTAAATTCCAGCATCAGCAAAGATCCACTGTCTCACATGCATTTCACTGTAGCTGCTCCTATAGGGAATTCTCGCCTACTTTTTGTAACAGTGACACGGGTATGACAGAATGCATTGGCTGAACACAAAAATACAAAATCCGATCATTTACAGGAGACAGTCTTCTAGTGTAAGAAAAACTCATTTCGGATTTTCAAACTACCCATCTGAATGATCTGATGACAACTACGTTGGTTACAGCCCTAAAACCGCCCACAATGGCTTTGTTTTGTATTCTGAGTTAGTTCTTCAGAGCCTATACTTTTAAACCTTCAGAACTGCAGAGGGTTTCTGAGAACAGGATGTTTGTAATACCTCTGTGAATGAATCTACTGACGACACAGCAGCATTTGCCACAGGAGTCTGCTGTGCCAGGTTCTCCAGCAGCTCCACCGAGATGCCGATCTGGGCCACCGTTGGTGTCTGCGGGAGGTTCATGGCACCAAAGGGGTGCTGGCTTCCCTTCCCTGAAAGCACCGCAAACAGCACACGTTAGACCTGATACACATTTGAAGATAGTGTTACTGAGATTCCAGTGTTTCTTCTATATGAGGACCCCGGTGGGAGGTGTGGAACACATCTCCCTATCACAGAAATCAGACAGCACAGTCCAAACATAGGTACGTGTACACACAAGCACATACATTACAGGAAAACAGGAAACACACAGCACTGCTGCACAACAGCTTGACTCACTCATACAAATGTGGTGCTTTTGAACCTGTTTGTGCATGAAAAACAACAGACAACGTTCCTGCAAGATCGCTCTGACTTGAAGCTACCCCTGAGCAGGGCTGCACAGCCCCACACCTCATCAGAACAGCTCGAAACCACCAAGGGTGAAAGGTCAAAGAAATAACCATGGAGCAGAAAGGTCTCTGGCTTTGCAAAAGCCACAAAAAGAACAATGCATTAGGCAAAAAAACACCCCCAAGTTGCATATTGCTCTTGCAGGCATCATCCCAACCCCTGTCATCACTTCTGATTCAGTATTAACCAGCAATTCCTGCCTAAACTTCAGCTAGAATCTCTGCACACAGTGACAAACATGTAGAGACAAGTGGCTTTAATCATACAACCCTCTTTAGGGGGCCACGGTGCTACCACGATGATTCATTTTCCACAGAATCACAGAACGGCCTGGGTTGGAAGGGACCACAAGGATCACGAATCTCCAACCTCCTGTCACAGGCAGGGCCACCAACCTCCACATTTAATACTAGACCAGGCTGCCCAGCCACTACATGATGTTATGATGTGGAATACTGAAAACCAAAAATATCACAAAACCATGACACCAGGGCCCCATCCAACCTGGCCTTGAACACCTCCAGGGATGGACGAGGCATCCACAACCTCTCTGGGCAGCTGTTCCAGCACCTCGCCACTCTCATAGTAAAGAACTTCCCTCTGGCATCCAACCTAAACCTTCCCTCCCTCAACTTAAAACCATTTCCCCTTGTCCTGCTGTAATCTACCCTTTCCAAGAGTTGATTTTTTTTCCTAAATAGATTCAAATAAATGCAGTGAAAGAAGTACTGATGCTTCAGTAGCCCTCTCAAGTGTCTTACTAGTAGTAGAGAGCAAAGCCAATCAAGAGCTATCCTGCAGACCTGTAAATACTATCTCGAGCTGCAAAAAAATGCTAACTGAAATCTAAAGTAGCTTCTGACTCCGTTCCACTACATTTACAAGCACTACTCTATTGAAACTTTAACACAGCTTTTTAAAAAGTATTAAGAGTTAGGAGGAGGAACAACAGAGAAGTCTGCTTTTAGACTTAACAAGTTTCTACCAAGACTGCTAAGAAGTACAGTCTGACCAGTTTCTCACAGCTACAGAGGAGCTCTACAGGAATCTTTTAGATGGTACCATGGCATTCTTCTGAGACACCTTCAGAACCTGATCTGGAAATCTCACTCAAAAAAGATTACCTGAGTAATAATACCTGTAATCAAGAAAAAGAGTCTGAGTTAATGATTTAGTCTCCACTCCACAAATGAATTTTTCATATTGAAGTGCACTTCCCAAAAGCAATTTCCCCTTTAGTTCAGTCCTGATAAACTACTGGTACCAAACTTGGGAACACTTATCTTCACCAGCATTCCTAAATGAGCAGGGGACAGAAAGAAGAAGCAAACTAAAAATCCTGGGGCAACACCATTTTCCTTGTCCCTCTCTGTCCAGAGTGCCTAACACTCCTAACAGCACAACCACTCCTTAAAACCTGCAACATAGGCAACTTACATTGCAAAACCAGCACAATTACAGCACATTCCAGACACTAAACACGCTTAAGAGCTATAAATTGTGCAATTAACCTTTCCCATAGCTGGTGTATTCAAATCCTATGCCACTTCAGCTGACTACTTATATCCACAGAAGTAACACATGCTGGCCTTCATCACACAGTAGGAAAGAAACTCTGCTACAATCACTGCTTCACAGGGAACTGACAAACAATAAGGAACAGAAGTTTATTCCACCCACATTCAACAACAGAATAAGCTCAAGACAACACAGCACACCACAGAGCAGCTGTTAATACAGCTATATAACATCTACAGCAACAAGCTGATGTCACAAAACATACTTCCAGTGATGTTACTAAAATTACACAACAGTTTGCTTGTTGTTTTAAATGCACACGTTCCTAACGTAACCTAATAAAAAGCTGACATTCTGGATGCTTCTAGAGCTGCACAACTGTTCCAGCTCATAAACAGAGCAGGTAGCCTCTTTGTTCCATTAGAAGTTGCAAAGCCCACATTAACTTCATAGTGCTATTTGTTGTCCAAGCTAGCCCTTACCATCCTTGCTTTAGTGTGCACTCAGCAGGTCAGAAACATCTGCCCAACCTGCATGTCTCCTACGAGCCTGGGTAAAGGCTGGCTTGCTTCTCCTAATCCCAGCCATCTAAGTAACAGCATTAGAAACACCTGGACAATGGAGCTACCTCTTTCTTTAATCTCTTTACAGAGCAGCACTGCTAACTACTAGTTAGGAAAAAAGAGGTACTCTGAAGCAGGATACATCCTGGCACCCCACTGGTTTGCTGAAGGGTGTGTCATTGGAACTTATCCTCTTTGTTCATTTCACAGATACATACATATCAACAGCAGGCTCCAAAAGTTGGCCTGAGACAGTCAAACAGATTTCAGAAGACAGGAATCAGAGAGGCATCACTTTCTCTATAATCACTCGCTTTTGTTTCCCCTTTTCAGTCTCAGTCTTCCCCATTGAACATGGTTAGTTATCACAGCATCAGCTCATTCTGACTCCTACAGTCTGAAATAAGCTGTAGACAACAACAGAACAGCTGATCAGGTGGCAGTGCTGTGCTTGCTCTGGCATGGACAACACATCTGCCCATGCCACAGTGCTCATCCTCAAGAACAGTCCCTTGCACACTGATGTGATCAAAATGTTGAGACAGAAGTAAAACGTAGTTCAGAAAAAAGTTAAGATTTCTTCCTTGAAAATTATGGTTAAAGGTATTGTTCTGCAAAACCTCTATGTATGAAATTACCTCTATGTACAAAGCTCTCTGAACATACATACAAATGAGGAAGTCTTTGGAGCATAATGAGCATGCTGTAAAGACTGACAGAAAAAACAGGTGATACACATTTCATTCTTTATTACTGAAATGCTTTGAAGCTGCTTGATGGATGTACCTTCCCTTAGGGGGCAGAAAGCTGTTTCCACTGACAATACTCCTTATTGGACAATTATGTAGTACACGCTACCAGAGGCAGTGAGCTTTCTGAAGTCACTGTGCTACGCTTTGCTCATTGCAAAACCTCTCTGTGCTACAAAGAATACAACAGCTAGACAGCTAGAGCAAGAAGAAATATTGCAGCATTGTCTAGCTGAACGCATGAAAACCGCACCAAGGAAAATACAGACTCATTCTTAATCAGATTCTGTGGAAGCACTGGAAAACATGCCAAACCTGTTGAGCTGAATTTCCAGATTGACACTGCTTACAAGATAAGAAGAGTGAGAAATTTCATTAGGAACATGAATGTACATGCAGACTTCCACAAAACTGACTGAATGCTTCTAGTTACTTACCTGCTAGGGACTACTGAATACAGAGAACCAGCTTTATAAAAAGACAGTTAATTAAAAAAAACACCTTCTGACATTTACTCCCTCATACATACACTAACACATCCATTATGCTGACTGTTATTTTGTTCCATACTTACCAGATTTCAAACCAGAAATCTTAAAGATTGCACTTGGCTTCTCGTTAGTAACAAACCCCAGCAGCTGCCACACTGCCATCCCACTCTGATCCGGGTAACAAAAGTAGACAGATCCTCCCATTCCTTCCGGAAATGGTACAGTTCCCAGCATGAAGACCACCACATGGTTGATGTTTTCATAGTCCGGTAAGTCAAACACAAATTTATCTTCAGCCACTTGCTGGGGAGCTGCTTGTACCTATAGAGAACAAAGCCTTCATTAATGTTTTCCATTTTTTGCTAACTACAAATAGCCCTTTACAGAAACATACCTATGGTCGGACATAACAAAAAGTGAGGTGCGTACTAGCCTAAACAGCAAATAGCCAGATGAAAGTCAAACAAAGCAGAACAACTGCAAAAAAATATCACTGGAAAGGCACAACAGCATTCTACCTACACTGGAAGTATATCCTACCCAGCACTACAAGAGCAGAATACCTTCACTCCCCACGTGCGTAGGAGGGAAATAGGGTGCAGAAGAGGTTGCCAAGTCTATAAGCAGTGGCTGTTGACCACCTGGCTGGCACAACCCCAGGAGCACGGCAATCTGTTCACACAGGAAATACAATAAACCTTCAGACAGGCGGCACAGAGACGCCAGAGACAGATAACCTCCTCCTCTTCACCCCAGCTGCTACACCCTGCAGCTAAGGCACGCTATAGCTTTAAAACGGCTCTTCTAAGCTCCCAGCTTTTCTCTGAGGAGCCCGAGCCTAGTCGTTAGAAGGAGAGGATCCACAACGGAGCTGCCCGTGGGGACGGGAGGCAAGAGCCGACCAAGGCACGGCCCCTCGGCAGCCCCACCCGCCCCGAGCGGGCTGAGGGCCCCGCTCACCAGCCTGCCCGCCACCAGGCAGCCGAACATGGCGGCAGCCACCACCGAACCCCCCTCAACCGCTCCGCTGCTGCTGAGCCTCCTCCATAAGCGGCGGCTGCCGGAAGTGGCTGTGTCGCCGTCACCACGAGAGCCACCATCACTTCCGGTGCGCGCGCAGACTGCAACTCCCATGGTGCACCGCGCGTCCCTTGCCCCGGGAGGCGGTGCGCGGTGCTGCGTTTCCGTTTACTGCCCCAGGTGAATTTACTCAGTAGAAACAGCGTTGACGTGGTCGTGAAGGGCAATGGTATCATGTGTTGCCTTAAAAAGTGCGTGGCCAACAGGTCGCGGGAGGTTATCCCCCCCTCTAGTCTTCCTTGGTGTTGCCACGTTGCCACGTGTCCCCTTCTGGGCTGCTCTCCAGCAGAGGGCCACAGAGATGATTTGAGCCCAGAGCATCTCCTGTATGAGGTATGGCTGAGAGACCTGGGGCTGTTCGGCCTGAAGAAAAGATGACTGAGAGGGGATCTTATCAGTGCTTAGTGGGTAGAAGGCAGGCGGATGGAGCCAGGCTCTTCTCAGTGATGCTCAGTGACACAACAAGGGGCAGTGGGAACAAATGGGAATACAGCAAGTTCCACACGAACACAATTAAAAACTTATTTACTGTGAGGTTGACAGAGCTCTGGAACAGGCTGCCCAGAGATGTGGTGGAGTCTCCTTCTCTGGAGATACTCAAAACTCATCTGAATGCTATCCTGTGCAACCTGCTGTAGGACACCTGCTTTGGCAGGGGGTTGATGGGCTCGATGACCTCCAGAGGTCCCTTCCAACCCCTGTGGTTCTGTTATTCTCTAAAATGATGTATTTCTTCACATGACACAGATGCTGCCTGTCATAAATACGGGAATTTTATGTATGCTCAAAGAACGTTGCATGTATTCGAAGAAAAATACAACTTGACTTGCAGTTTTAAACTATAATAGGGGAGATTTAGATTAGATAATAGGAGGAAATTCTTTACTCAGAAGGCAGTGAGGCCCTGGCACAGGCTGCTTGGGGAGGCTGTGGGTGCCCCATCCCTGGAGGTGCTCAAGGCCAGGTTGGGTGGGCCCAGGGCAGCCTGAGCTGGTGGGTGGCAACCAGCCCATGGCAGGGGATTTGGGACTGGATGGGCTTTAAGGTCCCTTCCAACCCAACTATTCTGTGATTCTATGATTATATGAATGGTACTACAGTTGCTTTAACTACAGAGGATGCAACTCCAAACCAGACTGCTTTTACCTAGTGCTTCTTCTCTTGTGTATAATTTCTGCAGACTGGCAATGAGGCACTAGGATTTCATTAAGGCAGCCATTCCTTGCTCTGAGTTAAGATGTGGCTGATGAGCTCTGCTTAGTGAAGTGCAGAGGGAATTTTGTATCTTGTTTCTGTATCTAGAAATTGAAGTTGATGTTGCTATGAAAGTGAAAGATGAGATCCAAAGTGTTTAAATTCAGATAAAACTGGCTGAAGAAATTAGAAGCAAATAAAATCCGCATTTAGAAAACTAAGAAATCAAAAAGTAAAGCTTAATTAAAAAAAAAAATCTGATTAAACATGCTGACATGCTCAAAAAGTACACTGAGAGAATACTGACATAACAGTATATGGTAATGCATTAACATGAAACAGAATTTGACAGAATTTGTCTTCACAGGTTTACTGCAGAAGATTTCCAAGCCTGCATCAAACCTTCCACAGACAGTCTAATGCCGTGGTTAACATCATGCATCAGCTCAGTGGAAGCTGATAGGAGCAATTCCAGTTCTCTGTGGGCAAGCTCAAGGATGGTCTTTGCTACGTCATCACCCCTTGCTTGCTGCCAGTGCATCTCAACGTCTTGCAACTTTTTTCAAAAACAGGGAAAGATCATGGCAACAATAGGATGAACTTCAATGCAGAACGGGATAGGGAACCTGTGCTTGCATTTCACAGACATTTATACATCTCAGAGAAGACAAGGAGCAGAGCTGGAGCCCTGTGCCAGATCAAGAGGAAGAACCTTCTGGTGGCTGAAAATGTGCTCTCTCTCCTTGGGCTATGGGTTGAAATTAGCATGTGGTAATTTGCTGCCTTTCTCTAACATACATTAAAAATACCTAACATTTAACACCTTTCTTAATTCCTCAGTGCTCTTGAGAAGATCCACCTATAGAACAATGGCAAAATGGTATAGCTATGGCATGCAATGTAAATCACATATGAACAAGTCTAAAGAAAAGAATATCATGAGACACCAGATACACCTGTAGGTCCTGCGCATCACCTTGTAGATTCTTTCTTGTAAGGAATTAGCTCATTTGAATTTTTAACACTGTAATAATGTGATCAGTAATATGCCTTATTACTGTTTATCACTGTTGACTGATAATGCAATTTTTGTCTAGGCATATTTTCTTTAGGATTAACGTGATAATTATGTTTAAATAAAACACATTTCAAGTCTTGGATTGATATTCACCTCTTGACAGAAAATGAAATATTGAATGAAGAGAGTGTAAGCTTTGGAGGGGTGAGAAGGGACAGCTCACAGAGACTGAGTTTAAGTCTCTGTTTATAGGGAATTTCTCTGCCAAATTAATGCAGTAATTGTTAAACTGCAACCGTGTTCTCTGTGATCCAGGGAAGCTCTTAATCTTCGTTGCTTGCCCTCTTCTGAGTGTCATAGCAGAGGCTGTCTGAGATAGATGGAAACAAGTTGTTCTTCAGTTTGACTGCATTTTGTGAGAAGCCATTCTTTTAAATCTTGTTCTGCTGTTTTTTTAATGGTATATATTCAGATATTTTCATTCATGCTTCAGTCTTAATCATACTTGTTTTAGTATTTTTGTTGCAAGTCAGTCTTAATCATAGAACCATTGAGTATGCCAAATTGGAAGGGATCATCAAGTCCAACCCCAGGCTCCACGCAGGACCATTCAACATCCAAACCTTACATCTGAGAGCAGCATCCAAAAGCTCTTTGAACTCCGGCAGCACAGGGCCATGCCCACTGCCCTGGGGAGCCTGTTCATTGCCCACTACCCTCTGGTGGGGAGCCTTTCCCTATTCCCAACCCAACCTTTCCCTGATATAGCTCTGATTCTGAACAGGTTCTGCTCTTCGGCTGGCCCTCAGCTGTCCACCAGAACCACCCTCTGTGAAGCTCCCAGTGCTGCACGCATCGCTGCCAACTTTGCAGCAGTAGAGTTCTTAGCAAAGGGTGGCGTTGCCTTTCAAAATTCTGAAAACATAAAAAAATGCAAAATATAAAAATCCCTGGTGCCTGCTACCAGATGGAGTGACCAACCTGTGCATTGCAGTGTGTTTTTGTATAGGAATTATGAAATCAAGATCTATTAAAAATCATGGTGCTGGCCCTCTGTTTTTTTTTTTTTTTTCCTATGGGGGGGTAGGGGGGGAACATAATGGAATGAATATTTGCCTGATTCACCTCTTAGATTTAGCAAGAAGCCAGGTGTGAGAACTGTTAAGGCACTGGTGCAGAACTGCCCCAGTCCCCGGTCTCATTTTGGATCTAAACTTTTGCAAGTGAATTCTTCCACTTGGCAGGTGCTCTTCCAGCTGGCCCTGCTGATCTGGAAAGAAAAAAGGAAAGTGTTTTAAAGCTTGAGATGTTGCAAATTAGTGGAAGTTGGCCAAGATCTCTCTGGTGTACATCACTGAGGCACAAAGAGAAATCTGCTAATTAGGCAAGAGCTCATCTCACATTGCCAATTTACTATAGACCTCTGAGATTAAACCGTGTCTAAAAGGCACAGGGCAACCCTATCTTGCATCTTGTAGGCTTGAGCTCAGTAGGACTCTCATGTGCTCTTGCTGAGGCAGGAGTTTTCTTCTTCTTTTTATTCCCCACCTGAACTGTGGGGAGTTTATTCTGCTCCCCATCCCAGACTTCCAGGCTAGGGGGTAGAGTACCCTGAGGATAGTCAGTCTGACTTTTAAAGATGGATGTAAAGAAGACATTGAGAACCTCAGCCTTTTCCTTATCCTCAGTGGTCACATTCCCTGCTGGATCCAGTAAAGGATGAAGATTCTCCTTAGCCCTCCTTTTACTGTTAATATATTTGTAAAAAAGTTTTTCTCCTTTATTCCAGCAGTCAAGTTGAGTTCAAGCTGGGCTTTTGCCCTTCTTATTTTCTCCCTGCATATCCTAACAACTTCTCTGTACACTCCTTGAGTTGCCCGTCCCTTCTTCTACAGGAGGTAGATTCTCTTTTTCTTCAAGCGCCTCAGGAAAAGTTCCCTGTTCATCCACACTGATTCTCTTCCCCACCAGCTCATCTTGCAGCTCAGGGGGACATCCTTCTCCTGCACCTTTATGACTTCCTTCCTGAGGAGCAACCAGCCTTTCTGGACCCATTTACCCTTCAGGAGTGAATCCCAAAGGACCCTCCCTACCAGGGTCCTGAACAGTTCAGTCTGCCCTCCAGAAGTCCAAGGCAGCAGTTTTGCTGCCCCCATCCTAGAATCTAGAGCTCTACCATTTTGGGGTTGCTCTGCCCAGGACAGCTCCCGACCTCCAAATTTCTCCCCAGTCCTTCTCTATTTGTAAACAGCAGGTCTAGCGGGGCACCTCTCCTGGTAGGCTCTCTTACCAGCTGCTTCAGGAAGTTATCTTCCATACATCCTAGAAATCTCCTAGACCGCTTCTTCTGCGCTATGTTGTATCTCCAGCATGTATCGGGGAAGTTGAAGTCCTCCATGAGAACAACGGCTGGCAATCACACAGCTGCCAGCTGCTCATAGAATGGCTCATCCATCTCTTCATCCTGGTTAGGTGGTCTATAACATACCTCCACTGGGATGTCCAACTTGTTGGCCCTCCCTTGATCCCTACCCATAGAGACTTTAACCTTATAATTCCCAGCCCCAGGCTCAACATCAAAACACCCTCTAACATAGAGAGCCTCGCCACCGCCCCTCCTTCCTTACCTATCCCTTCTGAATAGCATATAGCCATCCATTGCAGCACTCCAGTCATGGGAGCAATCCCACCATGTTTCTGCAATGGCATCTAAGTCATAATTTGCTTGCTGCACAATGGCTTCCAGCTTCTCCTGTCTGTAGCCCATGCTGCATGCATTGGTGTAGATGCACTTCAGCTGAGCCCCTTGCCTCACCCCCAGTCCCATCATCATTTCAATAGACTCATCTCTAGCAAGCCTGGTTTTATCCCTTGGTACAAGCCTCCACTATTTGGGTGATCTGCATGAGATCTTTGCTTTCTGTGAAAGATCCCTTGGTGCAAGGCTCTGCTATGTAGCTAATCTGTACAAGTCTTCACTGAAACATGTTGAATATGAATACTATTCAGATAAAGGAATTGCTGCTGTATTGCTTTAGTAAGACTAATTCTTGCGCATACTGTTTTCTGGTTGTTGACTCAAGGCAGGGCATAAAATCCTCTTAGAAGTGTAGAAATACCTGCAGAGTCATTTACCTCTCTGTATTGCCTGAGGAGCTTGGAGGTCAGCTCCAGGCTCCATGTCACTGGTGGACCACATGCTTTCTACTTAGGCATTTTAAAACTGGGCCAGCTACCTCACTAGCTGCCTCTCAGTCAAGCACCAAACCAAGAGGGAGTATCAGGCCTTCCCACCTAACTTAACAACCTGAAAGAAGTATGCAAATTAATAGCATAGTTTATTTCTAGAACTAGTAGCTCATCTAAGACAGAAATGATCTTTCTAATTGAAATGAGCTTTCTAATTGAGGAGCCACAGTTACGGTGGAAGTGGAACGAATACAGGCAATTCTCCACTCTTGCTGCTGATGTTTAGTTGTGAGAGGAGGCATAAAAGGGAGAAAGAAGCAATGATGAGACTGGAATGAAGCCATAAGGACATCAGGTTGTAGCGAGGGGCAGAAAGGAGGGAGAATATAATTTACTTCCTAGTAATGCATTGGAAAGGGTGCTGCATTTTTTCAGGTTTGAGGAACAGTTTTATGACCCTCTGAGCAACTGAGAGAAGTGATCACGAGTCTGCTGGCTGGCTTCTTGCCCTTTTTTTTCCCCTTCTTTTCTTCATTTTTCTTTTATTTTTCTCCAATGATAAAAAATCAGTATCTGCACTGGGATTTTTTTTCACTTGTCAACAACTTTGAAGCTTTTGTTGTGACAGTGATATCTGACAGCACCTGACTATGTATCCCTAACAGATTTAGCAGTGATAGAATGGATTAGTTGTAGGAGAATACAGGAGATCTTGTAACTTCTGGTTGTTCCTTACATGAATTTTTGGGATGTCTCCATGAAGGTCTCACTAGTCTGTGCTGCCTTTAAATTTGAATCTTTATAGACAGGTATGTAATATTTTGTCCATGAAGTCAAAACTTTTAAAGCTGAAATTAAATTCATATTTTTAAGTGAATGACATTTTGTCTCCAGCAGATGGTGATAAAATACCAGGATTTGGCTTATTGGATACCACATGACAACAGCTGAGACTGGCTCTTATTGTGTCTCAGGGAAAAACTGCTCAGTTCATATAGTTTGAACCACAATTGCGATGTAGTAGTTCATAAATGTATTAATGAGATGTAATTAACTGGCAACCAGTCAACTATGTTCTCAAGATCAAACTGGTAATACAACAGATAAACGACAGTGCCAGACCCTTACAGAATGTTATCAATGCTCCATCTGCCTTTTGCAACTAATCCCAAGAAGTTTGAGTCCCACTCGTGCCACGCACACACAGGCACACAGTTACCGGTGTTCTAAAGTTGCACTGCTTCTTTCCCATATAAATGAATAAAAAGAAACTGGCATACAGCTGTGTAAGGAAAAAAATTGAATTCATTTATAGTGTAAGCAAGACATTTATTCTCTGGACTTGTTTGATGGATAACAAAAAAACTATTGTCTGAACATAATTTTTGAGGTCCAGCTGTGCTGAGCCTTAGTTGTTCATCATTCCTTCTCTTAAAGCTTTTTGCTTCTTCAGGTTGCCTTCCATGTGTGTCCCTAGCTGTTTTGGGCAAAATAAGCTGGGTTAGTTCAAACAGATTAAATACTACATGCCTGTTAAGTGGTCACATTGCAAATGAAACATATCAGCTGATAAAAGGAACACTGGACAACATGACATGGCAGCTTAAATTATTGCTCTCCTATTAATTGTTAATCCACAGCCTGTCCCAGCTCTCCTCACCCTTAGCTTTAGTTTGCTCTGTCATCTACAGCTCTTTACATGCCATTACTTAACTAGTTATGGCTAGGCCATGATCCTCCTGTGGCAGGAGTATTCAGAATAGCCAGCACATCTTGGATATCAGAGAACTGCAGATGTATAAGAGATGGGCACAGCATGGCTCTTTCTAGTAGAGGAAACTGCTTCTCTAGGAGCTGTGTTTTTCTAACTTACATGCTGTTGGTGTTGCTTTTCACTGGGCAGAATTGCCCTGCTTTTCTTGATGGTCAGAAATGTCTGAACAGAAAATCCCACACCAAGATGACTGCATTTGGTGTTGGAGACAGGAGGAATGTGCAACTTCTTGAAGGTGAGGTGTGAAATGTTCTCAAGGGTTTGTTCACAATATTGCAAGAGGTTGAGCTAGTCTGTCTTGACATGACGACATCATAGCCAACCACTTCTGAACTCATTCTATCCCAACTGAGATGGTAAACTACATGTTTCTCACTTTACAGCATCCAGTTGCATCAACTCTGACAGTCACATCTCTGCTGACACGTGCCAGCTCTTTGGCTTGCTATGTATGGAATGTATAACCCTTGTCAATGTGCAGTTAATACTTAACCTCATAGGTTCTTAATTCCTGCTCTTAGAAACCGTAGCTTGCTGTTTATGTATGTATGAATACCTCCTTGAAGTGCAGACACTAAAATCAATAAAAGTACTCTCAGTATCATTCTAATAAATTGTTACACAGTACATGTACTGCTCCTTTTGCAAGAAAAAGTCTTGCAAAAAAGAAAAATACTGCAGAAAAGCAGTATAAGGAGCTGAATCCAAGGCCCTCATGTATAAAAAGTTGGTGAGAAGCAAATGGTGCTTTTAAGAACTGTCAGTGGGATTCTCCATTTAGTAGAATCAATACCTGATATGGAGACTGTAGGCCATGGATGTCCAAACTTTTGTCTTTGGTGGTATGCACAAAGGTCACTCCAAAAGTAATGCCTCTTATGTCTCCATGGAACTACAACTGATACAAAGAACACACGTAACACTATTTGATACAGCAAAATCTCAGCTACAAAATGCTGGTTTTCAACACAGTCACTACCATTAGCTGTGCATTTTCACCAGCAATGAACAAGAGCCTGGATGCTGCACGCACTAAAATCTGCACCAGCAGAGGTGACCCACTACCACTATCTGCTGAAATGCACCACCCAGTGCCTCACTGTGCTCACATCCACTGTTTGGTCTCCATGTACATTCAGCAAATATCAGTGAATGTCAATGGGTGCCATTTTTTTTCACGTGGAGGAATTCAATTCCACACCTTTGCTTCTATACACTTCCATGTCAGATGCCATTTGTCACCATCCCTGGAGGTCTTCAAGAACAGGGCAGATGTCAACCTGAGTGACATGGTTTAGTGGTAATGGTGTTGATGAGTTGATGGTTGGACTAAATGATCTTAGAGGTCTTTTGCAACCTTAACAGTTCTATGATTCTTTAATTCTATGATTCCATAATTCTATGATTCTATGAACTAGTCTCTGCATATCTGCCAAATAAGAATATGTATCAAGAATGCAGTCAGCCTTGGCTTCCAGGATTTGGATTGAGATATGGGGCCAATCCTGAGATGTGCTGAATTTCTTCAATTCCTGATCAAAGATGAAAGGCTGTTGTGAAGGTTCCTCTCAACTAGTCTAGAAAAACCAGTGGAAAAAGAAATCCTTTCTTTGGGGAACCTTACTTCCATTCAAGACAGGCCAAGAAATAAGTGGCTGCTAGAGAACAGTAGCTCACCAAATGGATGGTGTATTAGCAACTTGAGCAGACTAATACTTCCTACCCAGTGCTGGAGAAAGGACAGAAGGCTGAAGGATGGTTAGGAAGTGTTAGAAGTCTCTGGACATTTGATTCAGTGAAGTATACCAGTTTCCATCAGAGGAGGTTATTATTGTCCGTGCGTTCCCAAATTTCCTTCAGAAAATCAGCACTTGTGCTTCCAGGGAGCTTTATTATTTACAGCCTCTACTGTTGGAGTGCTTGTATAATGATTATGGCTGGTATCTGTGTACCAGAAAAGCAGCAGTCCAAGTTCAGAATTGCTTTATGTTTTGCAGCCAAATTGTGTATCTCTCCCATGAAGACACTTTCCACTTCTTTTTCTTTGTACTCCAGTCAATCCTGCTGAGCAATCCCTCAGAGAGCTCACTGTAACTTAGCCCTGTTTTAAACTCCTTTTAAACTCCGTGTCTTTATTTCAAATGCAACTAACATTATTCAAGCATTCACATGCATGGAAGGATGGACACAACCACCCAGCATTTATAAGCTCCCTTAGGGAGAAGTGATGATTTTTCCTCCTCATCTGACAAATCCCTGTCATGTCAGAGATGTTGTAATTGATCTTTGTCATTAAATTCAATAATGTCCAAATTTACAGATCTACCTCATTTCAGGCTAATGTAGATAAATGAGGTTCACGGTAAAATATTGACTTTTACTTGGCACCTATGCACCTCAGCACTTTATGCGTTTGATTAACATACAAGCAAGGCAGTAAAATCAAATAAATGAATACAAGGAGTAATGTTTTATTCTCCTTAAATGATATATGAGGCTCAGCTATTTATAGCAAGGAGTTGGGAGAGAAATGTAAAGCTAAGCCAGTTCTAAGAATGCTGATACAGGAGATTCAGTGAAAAATTGATATTCGTATGAGGAAACTTCTGTAGGGAAAGTCAGAATACCATGCAGTGGTGTAAAGCTCATTTGTTTGTGCCTTGATCATGGGCTCTACCTATTGCAGTCAAGCACTGCATAAGAAAAAGTTGGGGGAAATAAGGCACATGTTTTTAATTATTAGCTACTGGAATACCATGCTAGGGGCTGTACTGGGTCATCTGTATGTTTTTAAAGCGAGATTTTATTTATCTCTGCAGGCATTGCAAACTTAATGACTTAATAAAGAAACTTCTTCAGGAGATGATCGTTATGCAGGGGCCCAGGCTGGGTGATCATGCTGATCCATGCATGGATGTGACACATTTGAATCAGAGGAGGTTTATGCTAATGCAGTGATGTGGTGAGCTATTAAAAACGAACAGAAAAAAATAAAGGAAGGATCCACTCTACAACACGATTCCCTTGAAAGAGTGTTTATCCATTGCAGGAAGAATTGCTCATTCTCATGGGTGCACAGCCAAGGGAGTTTTCAATGTATCTCACATGAGTGCAGGAAAAATCCTGACTCATTTCAGACTTTTTCTCTCACTATTTTGACCGGTGCAAAATTAAAAATGGGAGATGCTTAAATGGGGCGAATTCTTAAAGTTCCATTGGCATTAAGGGAAAATCTTTAAGAAGTGCTGAGGATGCTGTATCTCTGAGAAGACTGTGTTTGAACCGTTCTTCTCCACAAATAGTGAAAGCAAGTACAAAAATATGAAAAATGTGACCAGTGTAATCACAGACCATTTGTCTGTTTCCTTTGCAGCTATCAGAGAATCCTTTTCAACTTTCATGTTAAGGGAGAAGGGGGAAGCACACAGACCCAACGACAAATGGCTGAATGAGGAACCTCAGCAGGACAGTTCTCCCACAGAAATAATCCTGGAGGGATACTGTGGGGATACTCCTCTTTCAGACTGAAATGATTTCATTTCAGACACTTAGTTTGCTTCCAAGATGGGTTCAGTTTTTAGGAACAGAGATTCTTATTTTGGAGCAGCAAGTCCTACTAGATATTTGCTATAGACCACAAAGTCCCTGTCTCTTTCCACTACCACAAAGGGAACAGGGGATGACTAGCTGGCATGTAAACATATACACGGTAGACTTCTAGAGGTGAATTAGGCTGAAACCTTAATGCCATTTAATATATCTTTTAAAAATGGAACCTACACCTTTTATTTGTATAAATTAAATAAAAGGGCGTGAAGAAGGATCACATGTTCCCCTGGATGGTATCACATATTGTTCCCATATTGTTTCAAGGTCATCAGGAATTAATTTTGGTGATCCATGGACTCAGCTGTCTGTGTCCAATAAATTATGGCAGGTAATTAAGCTATTCATTTTAACATCACTGCTTCACTCCAATGTCCTTGTAGGTCTGCTACTTCGAGTGTTTTCTTTGCAATAAAAGATTTGGATATGTAGTTCTCCTGTGTTTTGATAAGAGTGGTGGTGGTGGAATGGTAAGGCTCATCAGGCTACAAAACCAAGACATCCATTCATTTCAGCTGGTGGATTACTACTTGTGTCCCTAGCTGCTGTAAAACCCACAAATAGGACAGCATTCTAGCTTCACAGGGCAATGTGGCAGGGCAGAAATCTGCCTGAGACTGGCTTTGTAGAGCATAGGCTCCTACTGCTGGGTCTGTTTGTTCCCTCTTTCTTCTGTTCCCACACACTTGCTTCACTCTGATCCACCTTTTCCCCTTGCTTTCCCCACCCTTCATCTCTCCTGCAAACATCCCATAATAAGTTTTGTACCTCTCAGAGTCCCTTTAAAATCTTCCATAATAGATTATACACGATCCTCAGATTTTCTCTGTTCCAGTCCCAAGCCTCCCATAATAAGTCCGGCCCCTCTTTGGGCAACATCCGCTTTCAGTTTGCTCACAGAAGCAGGTGATTCAGTGCGCTAAGCTACTGGGACTCTTCCAAGTCCCATTGTTTCTCTGATCCCCCCCAGATCTTTGTTTAATGCAATTAAACCTAACAGATACTTTAGCTACATTAATTACATTTTCCTGAAAGTATGTGAGGTAGTATTTCCATGCTCATTCCTTTACAGTACTAAATATTCTTTTCCTATTGAGTATATCTCTTCTTTCTCATGCTGTGGAGTTCAGATCTAGACCTACATGATTTGGAGGGTTTTGGTGGTAGGTTTACAGTTGGATTTAACTCTAGAAAGATCTCAGATATTGTAGTAACCCATTAACAAGTGTGTTGGTGTGACACCCTCTGAAATAATGAATATCAGTGTTCTTTCAGGAAGCCTCTTCATCCCTTTGCTCAGGGAAGTGATGCCTAGAGGGTGTATAGAGGTGCCACTGGTCTGTAACATTGCACTGCTGGGTCCTTGTCCTTACTCCAGCACCCAAATAATCTATTAGGTTGGAGGGGACTTCTGGAGGCTGTTTAGTCAAACCTCTTCTCAGCTTGTCAGGTTGCTCAGGGCTTTATCCATTTTGAGGCTTGAATATCTCTAAGGATGGGGATTTGGCAATCTCTTTGGCCTTCTCTTCCAGTTCTTGAAACGCTTTTCCTAGTATTTAACTGAATTTTTTAATGTTCTGCTTGGGTCCATTCCCTGTTGTTTTACCACTGTGTACCTATGAGAAAAGTCTGGCCCTTTGGCACCAGCATCTCTCTGTTTTTCCATTAGGCAGCTGTAGACAGTGGTATCATCTCCCTTTTGCCTTCTCTGCGTCACACTGAATAAACTCAGATCTGTCAGAGTCCCATTTCTCATTCATTTCCTTTCACACTTGGATGAGATTATTTAGTCTAATTCTACAATTCTCTCTTTAGAAGATTGGGAGTAATGCTCTTTCTGTACCTCAGAAGGAGTTGTGAGGACAAATGCATGGTAGGTTGTTCAGTTATTGTGACCATGGAGTCCTATGAAAATATCATTGCTAGGCAGTGTGTCAGATTTGGTGGAAGGCATTCTCCATAGGAAGAGTCTGGAAGGGACGTTTGCATTTTGGGGTGAACAGGCATCTGCTCATGCTCTAAACTGTTGATCTGCTATTTCTTAGCGAGTCTTCTAAGCAAAATGTTTTGTGCTGACTTTCTTTATGAGCATATATATGTATTTATTCTTCCAGACATACAGAACTTTTGTTTGGCTTCTATTACTATACCAGAGAAATAACGTGTATTGGCATGGGAATGGGCATGTGAATAGTGGGAAAGAACAGTTCCTCTCTGTCCACATTTGCAGTTTTTCAATAGGCAGCAAAGTCAATGGATCTCATAATCCACATTTCCTCAACAGAAGGGTTTTACATGTTACCTGGACTCACAATGAAGTCACTGCCCCGAGGCCTGGCTTTTCTCTACTCTAAATCTCATCTGTTATATGCAACATTGTCCTCAGTGCTGTTATTCCTGATGCATAAATGTAAGCTTATCACAGATCAAGTCCTTAGGACAGAACAATCTGCACAAAGTGATTCATATATGAGTTACACTAGGATTTCTTCATATTCTGTCAATTTTCATGATCTGAAAATGAATTAATTTTTGTTACAAAGAAGGTGTTTCCTCACCTTAAGCCTGGAATGCATCTGAAATACGAAAGATGGTAGTATCCAATTAAGTGTCTTCTTGTCTTTGTACTTGGGTGTACAAACATTGTGTTCAAAAAGAGGTCAGAAAGTGAGTAACTGCTATTCTATTGTGTCTACTGTTACCTGAACTGAAAATCTTTGTAAATCTTAGCACATTCTAGTTTTCCTTAATATGCAGAATATTGGCTTTGTATCACAGCAGGTAGAGATTAAGATATATTGGGACACAAGAATAAATAAATTCCACTATTGTATTCCTGGAAAAGGAAAAGTCAGTTCCTTGGGGGCCTGATTTTGCACAGAGGCATAAAACAAGCACTTTGTCCTTCAAACCTGGTTATAGCTTAGGTGAAAGCTAGTAACCTTTTTTTCTCATAATCCTCTGACAATGTTCCCTAGAACAGGTTGCCCAAGGAGGCTGTGGATGCCCCATCCCTGGAGGCATTCAAGGCCAGGCTGGATGTGGCTCTGGACAGCCTGATCTAGTGGTTGGCGACCCTGCACATAGCAGGGGGGTTGAAACTAGATGATCATTGTGGTCCTTTTCTACCCAGGCCATTCTATGATGATTCTATGATTCTATGTTCTGGTCTAGCCAAATTCTCCCAAATGCATGTGTACTCTTTCTGGAAATCTTTTTATCCAGTTCTTCCAGCACCTTTCTGCAAATGGTGCCTAAAGTCCTTCACGGCTAAAGAGTCCTATACACTTTCTCTGTATTATTTTTTATTTCATAAAGCCTAATTATTTTGGCTTTTTTTCCCCTCCAAGCTGAAGTCCTTTTCTGTCCAGTTTCTCCTTGTAGAGAATCTATACCACAATTCTCATTGTCTCTGTGCATTTCCTAGTTTGTCTCTAATCTAGCTGAGAAGGGGTTAAGGTGCAGTACTGACAATGAAATTTTAGCATTGTTCAAATAAAAGAGTAAAAGGCATTACAATTCCCAGGATGGGGCTTTGGCTATCCTAGTTTGATCAGAATTAGTTCACTTTAAACTAAAATAAAAAAAATAGAGATGAAAAAAGGATGAAAAGATCCAAGTGAATCACATCATCTTCATCATGACCCCATTAAGGTTAATAAAATGTTAAAATGAGACAGTGCTCACCCACTGTTTTATCTTTACTTCATTGCTTTTTCCTACTAGCAGTGCATCAATAACCTGCAGTATATTCTAATTGATTGAATAAAAAGTTATATTTAATTGGGAAATCAATGAGCAGGAATAGGGCACTGAGGTCGTATAGATTGTATCATCCTGACCAATCTAACTCGCTTGCCCTTTGAGCTGGTCTTTCATCATTATATTTCACTTGCCAATTCCTCAACGGTCTTAATTATGGGCACAGCAATTTGCCTTCAAATATCACACTACAGTGAAATCTATGCATCAATAAATACAGCTCAAAAGGTGTTTTCCACACTGCTGGAGAGTTAATTGCTTCTATGGTTAAAGCAAATGCTGTAATTCTTTAAGTTTCTGGTGCTTTTCAACATCGTCAAGTGACTGGAGGCCATTCAGAAAGGCTAAATTAAAGGCAAATATGTCTTTGAATATGAAAATTGGTTCTGAGCAATTTTGACACTTTATCTGTAGAGAACATTCTGTCCTTGCCCCGCAGTCCGAGCACAGCTAAGAAATAGCAAAGAATACGTTAGAAAGCAGGAATACTTTACTTGGAAGGATCTGCTGGCTGTTCATTTTCTTCTTCCACTTTTTTAAAGACCAGTTCTATGTAAAGGAAGTGATGAATGCCACATTTTCAAATTTTGCCCAATCTAGGAAAAACAACTTTTTCTGTTTAGGAAAATGCAGTTCTACTGCGATCTTTGAGTTTGCACTGTCTGAAACAGGAATGTTCTCCAGTGTGTTAATGGCACTTGGGAAGCACAGAATTCACATGAGCCTTGAAAAATCAGACTATGAACAAGGCTAGTGAGGTCCACAGTTGTGGAAGATATTGGTTGGGCTGGATGATATCCTTGAGGACTTTGGTTGTTACCACAGCAACACTGGCAGCCTACCTCAACTTGACTTCTGAGTGGCTGTCAACATTTTCATAGAATCATAGAGTCATAGAATTGTTAAGGCTGGAAAGACCACTAAGACCATTTTGTCCAACTGTCAACTCGTCACCACCACCATTACCACTAAACCATGTCACTCAGTGCAACATCTACCCTGTTCTTAAAGACCTCCAGGAATGGTGACTCCACCACCTTTCCTGGGCAGCCTGTTCCAATACCCCACCACTCTGTCAGAGGATAAATTTTTCCTAATATCCAACCTGAACCTCTCTAGTGCAACTTAAGGCCATTCCCTGTCATCCTATTGATAGTTACCTGGGAGAAAGGCTGCCCCCACCTCACTACACACCTCCCTTTCAGGGAGTTGTAGAGAGTGATTAACTCCCCTCACAGCTCTGTTGCCTTCTCTGGACACACTCCAGGGCCTCGATGTCTTTCTTGTAATGAGGGGCCCAAAACTGAACACAGCACTTGAGATGCAGCCTCACAAGGGCTGAGTACAGAGAGATGATCACCTCCCTGCTCCTTCTGGCTGCACTACTGCTGATACAAGCCAGGCCTTCTTGGCTACCTGGGCACACTGCTGGTTCATGTTCAGCTGCCTGTCAACTAACATCTCCAGTCCCTTTTCTGTCCTTGTAATCAGCAACTCAAGGCTCAGCAAGGAAAGTTTTTGGTATCTCTGAAAGGAAAACTTTCATTTCTGCTGGACGCTATCTTTGCAAGGGTGGATGAGACAGCAGCAGGCCTGGGACCTCCAATGCTGTGTTGCAAATGCGCTCCAGGCAGTGGGCTCTCCTGAGTTTTCCTACCAGGAATAGCTGCTGAATACTTTGAAAAAAACATTGTGTGGGAGCATAAATTAAACTGCAGCCCGTGAGAGATTCCAGGCTACATTGTACTGTGGATGCAAAGAAGGAAACAATTTTGAGGCAAATAAATCCACAGTGTCCTTAAGGGTGAAGAAAAAGATCTAGGCATGCTTGCTGCTCAGCTTCTTGTCTGTAGGCAAAGTTGGTAATTTTTCCTTTGAGGAATCCATTTTAGGAACAGACAATAACTTACTGTTTTAACGTGTGGATTTCTCAACTCCCATTCTCCAGTATCTTCAGCAGAAGCTGCTTAATTGTATGTGAAGAACAAAACTGGAATTGTCCAGTTAAACATATTTGACATTTAAGTGAGCCAAGGTCAAACTCCAAGCCTGAATTACGTTGCAAAGGAAGAAGCTCAGTCCTGAATCTTCACCACACTACTAAAGCTGTCAGCCCACACATGGACATTGACAAGTGTGCTTTAATAAAAAAAACAGTCTTTACCTCTCCAAGTTTACTGGCCCACAAAACTTGTCACAAAATGTGACAGCCTCAGGAGAGGTTTGGGCTTCTGCCTTGACTGTATTTTTGACCTTGGAAATCCTCTACACTGAATTTTTGAACATAAAAGCATTGTGCTGGACGTACTACACATTATGATCATGTGCATCTCTAGAAAAAATATTAAAACAGACTTCTTGCTACAGGGGCAGTAATACTGTTGTATTCCTTCCCTGATGTATTCACAGTGCTTTGTTAAGGATGCTGGCACCAATATCTTTGAAAGCTCTGAGGGCTAAGCATTGCCTCCAAAAAAAACCATCCAAAACAAACGTGAAGCCTATCACAGAATACTTACATATGGTTTAGGTACTGTACTGGGAGATCGGCCTGATGGAACTTGTCATGAAAAGTGATGGAGTCCACACAAGATTAGGCAGCTGCAGCACTAACATTTGCAGAATATTAAACATGGACTTTCATCTAGAATTTCAAGTCCCTGCCAAAGGTTTTTTTTTTCATTTTCTGAGTATTTATGCCAATGGTTCCTAAATTGCTGTCCAAAAAGCAGGTCCATCCCCATCATCTACAGTTTTGGCTGATACACAGAAAAATCAAGTGTTCCTCTGGGAGTAAATCCCTGTGGTTGGCCCCTTGCCACTGCAATTACTTACTGAAATGCTGAAATGCTGCATCAGCAGATATTCTTCTTGATTTTCTCTGCCAAAGGAAAATACACCCCCCCCCCCCCGTTTTTCCTCTTTCTTTAGCCGCAAAGTCTTGTTTTATCTGTTTATGGAGCTCTGAGATCCACTCAGGTTTGTAGGCTTTGTGCAGAGCTATTATCTGGTTGTGTTTTGTTTTGCCAACGGGGATTTGGCCAGATTACCTGCCCTCAGCACAGAAACCCTAACTGTAAGATTTCTATGCACATGACTGATGTGATGTTGATATATCATCCTACAAAAGCTGGAAAGATTGTCTTGTGACTTTGCCCGGAGCAAGCTGACCTTCCTAAAAATGAAGCTTCACTTTTGTGAATGCTACTTTAGTGTTTCCTTTGTAAGATAATTCTTTTCATGGGCGACAACCTGTATAGCTGTGCATTGCAACACTTTCTGCCTACAAAGAATTCAATCTTCTTAAGGAAATAGCAATGGTTAAATGTTCATTTCTTTTACACAGCGCAGGACTGATTATTCTCCAGTAAATTCACTGTTTTTCTTGAAGTCTTCTCTGCTAGTCTCAGGTAGTGAAATAGAAAAAAGGTAAAAAAAAAAAAATATCACCGTAGACAGCAACTGGATAAATGATTTTTGGAAGACACTCTATTTTTTTTTGCTAAGACACTCTATTCAGATGTAGTAAGGATTATTCAGACTTCTATGGAATACCCTATCAATTAAAGATACTGCTAAAATATGAGTACACATACAAACAAACGGAGGTCACTTTCTTTCCTTTTTAAAGCACAGATTAAGTGGCATTACTGCTTTGCTGGAATATTTTTCGAGTCCATTATCCAGTTGTGCAAATTCACTTGTGTCCAGTTTGGTCGTCCTTTGTTCACACCAAGATAGATGCACTCATGAAGTAGGTCTAGCTAGTCAATAATATGGCAAAACTTGCCATCAGTATAAAGAGAAACCCGAATAGCACAAAAGAGCCATGGCAGGAGAAAGAGAAAAAAGTCTTCAAATATTAATAAACAGACAAGGGATTGATTGTGAGCTTCCTAAACTTGTATGTATACAAAGGTCACTTTCTCTTTTAAGGAAGTGCATCCTTTTCACACAGCTGAATGGAAGGGGAGTTAAAGGTTGAGTAATTTTTCATGCAGCTGAATCCAAGACTAGGCAGAACCATTCTTCATCTTAAGAAAGTGAACTGAGCAGAAGATAAAGTCCACTCACCAAACTGATAAGAGAAGATTTCACACATGGCAGGGTCTGTACTGTGAGGAGGCTTATGTTCTTCTTCCTGGAATGGTCCTGTGAAAATAAAAAGGAACAGCATGACTTTAAATCATCAGAAGAGTTCATAGAAAATAATCAGCTAGGAAACTGAGAGAGGAGGTGGTCGTGGTGAAAAACAGTAAAAATGTATGAGAAGCTATCATCAGAGAAAAGAGTAGTTACATTAGAAGCAAAAGATGTCTGTTCTTGATTGGGCAGATTATACTCAAATCTTTCTCCAGTCTCACACATCCAAAGTAGGAATAGTCCTTCATTTACAGTTAAAGTGAGTTAGTGTGTTAGTGGGTGACTCTCATAAAGGTCTCTCAGAAATGCCATGTGGAACATCTGTAGGTCACCTGTGTGTCTTGATTACACAAAACATTTCCACGATTAGCCAAATTCATGCCAACAAACTCATCCTTGTGCCATTCGGAAAACTGGAACTGCAGCAATTGCTATTATTAAAAGGATCCATGAAGGAAAAATTCATGTTCAGTACCAGGCTTGTCCTAAAGGTATTGAAAGATATTACTGCTGCTGAAACACTTTCACCAATGTTTAATTTCTACTCCTTTCTCTGGTCTCATAGCCCAAATCACTAGACTCAGAGACATTAGATAGAAAAATATTTGGGCAACAGTATATGGTATGTCATTCTAAACTTGAGCTATGACTTGTGGAGCTGCTCTGCTCCTCGATAACTGAGGTTATACATTTTTATTTCTCAGAAGTCCCATAGATGCAACAATTGAATTCAGGTCAGACCTTTGTTTGGGCTATTGAAGGAAATAGATTTTTGTAAGGAAGCAGCTGGTGAGGACGTGGGATTCTTCATGCTGTACTCAAGCAGACACAGAACTAGGAGAATAATGGTAAGTATATTACTTTCTAATGGCATGGCTTATAATGATTTGAGGCCAAAAGAGTGATTTGGAAAAAGAAGTGTGGCTTGGTGTCTGTGTCCTTTTGCTTCCAGAAGAAGCTGCATCTCTTCCTAAAGTATCAGCTCTTGCACATACATCATCAGGAGCTGGTGGAGATAAGGCAGCATTAAGGCTCTGCCGATCTTCTCCCTCTGCGCCATATATGTGAGTGTGTTTGGGGGTTGATATTTATGAGTGGGCTACATGAGCTGGTCGAGAGTTTGTATTTGTGCATATGTATGTCCAAAATGGAGGTCAGAGAGTTACCTGAGCCCCTACCATTTTCTTTACTGGACAGAAAAAGCAAAGCCCATGTTGATCTTCTGGAAAAATTCTGTGTCTTTCAACAGTCACTGTTCTAAGGAGAGTATGGAAAACCTGTCCCTGCAGAGAAAGGCATGAGTCTGTATACTTGGACAAGTCTCAGCTCATTGTTGACTCCTCTTCAGTGCTGGGATCTCTCACCTGATCTGAGACTAAGCTCACAGGACTGCAGAATGGGAGAGTCAACAGACTTCTCAATGGTCATCACAATTTGCTGGGATCATCTTCTGCTGAGAGGAAACAAAATGTTTCTTGAACATAGGAAGTTCTGTACTAGTATGTGGAAGAACTTTACTGTAGGGGTGACGGAGCACTGGAACAGGTTGTGCAGAGAAGCTGTAGCGTCTCCTTCTATGGAGATATTCAATACCTGTCTGGACACCTACCTATGCAGCCTATTGTAGGGTACCTGCTTTAGCAGGGGGGTTGGACTCGATGATCTCTTGAGGTCCCTTCCAATGCCTGCAATTCTTTGATTCTCTGAAAATGAAAAACAGGGACTAAAGAAAAATAGCATTCTGGAGCTGTTGCCTCAAAGAATGGAAGAAACTGAGATGCTGTCAGAATACATTTTGAGCTTGGAAAACTGCTGTCTTGCTTGTGTGAAGGAAATAGGAAGAAAGGACACCCAATACTGTATTAGGGAACTAATCTGCTCCTCAGCTCTGTATGAAGGCTTTAAGATGTTTTGTGTTAAATTTACAGGCCCTTTTTTACCCCCACAAATGTGCTCTTTCCCCTGTGAAGAAATTAGCTATTAAGAGTCAGCTTCATCATTGTCCTCATGATTCATGTCACTCATTTGTGTTCAGTACAGAAGGCAAGTTAAGTCCCTTACGGAGAGAAGCCTATATAATTTTATAGTCATCTGCGGAAAGAGCATAACTCAGTATAATTTGTGTGGCATAGCTCACCTATTTGTACAGCACTGGGTACACTTACCAAGCTATGCATTAGGAAAGCTGTCATGATGGTTGTTCAGGAGGATGAGCTGAATGCCTGCTTTTAAGAGGCGATCTTGTGAAGCTTTGTTGTATTTAGAGAATGAGAATGCTTGGAGATGACTCCAGATGCAGACAGTTATTCTGCAGTTGGATACTCTTGCAACATATTTTCAAAATAAATTGTGTGTGATGTTAATATTTTTAACCACCAGGAACACTGTAGAAGAGACAGACAGTTTTTAGTGGGCACAGAAGTGTTTCCTGATGGTCAGCAGGAATCTTGCATGTTCCAGTTTGTGCCCATTGCCTCTTTTCCTGGCACTGGGCATCACTGACAAGAGCCTGGCTCCCTCCTCTTTGCAGCCTCCCTTCAGGTATTTGTAGACACTGATAAGTTGCATCTGAGCCTTCTTTTGTCCAGGCTGAAGAGTCCCAGTTATATCAGCCTCTCCTCATACGGGGCATGCCTAAATCCCTTGGTCATCTTTGAAAGGGACCAAGGAGTAATGAGTCTCTAATTTCTGCAGCATGAGAGCTAAAGGATAAATTTCCAGATCGAACATTTAACAACAATGCCTCACAGTGCTTTTTCACACAGTACATAACTGAAATGTGGAGGTCATTTCCCCAAGTTATTTTAGATGCCGAAAAAGTAAAGAATTTAAAATAGAGATAAAAGGAATTTATGGAAGAGGGATCCTTAGATGGGTGTTAAACAGCATGCTACAAATGGGAACAGTTATGTAAGAATTCTCTGTTTCACTTAAACTATAAGGAAGTCAGATATGGAGGAGATATGGTAGTAAAGGAACACTGCTCTGTTTTTAGTCTTTTTCTAAGCATTTGCACTACTTCCAGTGAAAGATCATGAGTATGATCCTCTATTGCTATTCTGAGATTCTAAATAGCACTATGCATTTGAAACAGATCCTTCCTTTGGTGCAACAATCATTATTGACTTATTACAGTCATTGGATTTGATCCACTTTGTCAGACTCATTCTTTCTACCCTCAATAATAATAGGGAAGCACATGCTGTGGGTTTTTCTTATTCATCAAATCTCATTCATTAAATCATTTTCTCTTCAGGATGAAGGATGAAATCACTCTCAACTTTGAGAAGCTTTAATAAGTGGAGTTTAGGTTTTCATTTTCAGTAGGTAACTGGCTGGAATGATCATTTCCAGAGAGGAGAAACTGAAAGGGGTACAAACCTGTATATGATCCATATGAACAGCTGATTTCTGGAAGTTACATTTTTGCCCAAAAGACTCTCTGCTGTATTTCACATTTCTGAAGGATGGCACACAGGCTGTTCTTCAAACAGCAAGCCCAGTGTTTCTGTAATGTCTTCAGATCCGTTTTGACTTTTCTTGCATGTTCATTCTTAATTGTTCCTGTTCCTGTTAGCAATATGTCTCCCAGATAAGAAGCACTGCCATTTAAGTCCCAGTAGACCAAACATTTATGCTCTAAACCACTAGACCTTATTAATTTGGTTACTTAAGCTGTTACTTTAGCCAAGTAGCACATGTACTGCTTGGCTGATACTTCCTAAATAGGGAATGAACTGCATAGTCCTTTCTAGTGTTCTTTTTTTTAATCCTAGTAAGCCGTTTTCTTCTTTCTGTGTATTTGCTGTATTCAGACTACTATTTAGGATACTGATAGCAGCTGCACTGAAAATGGGAAGTGTTTTGTGTGGTACCATAGCTGGACATATACTTTTCAATTTGTAGCAGAGAAAATATAGTTCTGTTGACAAACATAATTCTGCAAAATCTGTAGTTACAAGAGGCTCTTCTTGAACTATTGTTCTAAATAACGGGATGAGATTCCTCTCAACTGATATCTACTAAGGATCTACACCCAAGCTAATCATGCTGGATTCTCTGTGTAACCTACAAGTTCATTTGTACTGCATGCTTCTCAGGAACAAATATGTACCTTCTGCACAAGTTGAACTGAATTTACCTGTTTTTATTAGAAAAGGAATCTGAAATGTGCTTGCACTGTAATGGCTGTGTTTGATCAGGCAAATCCTACCCTAGGTTTTCTGTAGCTTGCTGAGAATTGAAAATGCAACAGAATGAGAGGGACAGAAATCTGCAAATCCCAGAAAGTTGGATCCAGACTGGGAGAGGATTAGAAATTGAGACGTGGATCACCCTCATTTTTCTTCAGGCTAAATACCCTCTGTCTTTTTTGTCTTTTTTTGAGCTTAGGCTCTTTCCTTTCCTATGCTCTGTACTTTCTTCCAAAGCTCACATATTTCCTGAAGTGCAAAATGAAAACCTGAAGGTAACAAACTAGCCAAAGCCATCTCTGTGGCACTTGTCATCAGAGATGGTATTCCTGCTTATATCTCCTGCTACTGTTTGCCTTGCTCATGCCATTGCTGACATTTTCAGATCATGATCCACTGAAATGTGTGAATTGTTTCTGCAGAACAACGGTGAAACTTGTTGCTCCACTTTAGTGTGAGCACTTTTGGTTGTAAGCCTCATCTTTTCCCCTGCTAAACAGAGGACCTTATTTTTTCCCCCACTCATTTTTTCCCATTTTTCAAGATGATTTTCAATAATAAATCTGCCCTTGAATGGACTGCCAATTCTTTTTAGTATAGCATCACATGTCATTAAACATCTGCCTTCCACTACCTAGGTCTTTAATAGTGGTGAATAATGCAAAACCTAAGACAAACCTTTGTTGCATAACATGGCATATGTCTTCCTGTTTGTCTGTGAGCCTTTTCTTTCCCAAGATCTGCAGATGGTGCCATGTCCAGTCAAAAGCTGGGGGTTGATTTTAAGCAGAAATATTCCTGTAATAAAAAGTAAAATGAGGGTCAAGTAGACATTAAAGCTTTGAATGCTGGTTCCAGATCTGGATTGGGATATAAGCACAATGGATCAATCTCATTTTGAATAATTCTATTCACAGAATCACAGAATCATTAAGGTTGGAAAAGACCTTTAAGATCATCTAGTCCAACCATTGATCCACTGCTACCATGCCCACTAACCATGCCCCTAACCCAGGTACGCTGCAGCCTGGAAGAATCATAGAATGGCCTGGGTTGAAAAGGACCTCAAAGATCATCTAGTTTCAACCCCCCTGCCGTGGGCAGGGTTGCCAAACACTAGACCAGGCTGCCCAGAGACCATATATGTGTGTGGCTCACAATATATGGTAAGAATATATGGTAAGAAGACAGGTTATAGCTTGTTTCTAAATTCTCCTATTTTGCCTTAGGTCCATCTTTTAAAAGAAAATATATATTAAATAATGTTTCAAGTAGAAAATAGTGCACCACTGTTAGGACAAAGGAGGACTCAGAGAATGGGGTCTCCAAGGAACGTGACAATTCCTGGCTTTGGAATATGTTAACTTGACCCTATTTTTTTCTTTACACAGCACTTTTAATACAAAGAGACTTAATTCCAAATAACTTGCATTATTTTGATGTGAATCAAACACTGATTTCTGAGTAAATAACACTCTAATTCAATTTTCTGTAAATCTTTTAGAAAAGTCCATGACAAAAATGCCCTTGCCTGACTGAATTAATTCAAAATGATGTATGTTGTCAATTCTAATAATAATTTAAATCAGTAAGTGAGGCTCCTTGATTTAAATAATCTATTATAATCTTCTTTGGAATTTATACTTATAATTGCTTTACCAAAGACAAGTTCTTCCTTACTGATGAATAGCCATTAAAGCATTTTGATTTGGGAAGGAATAGATCTTTAGAATAAACTTGGTATTTTTTTGCTATCCAACACAATATTTTTATGCATATGCCGTATGTGTGCGAATACACAGAAATATGCATTTTTATGCCTAAAGTTGTATGTCTGTATATGTGTATTATATGTATCTGTAAGTAGAAACTTAGTTTAATGTAGATGTATTTTGATCTTTGTCTCACATCTTTGCTATGTAAGATGATGAATGCTACTTTTCCTTTCAACTAGTTGATTAATTTTTTTTGTGCAGTATGTATCAAACTACTTTTAAATTGAATTAAGATTCAATTAAATGGACAGAACCATTTTAATGATTAATTTATTAAAACTACCTTTGGAGAGCTGGATATATCAGGAAAAAAGTTGATGAAAAATGTTTCACATTTAAAGCAAATTATTTAATAAACAAATGAAGTAGTATCATTAATTATTTAGCAAACATTATTACTTCTGGCCATCATGCCCTTTAAGACTTTAAAACCACTGAATCTCATTTGTTCTGGCAATTTCTTTTGTGCTAAACCACAGGAAGAAAAGAAACTATTCAACTATTTCTATCCATAGTTTGAAAGAAATAGTTATTCAACTGATGTAATTGATTAAACATAAATTAGTATTCCCTTTGCACTTGGAAAAGAGAATCCAAATGTCAAAAATAATTTTATAACTTGAATAAATTCGAGTTTCAGGTAAGCAGTCAGTAAATTCCACCAATTCAGCAGTCTTTGAAAATTTCATTGGTAAACATTTATTTTAATTTAAATGAATGTAATTATATTAGTTTAAACTTCAGTACAGATCATTGTAATTTTAAATCACTAATTTTAAGGCAAAACACATTTCTCTGAAGTAAAAACTGATTCAAATAATAATCAGCTTTTGTCTTCTTCATTAACACACAGACTTAAAGTAATTGAAAATGACAATTAAAATGAAGGGCATTAATTTCATCTGAGGAAAGCAGTCCCACAGGTCATCCAAAAACACCTTTTCAGGGAAAAAAACGCATGTATGAAACAAACCCAGTGGTGAGTGACTGCAGACATCAAAAGTTCCAGATTACTTAATGCAAGCCATTTGTTTGGATCACTGGACATTGATTTGATTCTGAAAATTGTTTGATGAGTCATTTTTTCTCCAATCTTGCTGCAATAGAGGGGGATTACGATGGTTTGTTTTTTGTTTTTTTTTTGTTAGCTTGAGACTTCTCTTTGGGTAGTGATCTGAAAATTGGGGCGAGGTGGGTGTAGGATGGCGGCACCCAGCCCTGCTTGCCTTTGCCCTGCTGCTCTCCATCCAGTGCCAGTAGCATGTATTCACCAGCTGGGTGATTCTCTGGATATGACAAGCACTACAATAACATTTTTCTAAGGCTCTTGGGTCAGCTTGGTGGCAGCTTGCTGGAGTTGTACTGGGCTGAAGTTGAGGCACTGATGTACATCTGTGCAAAAAACATGCACGCTGTGTCTGTTGCATTGCTGCAGCTCATATTCACTCAAATGTGATATAAGCGAGTAGCTGGCATTTGCAGATGTCTGCGGGTCATGTCTGAAATCTTTCTGGTGCCAGGTCAGTGCTCCTGGAGATGTTCAAATGCTGTTTTACAATGTCATTACCACTCAGTGTACTCAGATAGCTCTGAAAGTAATACCTCCTATTTATTTCCATGGAACCACAACAGCTACAAAGAGCACAATACCACCGTTTGATAGAGCAAACTCTCAGCTATAAACCACTATTTTCCAACATAGTCACCACCATTAGTTGTGCATTTTCACCTGCAATGAACAAGAGCTTGCATGCCATGCTCGTAAAAATTGGCACCTGCTGTCACCATTGTCACTGCTGAAATGCACCACCCACTGTGCTCACATCCACTGTTTGGTCTCCATAAACATTCAGCAATTGTCGATGAATGCCAATGGGTGCAGATTTTTCCACATGGAGGAATTCAGTTCCACACCTTTACTTCATACACACTTCCATGTCTCAATGTTCTCCAAGTCAGAATAGGGGTGGAGAAGTAGTCATCAGAAGAAAGAACTCCTGGAGGGATGTTTGTATGAGAAGTCAGGGTAATTTTTTTCTACATAGTAAGAGAGGAAAACATTGTCAAAATATAACTTTTATTAGAAGAGCTAGTTGTTTCACAGTATGAACTTTATCATAAGTTTATTTCAAGACCCAAAGGAGTTAATTTCTGTCAGACATCAAAGCTATGGTAACTATACAGCTTCTTCAGGAAGGATACAAAGAACTGATTAACATGTAATGGTCTAGTAGTCTGTTTTACTCAAAAGTCAGCAAAAGCAAAAGGACTCTAAGTAAAAGGAAAAAGCAATGATCCCAATTTCCAGTTGCTTACTTTGCTCTTGTTATCAGGCAGTTGGAAATAATGCAGTCAGATGGATGAGTGTATTTAAGAGGAAGTGTGAAAACTGAAGTTCTCATCATGACTGCAAAAAATGAAAATCTGCTTTCTAGGACTTCCCAGCAGCCCTGATTTGAAATCCTTTAGACTGTGATCACTGCGGAAGTTATAGCACAGCTTTCTTATATCTCGTAGATGCCTCATCCCTGGAAGTGCTCAAGGCCAGGTTGGTTGGAGCCCTGGGCAGCCTGAGCTGGTGGGACCAACCATGCTCATGGAAGGGGGTTGGAGCACGATGATCTTCGAGGTCCCTTCCAACCTAAGCCATTCTATGATTCTATGATTCTGTGATTAGGGTCCATAGAAATATAAGATCTGGCTGTTAGTTAGATTCTTCCTGCTGATTCTCTGTAATATTTTATCATGCTCAAAGCCTGACTTTACATCTGGGATTTTGGCACAGGAGAGATTCTGCTGATATAGGATATGCTGATTGACCTCTGGACAGCTGCTGACTAATACCTGCTCATCCTCACATCCCTGTTTACCTTTAAAATGGTGGCAAATACTGTAGCTCTGAACTTTACAGTTGCAATTTTCTTTGGTTTTCCTTTCTGCACCTTATTTTCTAATCTAATGGCTGGCTGAATAAAATATAGGACCTTCCAGGTTTTAATCCTGCGTAGTAGATGGGAGAAAAGTCAGTGCATTTCAGTACTAATCTACTAAAGAAATCTATTGTAGATAAAACAATTATGTCTTTCATTTGTTCCTTTTTTTTTTTTTTCCCTTGAGCTGACATACAGTTCTTTCCAACTCTATAAAGGTGTTTTATTGTACTTACTAAAAATGTCAAGGGTACTAAACAGCAATGCATAATTTACAACAGACTTTGCAGGCAATGGAGCCCTTACAGCCACAGCTTCCTGAGAATATATTTATTGCTGCTTTACTGCCTGCTCTGCTATCTAAGCTCAACTTCCAATGCGTTTGTCTGGTGGAAAAACAGAAGGAAAGGGAGACAGAGACTGCTGGTAGAAACAAGTGGATGGTTACTGGACACCTGCCAGTTTACATAAGATAAATCTGTATTGTTAACTTCATTGACCATCCTGTTAAACTTCAAATAGAAAGTTCCCTAATTAAAGTATTCAACTACTACTGCCATTCAATAGCAGTCAGTATTGCAAGGCAATATTTACAACTGGCTGCGCACTTCTGTAGTGATTTTGTTTTATGAAAAGTATACTGCTAAGATTTGAACTGCAATGTTGTGATGTATTTGAAACCATGCAATAGGATTAAAACAGCCTCAACATTCAAGTAGCATTGCATTTGAAATGGTCTAAATAAACTAACACTTGCATCACTTAAAGAAGTGTTATAGTAGGTTTTAATAAGAAAATTTAACTACAGAAAAAGTAGGGTATTAAAATAGTGCTTTTGTTCCTGCATTATAACTAAATTACATTAAGGTTTTTTTCAGTCTCACATGTTACATTTAAACTCCCTTACTGATGGAATGGAAAGTATTCACGTGTACATGATCATTCAGGTGTAAACTTGCACACATTAACAGGGAGTAGCTTTGTAGAGGATTATGACAAACCTTTACAGATTAAATGAGGTATTGCACAGATTAATAAAAAAGCAAAAGGCAACAAAAATACACAGCAAACTGGTAGAACATTTACGTAATAATTTTACAGAATCCATAGACAGAAAGTAGTGTTTAGTATATCATTTAGGAGGACGGTTGGACTAGATGATCTTGTAGGTCCTTTCCACTTCTGTGATTCTGTGATTCTATTCACATTAAAATATATAAATATAATATATGATCAGTCACCCCATTCATCATCATCTTCAAAGTCTTCTTCACCATCTTCATTCTCATCTTCATCTGAAGAATGAATGACTTTGCTCCTTTTCTGCATAACTTCCATTAACACACCCTCAATTCCTGAGGTGGGTGCAGGTAGGTGGTGCACTCTCCTGGCCATCAGATACAGATTTGAGCTGTATCCCCTGTCGTATCTGGTCTAACAATGCATCTCTTCCTGAGCAAGACACTGGTCGACTGTTCTGTTCTACTTTCTTTAACTGGGCTCCTTCTCTGATTTGATCTAGGAGTGCTGCTTTGTGTTCTGCAGGAACTGGAAGCTGGTGATTGACCTCTGAAGGAAGGCCTGGTTGTGGTGGAGGACCAGGAGATGGCAGAGGAGGAGATGGTGTTTGGGGGAGCAGATGACCCACTGGCTGCTGGTGGCAGTGATGGAGGAGGACTGGATGGCACAGAGGATGAATGCACTGGTGGAAGAAGAGGATACCTCCTGTTGGGAGAAGCTGTGGGCACTACAGCACCTGGTCTAGATGGAGGTGGGGGTGGAGGTGCTGCTGTTGGGCTCTTGAAGGAGGTGGAGGTGGTGCCCCTCAGCCCCTAACAGGGGGAGGAGGAGGGCCCAAGATGTGGGGAGGTGGTGGTGGAGGCGGAGGGAGTCCTCCTCTGCATGGTGGAGGTGGTGGTGGAGCTTGTCTGTGCAGTTCATTTTTAACTGCTTCCACACCTCCTGTTTTTTCAATGAAATCATATATGGCCTTGGAAGTTTCTTTGTCTTTCAGTTGAGCCCCTGAAATTCCATGCAGATCAAACAAGTTTTTCAGTTCTGGGTCCAAGTTGTTCACATCAAAACCTGTGTTTGGATCCCAACCAAAATGTCCAGTGTGTTGGAAGTTAGATGGTGTTCCAATAACTGCTTTGTCAATCTTCTCTTTTTTTGTTTTTCCTTTCTTCTTTTCTTTGGTATATGAAGTACTGTTGACTTGTGGAGTGTAAAATCTGTTAGTTGTAATTTCTGGGTTTTTGATATCAACAGTTGCCTATTGTAGATTTGGACCATTGGGAGAGTCTTGTCTTTTTTCAGATTTTCTCTGCCATTGTCCAAGTAAATCTGTTACTGTTTTGCAGAATAATTTAGCCTCTTCTTTATTAGCAAAGTTAAGACCAACTTGACATGTATCTCCAGCAAAGGTATGAAAATATCCTCGAGGACTACTATACAGAATCATAGAATCATAGAATTGCTCCCTGGGGAGCCTATTCCAGTGCTTAGTCACCCTTTCTGTAACGAAGTTTTTCCTGATATCCAACATAAACCTGCCCTGGCACAACCTGAGGCCATTTCCCCTCGTCCTGTCACCTGTCACCAGTGAGAAGAGACCAACCCCGCTCTCACTGCAATTACCTTTCAGGTATTTAAAGAGAGCAATAAGGTCTCCCCTCAGCCTCCTCTTCCCCAGTCTAAGCAGCCCCAGTTCCTTCAGTCGCACCTCATAGGGCATATTCTCCAAGCCCTTCACAAGCCTTGTTGCCCTTCTTTGGACCTGCTCCAGCACCTCAGTGCCCTTTCTGTATTGAGGTGCCCAAAACTGAACACAGTACTTGAGGTGAGGCCTCAGCAATGCCGAGTAGAGGGGCAAGATGACTTCCCTAGTCCTGCTCACCACACCATTCCTGATCCAAGCCAGGATGCCATTGGCCTTCTTGGCCACGTGGGCACACTGCTGGCTCATATTCAGCCGACTGTCCATCAGTACACCAAGGTCCCTTTCCATCAGGCAGTTTTCTAGCCATTCCTCCCCAAGCCTGTAGGATTGCCTGGGGTCGTTGTGACAAAAATGCAGGACCCGACACCTGGCCCTATTGAAACTCATACAGCTTACCTTGGCCCATCTTACCTTGGCCCATCGATCCAGTCTATTCAGGTCCCTCTGTAGTGCCTCTCTCCCCTCAAGCAGATCAACACTCCCTCCCAACTTGGTATTGTGAATATACAAAGTTATTGTACAGCTCCTGCTCCCACAATAATTTCCCATCCTTAATGTGATATATTCTGATAAAATATGACCTCTGTGGATTATCCTTTACAAGCCAAGCTACACCACAGCATTTCTTTGACCACATGGCATTGTGATCTGTGGCATATATGTGAATAACAGCTGAAGACATCGTCACACATTTCTTGCCGAGGAAGCTGAAGAGGCTCTCATTCTCCTGCGAGGTGAGCAGCAGCAAGCCCATGTTGGTGACCTGCCATGACTGAGGGGGCTGCTGTGGGGCTCCGCTCATGGCTGGGCCGGCATGGCGCTGCCCTGCGACCATTGGAGCCCACGGCCCCCTTCTCCTTCTCCTTCTCCTTCTCCTTCTCCCTCTCCTTCTCCTTCTCCTTCTCCTTCTCCTTCTCCTTCTCCTTCTCCTTCTCCTCCTCTTCCTTCTCTTCCTCCTCCTCCTCCTCCTCCTCTGCGGCGGCCTCACTCACAGCAGCCGCATCGCGGAGCCTCCCTCATGGCGCCGGGGAAGGAGGGAGGCGGAAGGGCAGACGGGCCTAGAGAGCGGCCCGCGGAGGGGGCACCCGGCAGGAGGCAGCCCCGGCACAGCAGCCGATGGTGCCCGCCCCTCTGAGCGGCACTAAATTTCCAACTTCAGCCCGGGGGGGTCCTGGTGGATGGGAAAATTTAACATGAGCCAGCAGTGTGCGTGCTCTTGCAGCTTGGAAAGCAAATGGTATCCTGGGCTTCACCAGAAGTGGGGTGGCAGCAGGCACAGGGAGGTGATTGCTCCTCTCTACTCTGCCCTCATGAGGCCCCATCTGGAGTACTGTGTCCAGTCTGTGTTCAGGTCTGGAGCCCCCAGTACAAGAAAGATAGGGAGCTGTTGGAGAGGGTCCAGAGGAGGGCCACAAAGATGATCAGAATGCTGGAGTACCTTCCCTATGAAGATAGGCTGAGGGAGCTGGGCTTGTTCAGCCTGGAGAAGAGAATGCTGCGGGGTGGCCTCATTGCAGCCTTCCAGTACCTAAAGAGAGCCTATAAACAGGAGGGGAGTCAACTCTCTGAAAGAGTAGATAACAGCAGGACAAGGGTAAATGGTTTTAAGTTGAAGAAGGGAAGATTTAGGTTGAATATCTTTACTATGAGAGTGGTGAGGTGCTGGAACAGGCTGCCCAGAGAGGTTGTGGGTGCCCTGTCCCTGGAGGTGTACAAGGCCAGGATGGATGGGGACCTGGGCAGCCTGGTCTAGTATTAAATATGGAGGTTGGCAGTCCTGCCTGTGGCGTGGAGGTTGGAGCTTGATGATCCTTGAGGTCCCTTCCAACCCAAGCCATTCTGTGATTCTATGATTCTATGACTACACTGAAGTATTTTAGTTATGCAGGCAGGAAAACACTGAATCAAAGAAAAATGCCTGAATTGTTGGGTGGCTGAGGAAAAAAGGTCATCCCACTCCAAAAAAAGTTAAATTAACCTTGGTCAAATGAAGAGTAAGTTATTTTTTGTTTGGTTTTAATGTCTGGATCCTTTGCTGGAGCTGGTGTTGGTTAGTAATGATGTACAAGAGTCAGCTGAACAATAATCATGATGACATTGTAATATATTGATGTCAGCTTGATAAAAATGGTTTGTGTAGGCACTACCATTCAAATTTTAATGCATTAACCAAGGAGGTCAAGAACTCTCTAAGAAATAAATACACAACCAGGTAAAACAGTTTGCAAGCTGTTTTTGAAGGCATGTTTTTTAGTACCTATTTCACATATCCTCTGCTAGGCTTTTCTGAAAGAAACCTATTACGGTGATTTCAGTCAGAAATAGCATCATCTCTCTATTGATTTCTGCTTAAGCTGCATGTACAAGTTTGTCATAACTTTTGTGCATTTGTTCAGAAATGAAACTGGCTAAAGCAACAAGTGTTAATTGGGCCCCATTTAATTTTAATTTACTCTGGCAGTCAATACCTCACACTCTGTATAATAGCCCTTTATTTACCACAGGAAATGTCTTCAATCCTGAGAGGAGTCAGCCTGAACAGATGAATGTTGAGGAAATGTGTTCACATTTAAGTCTGCCTGGGTTTGTGGTAGCCCAGAGCAAGCCATTATTTGCCCCTATTTACCAGGGCTCACAGTCCCAACACAATCATTTGAATCTTTTCTGAAACAGGATAACAAGATCTGTCTTGTACAATCCATGGCCATGAAAATGGAGAAATTAAGAACCTCAACATTTTTTTTCCACTTTGTTTCCACTGCGGAGGCAAATCCTGCTGAGAAGATTTTTTTAGTGTAGAGATTCAGGTATGGAATCTAGAGCAGTAAATAAATGGTGGCATAGCACTTGGCTGTGGGAATCGCATTCCCAGCTGGTGTCATCTTGCAATACGAACTGAGGATCAGTTAACCTTTGGGAATTAATCCCCTTATCTTACTATTTTAATTAGCTTGGCTTGAAGGACCCATAACTACAATTGGAACCACTTGAATGTGTGATAAAAATGTGTTGTAAGTGCTTGCTGTACTGAGGCCATTGACTGGAAAATGGTACAGAAAAAAGACTAGATGGTATTAATATTCTAGAGCCATTAACTCCTTCACATCAAGTCTTCTTCTTCCATAAAAAATCCTGGTTGGTAATGTGCAAGGTAATCAAAGTAAGTTGGGCATTTTATTTGATTTGTATGTTACCTGATTCACTTTATAGTTGTGCATTTGTATCTCCAACTAGAGGCAAAATGTATGGCTATCAGCACTCAAAGGGGCCTGAATCCATTTAGACAGAGAATTTTTCTAAATTATTCATCTAGATGAGTCTAAATCTACCCTCTTCTAGTTTAAAGTCATTTCCCCTCATCCAGTCACTATGTCCCTTTATAAAAAGTCCCTCCTCAGCTTTCCTGTAGGCCCCCTTCAGGTCCTGGAAGGCCACAGTAAGGTCCTCCTGGAGCCTTCTCTTCTCCAGGCTGAAGAGCCCCAGCTCTCTCAGCCTGTCCCTGTAGGGTAGGAGCTCCAGCCTTCAGATCAGCTTTGTGGCCCTCCTCTGGACCAGCTCCAACAGCTCCATGTCCTTCTTGTGTTGGGGGCTCCAGAAGTGGATGCAGTACTGCAGGTGGGGGCTCATGAGAGCAGAGCAGAGGGGCAGAATCACCTCCCTCGGCCTGCTGGTCACACTTCTCCTGATGCAACCCAGGATATGGTTGACCTTCTAGGATACAAGTACACACTGTCAGCTCACGTTGAATTTTTCAGCAATTGACACTCTCAGATCCTTCTCCTCAGGGCTGCTCTCAAGCCATTCTCTACCCAACCTGTATCTGTGCTCGGGATTGCCCTGACCGAGGTGCAAGACCTTGCACTTGTCCTTGTTGAACTCCCATGAGGTTGGCATGGGCCCACCTCTCAAGCTTGTCCAGGTCCCTCTGCATGGCATCCCTTCCCTCTAGCATGCCAACTGTACCATTCAGCTTGGTGTCATCTGCAGACTTGCTGAGGGTAAATGCCCACATTCTTTGCCTCATGCAGCTGCATGAAGAAAATGAATTTCTATATGAAAGCAAATGATCTATATTCTAGCCTGCTTCCTTCTCTGGCTCAAATCTAGGTGCAAAACCCAGGCATTGCTGTAGACATAACAACACTAGGCCATCAAAATGTGAAGCTAGAGCATTTACTAACAAGAGCCCTGTCAAGTGTCTAACTAATGCACTTGACTTTCCACAAAATATATATATTTTTTATTTTGTAAAGAGAAGCTAAATATTTTTTTCCCTCCAACCTTTTGGATTAATGAGTGAAAACATTCCTATCTCTTCAAGGGAGGAAGAGTAGTGTAGTTAGTTTTATTGGTTTCGCTTCACGTTCAGTGATTAATCAGTCTCCACAGTGGGCTTTGGAAAAGGAAAACCCGACCAGCCCAAGTTGTGCTGCCTTGACTACAATATCATCAGTCCTCTTCCCCCTTCTGCCTAATACAAAAACAATCTGATGAAATTAGTCATACAGTTACGAACAAGTAGCTGTAGCAAGAGTATAACTGAAAAAGCCACACAACCTGTAGGGAATGTTCTTTATTCTTTAAAAGAGTGTTGTTCCTTTCAGGAAAAATCACCTTCAGCTTTGTGATGGAATGATAAAAAATTCATGATTTCCTGCTGTTGGGTCCCAAATGTGAACATGTATGTGTTAGCACTCTTGCCACATGAGTCTGTGGGTGCCAATAAATTCTCATTCTGAAGCCTTCCTGTTGAAGGGTATCATTCTGGATGTCAATTACTTTTGATGTCCTTATATCTCGTTTTACACTATTTTCCCTCCTAAATCAAATGAGGCAGCTGTATTTCCAAACGCTGTTAACTTTACTGGCAGTGCTCCCCCTCTGGAGAGATGTGCTTCCTAAGTATTCTTTCTCTTCAATTAAGCTGTTTAGATCATGCTGCATTGACCAGGCAATTAATTGATTGCTGAAGACTTACTTGAAACAACAAGTCAGCTCTTTCCCTTCCCTATAAGATACTAATCGCTCATTTTTTAAAAACTCAATAAAATCTTAGAGATATGACATTCATATGTAGTTTAGTATAAACTGGCATCCTTTGGCTTCTTGTTGCTTGTCTTTATTTCCCAACTGAAAGGAAAATGCAGCCTTACTTCTAACACCAGAGAAAACTGAAGGATGAACGGTTGTAAATTGCTCTGTGTTTCTCTACTTCAAGTAATGCAAAGACCTAGTGGCCTGTAGGTGAGGGCTGGAGCTGTAAGCCTCATTAAATTGTGTTCTATTGTGGTACTGTGAAAACACATACTTCTTCTTCTGTAGTGTTATGGGATAAGGGTGTCTTGCTTTTTCTGATGCTATGGGAAGTTATTTTCCCTGTAGAATCATGGAATCATTAAAGTTGGAAAAGACCCGTAGAAGCATCTAATCCTATCATCCACCTACCACCATTCTTGCCCATTAACCCATGTCTCTAAGTAGCAAACACATATGCACAGTTCTTGAACACCTCCAGGTGTGGTAACTCCACCACCTCCCTGGGCAGTCTGTTCCATTACTCCACCACTCTGTCTCAGAAGAAATTTTTCCTAATATCCAACCTAATCTCCCCTGGTGCAACTTGAGGTCATTCCCTCTCATCCTATCACTATTAACTGGGAGAAGAGGCCGACCCCCTCCTCAATACAACCTCCTTTCAGGGAGTTGTAGAGAGCGATAAGGTCTCCCTTGAGCATCCTTTTTGCCAGATTAAATAATCCCAGTTTCCTCAGCCACTCCCCATAATACTTGTATTCCAGAGCCCTCACAGCTTTGTTGCCCTTCTCTGGACATGCTCCAGAGAATATCTTCCTTATAGCAGCTATTTTAAAACAAGGACCTGTTTTTAGGATAAAAGGATCAGTATAGAAAAAGACCTCATCCTGGAACCAATTAGAATAATTGCACATTGAATTTGTGTTCTCTAAGTCACAACAAAATGCAAAAAGTTATTGTCTGCCAGTCATCAGGCTTGGAGAGCAGGTATCTGGGGGCGAGGATTCTGGTGGCCAGCCATCTTAGCACATTGTACTTGCTGTTCTCTAGAGGTTCAAAACAAATTAAAACTAACAGATACTTGAAGATAATGTTTGCAGTAATAAAAACCCAAAGGTAAGTATTTGAAAACTAGGCAGCTTTCTTGGAGTCTGCTGCAGCCATTGGGAATCCTTTCATAATCTTTAGAGGTTTTTGGTTTGGACTGCCCATAAGCTGAAGAAAGGGTAATGTAAACAGTGATATTCAGATCTATGGTGAAGGATGCTTAGACACACAAAGAGAGTGAATTAATTCTACAGAGAAATCAGATCAAAGTTTAATTTTTGTTAGATCTGTCATGAAAAGCAGCGGAATGCTCAAGCCCAGGAAAATGTCCATAGCTCAGCACGTCCCTGTGCTGATGTTGGCAGAAGTCTGTAGCTGTAGATGGAGGCAGAAATGGGATTCGGCCCTTTTTTGATGATAAGTTTTGAACTGGAAAAGTAAGTAGCAAGTGAACACTACTTGTTTGGACAATACAGTTCATGGAAGGAGGGGTTGGCCACTTGGAAGGAGTATAATACTGTTGTCAGCAGATATAGGGAGGCAAATAGGAAAGCTAAGGCCTCCTTAGATTTAAACCTTGCAAGAGAGGTCAAGGACAACAGATAGGGCTTCTTCAAATACATTGCGGATAAAACTATCACTAGAGGCAATGTAGGCCCACTGATGAATGAGGTGGGTGCCCTGGTGACAAAAGATGCAAAGAAGGCGGAGTTACTAAATGCCTTCTTTGTCTCTGTCTATACTGCTGGAGTCTGTCCTGAGGAGCCCCATACCCCTGGGGCCCCAGAGGAAGTCAGGATCAAGGAGGAGTTTGCCTTGATTGATGAGGACTGGGTTAAGGACCAATTAAGCAATCTTGACATCCGTAAATCCATGGGTCCTGATGGGATGCACCCGCAGGTGCTGAGGCAGCTGGTGGAAGTCATTGTTAGGCCACTCTCCATTACCTTTGGTAAGTCATGGGGAATGCGAGAGGTGCCTGAGGACTGAAGGAAAGCAAATGTCACTCCAGTCTTCAAAAAGTAGTAAAATTTTAGTAAAGCATCTGACACTGTCTCCCACAGCATCCTTGCATCTAAACTGAGGAGGTGTGGTCTGGATGATTGGGTAGTGAGGTGGACTGTGAACTGGCTAAAGGAAAGAGGCCAGAGAGTTGTGATCAATGGGACAGAATCTAGTTGGAGGCCTGTATCTAGTGGAATCCCTCAAGGGTTGGTACTAGGACCAGTACTGTTCAGTATATTCATCAGCAACTTGGATGAGGGAATATAGAGCATTGTCAACAAGTTTGCTGATGACACAAATCTGGGAGGAGTGGCTGACACGCCAGAAGGTTGTGCTGCAATCCAGCAAAACCTAGACAGGCTGGAGAGTTGGGTGGGGAGAAATGTAATGAAATATAACAAGGGTAAGTGTAGAGTCTTGCATCTGGATGAGTGTAGAGTCTCGCTGTTGGGGACTGGCCTGTTGGAGAGCAGTGTAGGGGAAAGGGACCTGAGGGTCCTGATAGACAGCAGGATGACCATGAGCCAGCACTGTGCCCTTGTGGCCAAGAAGGCCAATGGCATCCTGGGGTGTATTAGAAAGTGTGTGGTTAGTAGGTTGAGAGAGATTCTCCTTCCCCTTTACTGTGCCCTGGTGAGACCCCATCTGAAATACTGTGTCCAGTTCTGGGCCCCTCAGTTCAAGGACAGGGAACTGCTTGAGAGAGTCCAACGAGAGAGCCACAAAAATGATTAGGGGAGTGGAGCATCTCCCTTATGAGGAAAGGCTGAGGGAGCTGGGTCTCTTGAGCCTGCAGGAAAGGAGACTGAGGGGTGACCTCATTAATGTTTATAAATATGTAAAGGGTGAGTGTCATGAGGATGGAGACAGGCTCTTCTCAGTGACATCCAAAGATAGGACAAGGGGCAACAGATGCAAGCTGGAACAAAGGAGGTTCCACGTGAATATGAGAAAAAACTTCTTCATGGTGTGGGTAACAGAACACTGGAACAGGCTGCCCAGAAAGGTTGTGGGGTCTTCTTCTCTGGAGACATTCAAAACCCACTTGGACACATTCCTGGATGACCTGATCTAGGTGCTCCTGCTCTGGCAGGAGGACTGTACTAGATGATCTTTCAAAGTCCCTTCCAATCCCTGACATTTTATGACGGTGAGATTCCAAGCCTCCTTCACTTCTCCCTTATTTTTGTACCTGCAGAAATCTCCTGAGCCTGAGGATTCACTCTTAACCATCACCACTAGAAGATTTGCAAGCTTTATCTGAGTTACTCCTTCCTCACAACAAGAGATGGTTGTAGAGATGGAAGGTAAGCAATGGAGTAGGATCTTCCTTTCGTGCTGGTTGTTCGCCCAGCAGTTCCCTGTTTAACCATGCAGGTCTTCCGGCTCCCCTTCTTGACTTCCTGTTGGGATGCTCTGATCTTGAGCTTGGAAGAAGAGATCCTTGAATGCTAACCAACTATCTTGGGCCCCTTTACCTTCAAGTACCCTGCCCCATGCGATTTCCCCTAGAAATTGTGTGAAAAGGCCAGTGTTGGCTCTACTGAAGTCCAGGGTTGTCATCCTCATCCTGCTTGGTATTCTGTTCCTGCCACCTGAGATCCTGAACTCCACCATCTCATGATCACTGCAACCAAGGCTACTCTCAAACTTCACCGCTTCAACCAGACTTTCCTTGTTAGTGAGAATAAGATACAGCAGCGCTCCTCTCCTAGTTGGCTCATCCACCATTTGCATCAGGAAGGTATCATCAGTGCACAGGAGGAACATCCTGGACTGTGGATGGCTGGCAGAGTAGGCCTTACACCAAATATCAGGGCAGTTAAAATCCCCCATGATAACCAGGGCTGATAACTGGGAGGCTGCTATCAGCTGCCTGTAGAAGGCCTCGTCAACTTCCTTGTCCTGATCCAGTGACCTGCAATAGACACTCACAACAGTATCACCCATGCCAGCCTGCCCAAAGGCTGGCATTTTATCACCCAAAAACTCTCAACATGCCCCTCATCTGCCCATGGACAGTACTCAGTACATTCAAGTTGCTCTCTCAGGTAAAGAGTAACTCCACAAATTATCTGTGGAATTCCTTACAGATTCACATTGAGACTTACAGCAATGATCTGGGGGGGAAAAAAAAAAAAAGAAACTTAGTTGATTAATTAAAATAGTGAAAATACAAGTTAATTGGGATTGAAGCTAATCAGTCAAATAAATGAGAGAGAGAGCATCCAAAAAGCAAAGTAATGATGTTATCATTACTTAACAATGTAAAGGGAGTGGGAAATCAATCAGAGGGAGCTCTGAGATCATGTGGGTAGCGCCCTACAGAAGAGCATGAGCCAACAGCCATGTCTTCTGGCCAGTGCCATGAGGCAGGAGGGCAGGAGGCCAGGGCATTGTGTGCTGCACGGCTCCATATAGACCTCACCATGGGGACAGCTGTTGTCAAGAACAGAGCAGAACAATTTTCATCCAAGGCCTTTGGTCAAAGGAAACAGTTCAGTGTCTTGCCTGTTTCTCCGGTAAAAGATCAACTATCCATGGAATTCCTTACAGATTTACATTGAAACTTATATAGCTCCTAGCCTGAATGTACTGATGTATCGCGTGAAACCCAGGGCAGACTTCTACTAAAGGTCTTTTCCAAAAGTCAGTGACAATGGTACGATCCTGGTACATTAACAACATCTCTTGAATCCCTCAACACCGTGGTAGAATCTAAGTTTTATCAAAGCATAGGAAACAACTTTTTGCAAACGAGTGTCTTGTGTTTCTGTGGTACCAAGCTGGGGTTTTATGATCCATATATGACTTATGAACACATTTGCCATTACTGTTGATCAATATTTTCATATTTAACTATCCTACATACACTAAATGGCTCAAAAGACATTCAGGACTTCTTCCTTGGGCACTGAATGTGATTCAAGTGATAAACTGGGAAAGCTGTTTGTTATGTGAAATATCTCAGTGGGCCACATCTTCTGTGGCCTGGAGTAGAACAGATGATCATTTCTGTGAGTTATGTTTGAGATTCTGAATACACCGTATAGCATGATGTATCTGTTAAAATGATCATCAAACCGGCACCAAATGGACCAAGCCCATTGTCAGAGGTGAGTCTCACCTCAGAGTATCTTTCCTCAGATTCTGTTGTAGAAGTTAAAAAGACAGGAGTGGAGTACCATAAGCAATTCATTGAACCGATATGTGTGGCATGTGCTTATTAAGTCATGCCTTGTTTTAGTTTCTGGTCGGGATCAGGGTGGAAACATGAAATCCTTTTAGAAATATATATGTGAACTTTCAGCAATTTTGAACAGAGAAGAGCTTGAGGTCTTGCATAATTTCACTTTTTTTTTTTTTTCAGTAGTCTTTTTATTTTTAATCAGTGTTCTCATTTTTAGGGGCTTGTCTTAGTCAAACAAAATTCCAATATTATGTTCTCCATTTGTCTTTGCCTCTAATATGAAATGAAATCACAATAGGTGTTCATAGTCATGTCCTTTTCTGCAGGAGTCAGGAAAATTAATATCTCCTAGAATTTAAAGAGGGAGTCTCTGGCTATGACCTTTCAGACTTCTGTAAATGTAGTTTGTATACATTTTGATTTAAAGCAAATCATTTGTTTGAAAATCAAAGAGGCTGAGAACAAGATCCTCTGGGAGCAGAGGGCTTCATCCTTTTTACCATCCTTTGTGTCCTTATAGCCAAGTCCTTAACTAATGATTGTTTTCCCCTCCTTGTGCATGCATAATACATGCTCCCCTGCTTTATTTCCTCTTGTTTATTTCGTGACATCCTCGGGGCTTCGTTTGTGACCATACATAGCAAAACACTCAGTGACAGCAACCTTGCCACTCTGCTTCTCCTGCCTTGACAAAGGAACTTAGTGTACTATTGGCATGTGACAGTTTAATCAGTCCCACCTGTCTATCCAGCTGTGTCCTTTACTTGTGACAACCTAATCTGGGGGGAGCATTAGCAGTTTAAGAAATGACCTATGTCGAACCAACATTTCAAGTTTCATTTGCTGTTTTCTTATCTGGATATAGAACAGCTTATGTATTAACTGGAGAGGGCTGTCTCTTGTATTTGGTTCTGTCAGCTGCTAAAAAGCTTAGTTGTAAAGGTGGGATCATTTGTTGAATGTTCTACTCATCTTAATCTTAGATATTTCCAAAATTGCTTTTTGGGTACCTTTTGGATAATTCCTTCAAGCTTTCAGTAAGATGCTAAATTGAAACAGCTGTGTGGTGACAGTAAGAGTATTTCTGGGTTGACTGAATGCTGACTGCAGATTACTTAGAAGATGTGTTTGAAAGATGTGTTCCTTTTCATGAAGATGCAAACCTGGCCTATATATTGACATTTGTGAGCTCTTAGATTTCTCCAGTCGTCTGCTTCTCCAAATACTACCGATACTTGAACTTTCCACAAGTGCAGACCTAGGGCAGCAAAAAAGTGATAAAAGAGAATCTTCTTACTACAGTTTCTGAACAGAAACTACAGATCAGTTTGTTCTCTGCATTATATCTTAATTTTCTGACTTCTCACCAGATTCCTGTAAGCATAAAATCCTTTCTGTCGACATGCTTAGGGATATTTTTGCCCAGAATGCTAGGACTCCTTGGTATCCTGTGGTGTCCTTGTGACTCAAAAATGTAATATTTTTATGTATATCCAATGTCAAAAGCAATATGAGAGCTGTATTACAGTCAGAATTGTGTTTTGATAGCGTAATACCGAAGCCGTGTGCTATGTGCCGTGTGCTATGTGAGAGCATGGAGCTTGCTGAAATTCTGTTGGAAGACTCTAGGGTGGAGGGAACTAAGGCTGCTTTAACCTCATCCATGCTATAGTTTGGATTGCTCCTGGGCTTTGTCTTTGAGAGAGAGTTCATTGGATTGCTCAAAGAAAACGAATGGGATCCAGTATTCAAGCTTGCTCCTTGGATGTCTCTTGCTTACTTCACAGTATCTGTGAAAGTCAACATGAGAGCAAATTAAGAAGGAATAGAAATGGGATGGCAGTTGAACAACATTCCATGGTTTGTGCAGAAGGTGGGGCTTCAGAAGAATTGCTTGGTATGTCACACATGCAAAAGATGCCTGAGGAGAACTGTGAGCAGAAAGACTGCCAGTACCTGAAATCACTGACAGTGATGTTCTAGTCCAGAAAAACAGGAGGAAGAAGCCCAGCCGAGCTGTGATGACGCTGCTCAGAGCATGCAGGAGCACAGCTTGGAAGGGATCCATTTAGAGTAAACAAATTATTTTGGTCTCATCGTACTCAGTGGACTCAGTGGACCTGATCCAATTAAAGAGGAAACAGTGAAGCAGGAAGGACTGAAGTATATCCTACTGCTATTCTTCAGCAGTAGCAAGGGTAATAGGATCTCCAAAGTTCTATTTGAGGTGAAGGCAGAAGGATGACTATAGCTGGGTGTCTGTCAGATGTTATCACTCTGGGGAGGAAAATAATTGTGACATTAGGAAATTTTTGCCTGAAAAGGGACAGAGAATAAGAAATACAGACAGATGCAACAGAAGGAAGCGGTTAGCCCTGGGAGTCTTTTCCATTTGCAAGGTCAAGAGGCTAAAGAAGCTGTTTAGAGAAAAGTGAGTGACCTCTTGGCATTCTGATCTGTGACCTCTTTACAGAAACGAGCATTTACTCTCATCATTATTGTCAGTGTAAATATAACAAAAAATGCAATCAACTTCTGCAAGGCTTCTCATACAGCCTACCTCTCCATCTTCAAGGCAACTTGAGAAGAATGGACTTTAGTTAACTGACCCTGCTGAGGTATTTTCAAATATAGACTTCAAAAGAATATAAAAACCTTGGTAGAACAGAGAACTGCAACAAAGGTCAACATTAGAGCTGAGAGTCACTTCAGATTTGCAAATGGCATTGTCATTCTTGTAGAGGCCCTGGAGAGAAAGGGAAAGAGTAATTAGGGAGAAGTTCACAGTAGGTGAGGAATAATTAGGAGCTGCTGAGAAACAGCTGATGAGGACAACTCGGACAGTACCTGGAAAAAAGAGCACTGAAGCTCATATACACATAAATGAGGTACACTTCTGATCTGAAGTTAGAGTTTACAGGGTCTCTTTTTGTGTCTGTCAGCACTCCTTGATTTGTACACTCTTCCTTGTTCTTGAACCCCAGAACTATAGTTCTGCTGAAGCATCGTTACCCTTCTAGATCTGGTAGTAGTTGAACCTGTGGGGGACCAGAGATGAAGAGGAAGATGAACCCAGAAATTAGCAGGACATGAATGTTGACTTGGTATAAGATTCTGAATTATAACTTTAAATGCTGTTCTCTGTGCTGTCTGAGGCTGGTCAGTAAGAGACATCATGAAGGCTGTCACAGGTACTTTTAAGCTGATGTAATGATCCAAGCAGGGGAAAGATACAGTCCCACACTACTCTCCTTACAAGCATCATGCTGAGAAGCAAGGGGAGACTTAACCAGTATCTGCAATGCTTGTGGCAGTGCATAGTTATTGATTTGTCGCTTTAAGAATACATCACTGAACATCATAGGCCATCTTATCTTACAGTTCAGAAGAATAACATGTCAACAGACCTTATTGTAAATGAGTGGTATAAACAACCTTAAATCCATGCATGGTTTATTTATTCCATTTTATTGACATAGAAATAGAATGTGATAAGTCAATTTTCCTCTAATTTTCCATACTGAGTTACACCTAACAAACAGGTAAGAGAAAATAGATCTTTTTCATCTCTCAAAAGAGGGAGATTTTCTAACCAGAACATTAAGAAAACTCTTTTGTTCTCCCATTGAAACACAGCCACAGGAGTTATTGGATCTACCTGCAGATGACATAATTGATTTTCTATTAATCTGTTCAAGTGATACATATAAGATGATACACTGAAAAGAAATAAATAAACAGAGGAACTCAGAGAAGGTGTGTAGTCAATCAATATGATATAAAGACGTTATGAACACTGGCAAGGAAGTTCCTTAGAAGGTGATCTCTGAGCAGTAGTTCTGGAGTGAAATTCTCACCAATGGAGGCTGAGGTTAGAGGTTGGCACAAGTCACTGTGGCTAATATTTCTAGCCAGAGTTACTACTAGCATGGCTGCAGTAATGTCTGGAGATATTTTTAGATCCTCTAAGATGGATTCAAACAATGGCGGCTGTATAAATGAACGTGGTAAATCCAAGGCTGTTCATCAGAGATGGAACAGAGTTGTGTTCTCCTAAGTAATGACCTTCTCCATCTGCTCAGTCTAAAAGGCTGAGGAAGTCTTTTCTGCTTTCTGGCAACAGACATGCAGTTCTAAGAGGGAAGGAGCTTTAGTAATGGTACCAAGTAGAGTAAGAGGTAGGAATAGCTGTGCAAAATGGTATCATATCATCACCTTAACTCTTGAGAGGATCCCCAGTGGGACCATCCCAGTGTCATTAGTGAGACTGCAGTAACATTTTCTACATGTTGTGTTATCACCATCATCCTGTCTTCTGTCCCTTACTCATGCAGATGGGAAATTGTTCCACCTGTAGGGGCCAGCTTCACCTACCCAAGCCAAAAATGATAGGGTTTGCACCTCAAGAGCAAAATTTTCTTTATCTGCCTATTTTATTGTATTTTTCCTCATTGCATATTGTACTGGCATTACAGTATTTAACACTGCAAAATGAAAATTATGTTATCTTCATCTTGGAATTATGCATCATAAAAACTCAACTTCCTTATTTAATCTAGTATCGACATTAAGGCATTATGATGTCTCTTTAGGAACTTGTGATTTTTTAGGTAATTTCATACTGTTTAATTTACATTTATTGTTAATGGCAGGAACAAAACTGTTTTCTACACGAGAATCCAAACCCATCCATTCTTATGATAGATGATCTTTCTGTTTTCATTATACTTCTATGAGATGAGTTTATTAAAATGTGAAAATAAAGCTAAGCAATTCCACCAGATTAAATAAAATGAACCAATACTTTTTTACTATCAACACGAAAAAGATTTTATTTATTTATTTATTTATTTATTTCCATCAGGCTACCTTGCTTTTCAAATTAAATGTCAAGTATCATGTCTTCCCTAGAGATTTCAGGTATACAGCAAAGCTTAGAGTCGTCAACTACAAAATTATATTTATCTTAATGCTTATTACCTATCAAATTACTGTGCTGTAACATGAATAAATATTGGATTTTAATGTTGTTCCATTCAGAGCTTTACTGAATGAAATTTCACTGCTTTAATGAAGTTATTGGGTGAGCTAAAAAGCTCATGTATTTTAAGGGAACATTCAGCTAAAAATATAGATGTCCTTAAATAAAACAGTATTTCTCTTGTGCCTCATTATTCAGCACATTTGTTGTCAATGGGTTGCATCTGGGCACCTTCAATCTGTATTGCAACTGCTCATAACACTGTTACAAGGCAAATAGGTGCTAGATTTCTTGTTTTACCAAAGGAGGAAATACAGCATGAGGACAGGTATTAAAAATAACAATTTGCAGTACCTAACTGAAACAGGATGTTGCTCTGCCCATGCTCTGAATGAAGATGAGTGAGCTGTTCTATTTGGCTCCTACTTTCAAAGGTTGGAGTTCAGAGGCAGAGAGCCATATGGCTCTGAGAGAGTTGTGAGGGGTCCAGATCTAACTGAGGTGTGGGGTAGAGGTGCCCCTGCTATGGATGTGAAAATGGGCAGATGTAGGAAAGAAAATAACATCTTAAGCCACCAGAAGGAAAGTATCATAGAATCATATAATGGCTTGGGTTGGAAGGAACCTCAAAGATCTGGTTCCAATCCCCTGCCGTGAGCAAGGTTGCCAACCACTAGATCAGGCTCAAGATCAGGTTGTCCAGGGCCCCATCCAGCCTGACCTTAAACAAATCCAGGGATGGGGGCATCCAGAGAGAACATTGGCTATACTCCATAAATCACCTCTTGACCAAACTTGCTGCTTGTTTGCAAGTACTGATGTAATCATTGGATGATCTTTACTTGTTTGGCTTTGATATACATTTCCCTCTCTGTACCCAGGCTCAGTCTGTCAAGTATTGGCCGGCAGGTCAAACTTTATGCTGAACACCGTGCTTATTTATTTATTTATGTTGAGAGGGCAGTGTAAAGAAAAGTAGTTTTGCTACTTTCTTGCTTATCTTCTAGACCACGGCTGGTTTGACAAAAGTCTCCTGCAGGTCACAGTAGATGAATTATATAATTATAGAACATTAAGGTTAGAAAAGACCACTAAGATCATCTAGTCCAACTGTCAACTCATCACCTCCATACAACTAAGTCACGTCACTCAGTGACATGACGCTCAATGACATCTACTCTTTTCTTGATCACCTCCAGGGATGGTGAGATGTGAGTACAGAATAAGATAGATAGTGTTATTTTTATTCATCAGAGGTCATATAGAACTGTGAATGAAGAAGTTTGTCAGCTGCTGGGACTGTCAGACCTTGATCTGCTGTTTCAGGCTTCCTGGGCCATTTACTTTGATGTGATCTCTTTCAGGGTGATGATCTCATAGGACTTAAATTGGCCTTGCATGATTAACTTCTGATTTATGGAAGACCACCTCTAAATTTCACTCCATGTTTGCATCTGAAAGAGACTGCTTTAATCCTGTTACCTAGTATTAAATTTTAAGACTTTAAGCCAGGCGTAAAAGTGGCTTGAACAAAAATAGTATGACATTACGACATTAATATTAATTTTAAGGAAATGTGCAATCTTACCATGTGTGCATCAAGGACATCATATTTATATTGTTAACTTTATTATGCTAGTTAATGCAATTAGTGTAGTGTTGCTAATGTAGTTAAAATTTTATCAGTAATCATATAATCTCCAATAGGATAAGTATAAAGGGTTATTAATGCAGTAATTTATTATTAGCAAGTAGAGGAGCAGTAGAGCAATAAACTTAGCCTTGCTGCTGCAATGACTTTGTATGCCAGCACATTCTGGTTTTCATAGCATTTGTGTATCAGTTTCTTACACTGATTACTGGCTGCTGCTGGATTCTGTCTAATATCATACAAAAAATGGACTTAGCACCTTTTAAAGATTTCAGTGTCCATCAGTCAGTTGTGGGGTGGATAATTTTCTTCCATTTTTTTTGTCCATCATTTTGACAGCTTGCAGCAGGTCTGACTCTTATCTCATCAGGATTCCTGTCTGTGAGAATGATCTTTAAATATCTTCAGTTGAAGGACACTGTAGACTCTTTCAAATAATATAGGGTACCAAAACAGTGAAATTTAATGAGATAGAACACCAAATTGATTGTCTCAGAAGAGTACCTGTGAGCGTAGTTAAGATGATGTGTCAGTCACTTTTTCCTAACAGTTTGTACCATCATCATGTGACATTTCTACAGAATGACATGGATGTACTTGGTATCAAAAAACTCTTATTTGCACCTTTGATTTAACAAGCAGTCAACAACCAGTAAAGGCCACGCACTATTGATTGAGAGGACACAGCTTGTGTGGTTTTGAGCAATTTGAAAAATATTAATGCACTAATTTTATGACAACTTTTGGTTTATTTTTCCATCACAGGTGATAAAATTTTGAGGAGAGCCTGGTAACATTTTAATTGTGCTGCTTCAGTTGATGTCTGGGAGATAGAGGTTTATCTGCCATATTACAGAACGGTTATCTAGAGGCATAAAGTTTAGTCAAGTCCATTTATGTTTCACGACTCATCACTAAGTTATGATCCAGTCGTACATTGCTGCACTGGATACATTTATGTGAATTAACAAGAAACTCCACAGCAGTGAACACCTGTGGAAGGAGCTTGTCTACAAGCAGTGGAAGGCAGAATGAAATTAGCAAACTGCACAAAACGTGCCTGAGTATTATAAGAAGGCTTAAAGAGCTGTGAGGTTGATAAATGGCATTTAAATTGGCAAAACTCTCCTGGTTGAAGTTAAAAGGGAATTGGGGCTAATTATAAAACAGGTTTTATTACGTGGTTGCTTGGATAGGGAATTTGGAATCACTATACCAGACAGTCCTCAATCCTATCTTCTGAAAAGCTTTGAA
>JACDJE010000272.1:0-195090 GCA_016647715.1 Pavo muticus | reverse complement strand
ATATATAAAGAATAGAGCCTAGGAATCTCAGGGATCAGGACCAAGCATTTGAGTATTATACCTAATCGTATAAAATCTCTTCTTAGGCGGGTATTTATTTTGTAATAAGTTAGTTGTGCTACATTGTGGTAAATGTGTCAAACTTCAGTTTGGATGCTTTCTATGCCTAATAATTATGGCAGTAACATATAAGATGGAATTATTGTAGAGCTGTCCATTCAGAAAGATCCTAAAGCATCTACATCCTCCTGTGTCTAATGAGAATCATAGGCTTGTCAGTCCTTCCAGTAAAATAGAGCTGTCAGATGCTCGGATGTAACCAAAGAGAGAGGAAGAGAGAGCAAGAGCTACTCAGTGACATTTAAAATTCCTTTCAAGTAGTAAAATGCCAGCAACAGGGTTAGACAAGTTCGTAACAAGCCTCATAAATGGGTCACTCTAAATGAGAATGTGGAGGTCTCAATAATAAAACCCCCACACTACTTCCTCAAAACGAACCTTATAATTGAATTTTCTGCTCTTGCTGGCTCCTCTTTGAATCTCTTTCCCCATCTCTGAGTTGTAGCTGTGCCCCCATTCTTGATCTGAGCCATCTGTTCTGCTTCTAATATTAACATCTTCTATCATATAGCATAGGGTACCCAGAGAAAAAGAAGAGAGAAGAGCACTTCCTCCTGGGAGTAAAGCTTATATTTCAGCAAAAGGTTCAGCTGTCACTTTAAGCTGACACCTTCCCACACACGAATACACACCTGCCACATTAGAATATTATTAATAATCCAGCCTTCATGTATTTGACAAGCTAAACAAAATTAACCAAAAAAATGTGAAAAAGTCTAAGAAAGGTGAGAGCAAGTCAACATTTCTTTTCAGAATTACAGCATACAAACTGATCCGCAGTAGAAAGCAATTACATTTTAAATGAGGTGCTCTAACTTAATTTAACCCCTCGTATACTCCAATTTAAGCTTAGTGAAGTTTTTTGACTGTTCTTAGTCCCAGTTTTGACCCTGTTTCTTCCCTTCTGTGTTGCTGTGGTTCTTCCCTAGCTAATAGTTTCCAACCGTCCTCTACCACTCTTAGTGTAATCCCAAGTCCACAGAGGATTCATGAGGTGGGGAAAGAGGTGGTAGTGGTAACTGCTCAGTTTTGAAAGTAACTGCAGGTTCAAGCTGAGCTAGAGAGTTGGCATCCCAGTGAAAATGGAGCAGTCATGGAAAGAAAGGAATAGATTCAGCTTTTGGGATCGCCCCTAGAACATTAGGGAAGGAAGTTGTAGAGGTGATATCTTAAAATGAGATTAAAACTGGCTTAAGAAAATGAGGCTGGGGTGAGGAAGTAGAAGCTAGAAAGAGATCTTGCAGATTCAGGAGCAACTTAGAAAGATGTGGTGAGGAGTTGGTTTTGGCTGTAAGAATCAGGGATCCTATGGAGAAACACAGGATGTGATCCTGGATGGAGCAATTTAATTGAAGATATACGTGACCAAGGAACTGAAATGTATATATTCGTATATATATATTTAAGCATACGCACAAGAGAACTGAAGTTAGAAAAGACATCTTAACTTTAATGGCCGTTAGTTCAGAGTTTCTACTTTTATAAACAAGAATGTTTTAACATAGATGTGTCTCATGTAAGAAGAATGTGTAGTTAGCCACATTTTGTATCTTGGTCTCTACATTCTGTCTTTTGTTTTTAGCGTGAACTGTTTGATTGGCTTCACCTTTTGTGAAGACTCTGAGACAAATGGGATTAATACAGAATCACAGAATCACAGAATCACTAAGGTTGGAAAAGACCTATAAGATCATCCAGTCCAACCATCCACCTATCACCAATGGTTCTCGCTAAACCATATCCCTCAACACAACATCCAAACGTTCCTTGAACACCTCCAGGGTCGGTGACTCCACCACCTCCCTGGGCAGCCCATTCCAGTGCCTGACCACTCTTTCAGAGAAGTAGTATTTCCTAATATCCAGCCTGAATCTTCCCTGGTGCAGCTTGAAGCCGTTCCCTCTAGTCCTATCACCAGTTACACGAGAGAAGAGGCTGACCCCCAGCTCACTACAACCTCCCTTCAGGTAGTTATAGAGAGCAATAAGGTCTCCCCTGAGCCTCCTCTTCTCCAGACTGAACAATCCCAGCTCCCTCAGCCGCTCCTCATAAGGCCTGTGCTCCAGACCCCTTACCAGCTTTGTTGCCCTTCTTTGAACACGCTCCAGGGCCTCAATGTCTTTCCTGCAGTGAGCGGCCCAGAACTGGACACAGTACTCAAGGTGCGGCCTCACCAGAGCTGAGTACAGGGGGACAATTACTTCCCTGCTCCTGCTGGTCACACTACTTCTGATACAAGCCAGGATGCCATTGGCCTTCTTGGCCACCCAGGCACACTGCTGGCTCATGTTCAGCCGAGCGTCGACCAACACCCCCAGGTCCATTTCCTCTACACAGTCTTCTAGCCACTCCGCCCCAAGCCTGTAGCGTTGCTTGGGGTTGTTGTGGCCAAAGTGTAGGACCCGGCATTTGGTCTTAAAACCTCATCCCATTGGCTTCAGCCCAGCTATCCAGCCTGTCCAGATCCCTCTGTAGGGCCTCGCTACCCCCAGGCAGATCGACACTTCCAGCCAGTTTGGTGTCATCTGCAAACTTACTGAGGGTGCACTCAATGCCCTCATCCAGGTCATCAATAAAGATATTGAAGAGGACAGGCCCCAGCACCGACCCCTGGGGAACACCACTCGTGACCGGTCGCCAGCTGGATTTAGCTCCATTGACCACCACTCTCTGGGCCCGGCCCTCCAGCCAGTTCCTTACCCAGCCAAAACACATCATACCAAAACACTGAAATTACCAGAGAAGAGGAAATGTAAAATTTTCACTTTTGAATTATTCCAAAGGATGTCTGGATTGAGACAAGCAGATCTGAAACTTACTTTTCTTCATATCCAGTATCTGGAGAAGCTTCTTGTTTTTATGCTTTTGTTTTTGACTTAGAGATACTTTAGCACTAGATATCAGGAACTGTGTAATGAAATTTGGGGTATTTGGGTGAATTTGATTCAAAATGCCTCTCAGTTTTGTTTATCTCAGTTGGTCCTTCTTCCTAATCTAGATACTCTTTATGCCCCTCAGGGAGGCATGTGTTTGTTTAGTCCTATAAATACACCTAAAGTATCATAGTGACTCAGGAATTGGACTGGATTCCCACTTGAAAGTAAAGATTTGGATGTCCAAACTCCATGGATTTTCACAGAGATGAAGACCAGAGAGGTACATAGAGGTTAAAACTTTGAATGTAGCTTAAAACAGTTATTCTGTACTAGGACGTGTGAATGGTCTGGTTTCGCTGTAATCTAAGCTGAAGAAAAGCACATGTGTGGTTAGCTAGTTACTGAAGATACGAACTGGGTGGCAGAGCTTCCTGCATATTCAGTAGTAAGAGATGGACATAGAATCATAGAATATCCCAAGTTGGAAGGAAGCCATAAGGATCACTGAGTCCAACTCCCAGCTCCACGCAGGTCTACCTAAAAATTAGACACTGAAGGCAGTTCAGTCAGCTCTGTTGCTAATGTTCCTAATCTTCCTCTGAAGTTTTCTTCTATTGATTATAGAAGATGTTTACTGTGTGGATCCTAAATTGAGTGCCAATGGTTAAATAGAATTAATCTGGGCACTAGGCTGAAATGATGCCGTTGGCACTGGGGAATGGCACAGACCAACTCATTAATTTCAGTCCACCCACATATATGCTGCCCCCTAGCCAACAGTATATGACTTCAGGATAGTTGTGCTTTACATTCACATCTTGGTTCACTTCACAGTGGCTTTGAATTTCAAGAAGGCTTGGATCACTTTAGGAATCAGGATTTGGATTTCAAAGACATAAATGATTTGTAAAATATTAGTAACCCATATCCAACATCTTGGATATGGGTTTCAACATCTCTTCTCTGACCCTGTCTAATGGAATGGAAAGTGCAGTGTGCTGCCTCACTTTTGCTTTGACCATCAAAAGATTTATTTCCTAGATCCTACAGTAGCTTCAGCACCTTGACAAATGTTATTGAAAGGAATATATCCATCTGGCAAAGCTGAAAAGTGGTATAGGTTGTATTTCCACAGCTAATTCCTACCCACAAATGTTTTAGTGTCTGCAAGGCTCTGGGAAAGTAGTGCTAGAAGGAAATTAAGTTAGAAGTAATGTTAGAACTTCAAATCAATAGGTGTTTGCAGAAAAGTTTTATGTTTCAGAAGGAAGTCCCTCTGGAGCTTGAAAAATCACCCACTCATTATTGAATGGCAATGTCAGAATGACAATAATATTTTAAACAAAGAAAGTATCTTTTAGAGCCTGTTGTCTTTCTGAGGGATTTAACTCAGTTTCTAACATTTCATCTTAAAAGCTTTCCAAGAGATTGGCTCAGGCATGAGAATTTCACATTACATGGATGGCCATAAACCACGTTCTTTTGTAACTGTAAAAAAAAAACAACAGAGAATTAAATTGGAGGGTGAGACTCAGGGACTTAGAACATACTCCTCAACAAATGGTCCCCAATTTCTTTACAGAATCTATTAAGTTTGTTGCTTATTGACTGAAAAGCTTTCTCTTTCCTTATGTTTTGATGTTCTTTTTCCAACAGTTCACTCCTGCTGAACCCAAACCCCCATCATTTGTAGAATCACAGAATCGCAGAATCAGAGAACGGCTTGGATGGGAAGGGACCTTGAAGATAATATAGATCCAACTCCTCTGTTGTGAGGCAATGACTAATGTTGAGGGCAGTTGAGTTGCAAGTGAGGTGGCAGCTGTGGGGCGGGTGAGAGCATGCTGGTGCAGCACTGGAATGTGCAGCAGGGCTGGAGGGTGCAGGTGCATGCAGTGTATATAGGAGGTGTGCAGTGCATGCAGAGTGCAGAGTTGATGAGATGCATGGAAGGTGCAGGGACTGTCTGGGATCGCCTCCTCATCTTGCATATGCCTTAATTTAGCTTCCAGGAGAATGTACTCCATGATATTGCCTGGCACAAGGGTGAGTCTCACAAGCCTGTAGTTCCCTGGGTCTTCCTTTCTCTTTCTTAAAAGTGGAAGTGATGTTTTCCTTTTTCCAGTCATTGGAGACTTTACCTGATAGCCATGAATTTTCAAATATGATGAAAGGTGTTTTGGTAACCACACCAGCTGGTTCAGGACCCTGGGGTGAATGCTGTCTGGCCCCACTGTACACATTCAGTCTCATGAGGCAGTCTCATACTTGCTCTCCTGTTACAGTTCAGTGATTACTATCTAAAAAATGTCTTTAGAGCAGATGCAAATTACTTGTAATGTTAACAATTATTTAAAACCATTCCCAGATAATTTCTAATGTAATCACTGTCCTGCAAAGTTAAGAGTTAATGGGACATAGGAAACAATAATTATGATTAATACCGAAAATGGCAGATATTCAGAAAAAGTGGAAGGGTTACTGAGTATAATGAGGTTTCCTAGTAAGATGTGTCTTGTAATGTCCTATTTCAAATATGTTATTATTCTCAGGCACATTTTTATTGCAATCTCAAAATAAAAATGTGTTTTCACTGTGTGTTTGGTTAGCCATTGAGTAGAGAATAGAATATATGTTATGAATAGATGAATATATGTTGCACAGTGTCTTGTTCAGAAATTGAACCTTTATGAAACTAATTACAGACACCTAGTGTATCACAGTTAGGGACAGCAGGTAACAGTATATCTTATTCAAACAAAACTAGTCAATCTTTTTGGAAGAAATATATTAGAGCATACAGAAAAAAATTTCTCCAAATTACTGCTTATAAAGAGAGTTTATTGACTGATGAAAAATGGCTACATTTCAAACCAAAAAGCAACTTGGAACAAAATGAAATGTCATAACATTACATAGGGTAGTAGCCTTTTATTGTATAAAGAAAAAGCTATCAACTATTTGTATACACCTGGTTTCCTTTCTCAAGGGGAATAAGTTTGTTGACTGTGAAGTAAGCTCAGAAGAAAAGAGCTATCCCACTGGGCTGGACAAACAGACCATCTAATCTTGTATTCTGTTTCCAACAGAGCCCAGTACCAGATGTTTAGAGAAGAGTTCAAGAAACAAGCTGTATATGTAGGGATACTTCCCACCTTCTAGACATAGTGTTTATGGACTTCCTGAGCTGGTAACTATTTTCAGACCATCTGCTTGCTGCATCCATTCTCCATGAATTAGTCTAGGGCTTTTAAATGCATTAGTGCCTTTTGTCTGAGCCTCCACAGCATCCTGTGGTAATGAATTTCACAGTTTTATTATGCATGATGTGAAAAAGTAATGTTGATGGAAAGAGGTATCTCCAGAGGGTGATTCATCCTTCCTGTCTTAGCAGAGGATTAATTACCCTTTGAAGAGCCTTGTCTTTCTGCACTGACATTAGAGCTTTAGTTGATAATTTTACAGTAGACACCTACATTTTAGATAGCTACAGATATGGGAGAGCTATCCCAGCACCAATTTCAGTTTAATTAAATGCAATAACCTCTTTTGGTTAAACATCCTCAGCATATTTTTTCTGTAGTTTTTGATGATAAGGAGTATTGTACATTTTTCCACAAAAAATGTACTTGAATGAAAAATTGCTACCTAGCTTTGTAAGCCTGATGGCAAGGCTTTCCACATGCCAGTTTGTAGTAATTAACTTTGTGTGCAGATGAAGCCCAAAGAATTTTTAGAAGAAGAGGAACATTAGTTTCCATTATTTCTCTTTTTTATTGAAGGACTTAGGCTTGTTCATATGGATGGTTATGTTACATAAACTGTGCTCTGAAATGGATAGCAAAATTCTTGTTGTTCTATCAGTTGTAGGTTAAAAAACAAATTCTTTTTTAAGGGAGATACCATCACTAGGTTTTAGAAAGTGAGTCGTATATTATATATGAACTGTATTAATAAGTGCGTTTTCCACATTCAAAATATAAAGGTTTGTGCTTTGGGAGGTGACAGTGCACACAACACTGATCATGTAGAGAAAAGTTTTTAAGCAAAGTAGTTGACAGAGCTTGAAAGCCTTCTGTGCACCTATTACCTCAAAAGAATAATTAAATCATGTAAAACTTATTTTTAATAGCCCATGGCATCAACTGAAGAAATTATATTATAATGAATACATATCTTTAACTCTTGGGATAAGAGAGCTAAATAAAATATGCATTTGCACAATATGCTGGAACCATTATGGTTCTGAAATGGTTCTTATTTGGCAAAAACACTGACAACTACTTGGCATTAACTAAGCTCCTGTAATTGTAATTAAGGGAAATCACCCCACCAATACTCATCTTCTAGCAGTAAGCTTCATAAAGCTTGTTAATGAAACTCACCGTGTAAATTTTAATTTTTTTCCCCCAGAAAGTAATAAAAAGAGTAGAAAAAGCCTCACACCCAATCAGATACTATTTTCACTTAGATCTGACTCTCTCCACTAGGTGTTGTGTGCAATTGACTGGTGAATGGCACAAAAGAGAGATATGCAACTGACAACTCCACTAGAAGCAGTAATGCTGTCCTAGCAATGTGCCACAGACTAGACCGCTGACGGAGTAATTAGATTCACCAGCAGTTTTGCATTACCTCTGGAGTAGGGCGGAACTGCATCTAGGATTCAGTGATCAGGTGAATGTTCTTGTTGACTTTGTGCATATGGGAAGAGCGGGACAATAGAAAGAACATGCTTGGAGTGAATCTTGTATTTATAAGGATGTCATTAGATCATTAGATCATTTCAGGGTTTGTATCTAAAAGTATGAAAAAGGTTGGATGGGAGAATAGAAATAGATCTGTCAAGTCGTGCCAAGATGGAAACATTTAGAGCAGATACTCAATGTGAGAGTTGTCTGGCAGAAACCTTACTTCTGCAAATTCTGTGAAAATGACAGGAGTTGCAGGATGTCAAATACATGTCTCATTCAGAAATAGTCTTTGTATTTGATTACTTACTATATAGCTATGGCGATTCCTTTTTTCCATTCCTGTTGACAAGGTTGTTTTTTTTTGTAGAGGCTGGAACTTCTGACAGCAGGTGTTCAGGATCATGGCACCCACTCTATTGACCTAGCTCATGTAAGTCATGTAAGAGTTTTTTAATGGTAATAAAAAATATTTTGAGACTTTCCAATGAATAGTATTCTTTATTTGCATAGTTGTATTCGTGAGCCAATTTTGTTTGTACAAAATTGCTTCAGAGGACAGCAGTATAAGTCAGAATGCTATCGTATAAATAAACTATTTAAACATTAAAATAATGTGTTGTTATTCAGGAAATCGCTGTTATAAACTATGATTTCTAGTTCAGCTGGACAAGCTATTCTGCATCAATTTTTATTTTTATTTTTTAATTTCTAGGTCTTTTAATCCTTTTGTAAGTACAGTACATTGCATACATTTGCAGATATTTCACTTTGTAGATGTTGTTTGCAGACTACTTGTTCTGCTTTGCTTAATTACTGGTATTTGTGTTTAAAAATTCCAGCTGTACATATGGAGTTTTGGACAGAGAGGGAAATGCACCTTTGACAAATTGTGAACTTTCCAACTATTTTTTTCTGAATGAAAGCCAACAGCATCCTAAACTGTATCAGCAGGAAAGCAGTCAGTACATTAAGCAAAGTGATCATCACTCAGCACTCATTAGAGCACACATGGAATGCTGTGTCCACTTTTAGGTCTGTCACTACGAGAAAGAACTTAGTTCTTGGTTGAATTTGGTTGATGGCCACCAAGATAGTCAAATACAGGAGTGCCTCCCCTGTGAGGAGAGGCTGAGTGAGCGGGACTTGTTCAGTGTGGTGAAGGGATGGCTTTGGGAGGACTTAACATACCAGGCCATACTTGGGGAAACAATGCAGAAATGAGTAGGCTGGTGGTGGGATGGCATTGAAAGATGTCGATGTCAAATCAGGTCCTCAGGCCTCAGGACTGGGAGGCAGGTGGCAGGCTATACAACTTAATGGACTGAAATGTGGCTAAGAGATTTTGCGGTTGCTTCCTGAGTCAGTGACTGATTATCTGGGGTGAGTATTCATACAGCACAACTTCAGAAAACTTCTGTGAGTATCCTGCAGAGCTGTCATATGATTGGATATGCCAAAAAATCCCCATCCAAATTCCCTACTGGAATAAATTCCATTAAAGTTAGATCAGCAGATGGTTTAGTATTTCACGATCATATTTGTTTACTAGAATATTTGGGGGAAGCAAAGACAAAAGAGCTGAGGCTGAGGTAAGACTCATTGTCAGTGCATGGACATGCTGTGTGGTATATGGTCAAGTCTGGAGAAGCACTAAGTGTCTTCTGCCAGGGCCCAAAAATGCTAGGATGTCATTGACTTCTGATTATATTGCCTGAATTTAAAGTGATGCTCGTGCATGACAGGCATACATGAACCACATAGTTTATGCAACTTAGTTTATCAGTATGCTGCTGATTACCCTCCATCTCCATTAATGTCAATATATTCAGCTGTTTGCAAGAGGCTCAAAGCAGCCTTGGGAGCAAGAGGTCTCCCAGACTCACTAGGTGGGTCTTGTGGTGTGAGACAAAATTGACAGTGGGAAGACTAAAGAGGCTCTGATACCCCAAACATTTTTACGCAGAGGTGTTTGGAGTCAGTGTAGGTACCAGTGCACAATTTGATGGTAACCCAAGCGTGACCAGTCCTAACCTTATGCCAAACTACTGCTAAAATGTACTGTTTTTTGAGTCTGATTACCAACTGGCATTAAGCTCTGTGCAAATGTGTTTACAAATATGGAAAGTTAGGTGTCACATAACTAATAAGGACTCATGAAATAATGATGATAAATCCTATTGTTGAAGTGAGAGTGGCCTTTAGGCTTAGTCCTTCAAGCAGCAAAGGTCTTTCTTTCTTTCTTTTCTGCATTCCCATCTGTCATTTTTCTCAGACTTGTTCTCCTTTCTCAATGCCAAGCTGCTTTAGATAATTTGTTCCAATTAATTAGATCCCAGAGCTGTTTTCAAAAGCCAGTATCATTCAGTCCCCATGCTGTTGGCTACCTATTAAATGACATAATCTAAGATCCTGTAAAGTAGATCAAGTACTTAGCTTACTTTTTGTCTATGTCCATAGCACACCAAAGAGCTGGTATTGACATGGAAGCCCATCTGAAATGCTAATACAAATAATTAACTCCAGTTTAGAGATCCTATTCAGGCTGCTCACTGAACCCCACACTGTCTTGAGAAATGAAACCAGAAGCTTTTTGTTTTAATGAGTCTTTTCTTAGTACTGATTAAAACTATGATTCAATCTTTGGTCTGTATCCTCTTTTATCTAAAGTACAATTAAAGGATGTCAGTAATTGCCAGTTCTTTTCTACAACACCTAACTTTTTTGCTGTTTTGTTCAGTAATTCTTTCACGAGACTACATAACTTTTAACAAGACTCACCAACCTTCTCTTTATGTCCAATAACACCAGCTGCCTTCTTGTGTCTCTAATGAATGTATCTTCCTCATCTCATCCTACCACCTCATCACTTTCCTTGCATTCCTCTTCTTTAACAGGTGGTCTTGTGGGTATAACGACATCATTAAATAGCTCTAAAGCTGCTAGTAAGAAAATAGTTATTGAGTGGATCAGAATATCATTGTGTGAGATACCTTTCCTGCCATAGCTGAATGAACTCATAGTTTGCTAAATTTAACTGTTTCTCCTCTGCTTGATCTCATGTATCATTTTCAAAGGTTTTGCTATTCTATTGAATAGCACACCTCCACAAAGCATCCGAAGGTTTTACTTGCCTTGATTTTTTCAGTGTGGAGATAAAGTTTTGCAGACAGAAAGTGAACCTCAAGATGGCTGGTTAAAGAAAAGCTGAGGAGAACTTCAACATGACTAATGGGGGAATGTTATTTAAACATGTTCTACTTAATTTAAAATGTTTACAGTACTGAATAAAGTGTGAGAAGAAGCCAGTGATTTGGGAGCTCTATTAGCAGTAAAAGCCCTGACACAGTATATCCAGTGAATCTTGTTTAAGATGAGCCCTGCACTCAAAAAAGAGGCAGAGCAGACCTTTTGCACTAGTGTGAAAGCTTAATTAACTGCTCTTTACAATGACTGTGACCTGGAAGGCCAAGTCCAAGCATACAAAGGGCATAATCACATCCTTCTCTCCCATTACCTGATGGCAGAAGCAATGCCCTTCTCTCTGAGTAGGTCAGAAGAGGAAGTGTTAAATTAGGAAACAGAAGCACCACCACAACTGATACCTGAGTGAAGATGGGCAGAGATTAAAGTTTTGTTCAATCTGTAGTCAAGCAGCAGCAGATGGGCCGCTGAGATTCTGAGGTTTTGCTGTGGACGTTACTGCTGGGCATAATACATTGGTGGCTGTTGAATAATGTCTCACATTTACATTTTGCAGTTCACAGAACTATGACATTTCATGTCAAATGCAAATAAATCTGTCACAGGTTGATACTGTATTTGAGGCAGTAGATTGAAAATTGATTGTGTTACTTGCCTGCATATAAATCACATATTTATTTACCCTGAGCCATGGACTTGCAATTAGTCGATACATATTCATAAAATATGTGTTAGGTAAATTAACACTTGCCTATTGCAAATTACAACTGAGAATAATTTGTGGTGTCCAGGAAGTTGAGAATGCAGTTAATTTTAAAATAGATTTGATACCTTGCATTATTTAACCATTCCCTGAATAATTTCAAGCCATGAATTTAAATACAACACAAAATATTGCTGACATGCAGAAGAAATTTGCTTAAAAGTGTAGTCTCTCTTCCATATATTTATGCACTTTTACATATATATTTTTAATTGAACAGTTTGAAAAAAATGATTTCTCAATTTTGTCCCATCTTATTAGCCTTACAGTTTAGTTTCAGGGAGATCTAAACATAAATTTTGGATAACCTTGTCCATGTTACATAGCTTCTTCCACTGTGAGTTAAAATGTAGTGTATCATGTATAATACAGGTTAATATTAGCTTGCATTACTCCCACCAAGATAACTTATGGAACTTATTCATTGTGGTGAAATATAATTGTTTTGAATTGCACGGAAATGGTGGAGAAAGGAGAAAGGAAACCAGGAGAAAGGACTTCATACTTTTGTTAGGGTTTGTATGGAAGAAGTGCATATGGAGGAAGAGTTTGTATGGAGGAAGAGGTGTATAAGAGAAAGAAATTCCATCAGGGGAGATTCAGGTTGGATATTAGCAAAAACTTCTTCTCCAAAAGAGTGGTCAGGCACTGGAATGGGCTGCCCAAGGAGGTAGTTGAGTCACCATCCCTGGAGGTGTTCAAGAAATGTGGAGATACGGTACCAAGGAACATGGTATTTGTGGTAGGTGGATGATTGGACTAGATGATCTTGGGAGGTCTTCTCCAACCTTGATGATTCTATGATTGTAAGATATTTCTAGCCCTGTTCTTCCTAATTTGAATCAGTCATCTGAAGATAACTATTTTGACTTTTGGTTGAATGCTTTGTACGTTGTGCTACTTAACATAACCATGGCCAATATGTGGGTTCCAAAAGTCATCATTAGTAGTTGCAATATATGAGAAAGGCATATTGAGAGAGAGATCTCTTAAGAGTATGTCCCACCTTTCAGTAATATATGGTGAAGGTATTTCCTCAAACAGCAGTAGTTTCCTTTGTGATTACTGGAACAGGTTGCCCAGAGATGTAGTTGATGCCCTGTCCCTGGAGACTTTCAAGGCAAGGCTGGATCAGGCCCTGGGCAACCTGATCGAGCTGTGGTGTCCCTCTTCATTGCAGGGGAGTTGGACTAAATGACCTCTAAATGTCTCTTTCAATTCTAAGGATTCAATGACTCTATGATTCTACAGTTCTTGCTGACTTTTCAAACTGTTTGAAGATGTCTTTCCTGTGTTCTTTCTCCCTGATATTTACCATAAGTTAAATCTCAGCCCTGACTGACCTTTCAGAAATTTTCACTGAGTCATGGTCATTTTTTGTGTGTGATGTGCTTCTGTTTCTGTAAACTGGATTTTTTTGAGTGAAAATTTGTTACTGAAAACAATAAGACCAACTCCAGCATGGAAAATATGGTCTATGTGTGGAAAATTGATGTGTATCTCTCAGTGAATGGTACTTCAAAGAGGTGAGGGCCACATTTCAGAAATAATAATTCTCTGCCAAATAATTTACAATATAATAAAGATATTTTGCACACTTCATTTGTACTGAGTAATATATTACTCTTCAAATAGGTATTTGGGTGCAGGAGTCAACAGATGTAGATAAGAGAGGTAATATTTGGCCTAAATAATGGTTCGTACAACCACTACAAATATGAGGTGTGACTAATTTTTAGAACAAATTCTACTGTGGAATTGCAGTATTTCTTCTGGTAAACATCAGTGGCTGTATGATTACATTTTGTCCTTCTGGGAATACAAAAGCATAGAATTTTAAAGTAGGTTCATAGTGAGGATGGATTTTCCGCTTCTTGGCCATGCACTGAGTAAATACTGGCCAAAATAGAGTGATGTATTTTCTAAAATAACATTGCTGTGTTCTTCACAGAGTCAAGTTCTTTAAAAAACAAACAAACAAACAGAAAAAAAACATAAGTGATTGTGATGTTTTGCAGTTTTATGAATTTTTATTCTAGATGTCCATCCCATTGCAGGGGAGGAAAGTGGGGAGATGGAACTAGGTGATCTTTAGAGGTTCCTTTCAGCACAACCCATTCTATGATTCTACTCTTTGTCTGTCTCATATCTCTCAGGAGTGTGAACTCCACCACTGCATGGTCACTACAGCCTAGGCAGCCTCCAATCCTGATGTCATCATTCAGTTCAGTTGCATTGGTGAGCAACGGGTCCAGCACTGCACTTCCCATGGTGAGACTATTACTTGGCTCAGGAAGTTATCATTGATGAATTCCAGGAGTCTCCTGGGTCACCTACAGCTCAGCATGCTACTTTTCCATTAGATGTCAGGATGGATGAAGTACCCCCAATAAATACGATGCCTTCTGTAGCTGGAGGAAGAAGGCTTCATCAACAGACTCTGCTTGATTGAGCAGCCTGTAGTAGACACCAACCACGAGGCAGTCCTCAGTCCCAGAATTTACTTTTTAAGACAAGTTTAAGACAAGTTCAGGCATGGCCTAGCAGCTACCACATGTAGATTTGTTGATTTGCAGTGTGGTCATCTGTGTGGGGAGCAGCACTTGACTGGCCATACTCCTCCTCTTGATTCCTTGTGTGCTACCAATAACTGAAGTCACTATTGCCGGATACCTCAGTTTTAATGCCAAATTGCTATTTGGCACAAAATGATTGTGCTGGGTATTAGATATGGTCAGCTGCAGACAGAATCTGCTCCCTCCATGCTACGTAAGTAGCACGAATAGGATTAATAATCAGTGATAATCTGAATTATATTTTCAGGATGATTAGGAGGCTAATGAGGGGTTATAAAAGGAAGAAAAGAACAAATAGATAAAGTTCTTATTTAGAGAGGGAAATAAAAAGATGATGATGAAAATAATTTCTCCTCATTCTCTTTTCTCCTGAGCTTTATATTCTCAACCCTGGCCATGTCTACACAGTCATGGATCTCAGAGATCCTGCTCTATGTAATCATCTTTCATTTCTGGCAGTCAAAAAAAATAAAAAGGAACGCAATACAATGGTGCATTTTATAGGGCACATTCAGATATGGGGAATATAAGTTGCATAGTTCTCTTAATATTTTATTTAATATTTTATTTCATTTCATTTTATTGTATATACATATACATACATACATACATATATAGATATATATGTATATATTTTTTGTGAGAGTACACCAGGACTGAATACTGAATTTGGCCCTATATCTTTCAGAAATATTTTCAGAGAATACTATTCAGTTTAATAATGGGCAGATCAGCACATTTTTCTTTGGCAACTCAGTTTTTCTTTTTGATCAACGGTCTGAAACTTTTAGGCATGTGCTATTGTGAGGTTATTTTAGTGAAGCTTTCCTAATGATGGAGGTAAAAAATGTGTTACCTTTTGAATGCATTGTCCAAAACCAATGTAAAGATAGCCATTGTGATCAAAATGACTATTTTTGGTGACATCCTAGTTTCTACTATCTTTAGATTTAAAAAAAATAGTACTTTTTCCTCATTAAATGTAACCTACTTGTACAATTCACTCATACTGTGATATATGATATAATTTACCGAGGGAGAATGTCCATACAAATCTTCCAGAAAAGAGAACAATTTTAGTCCAAATTCTTCAGTAAAGAAAAAAAGGCCAGACATACATTGGTCTGTGTAACATCATTTTCCTTACATTTATGCTCTTTTCATATGTGGCAAGCAATTGAATGTCTTTATATGTGAATGCTTCTCAGATTGTCCAGGGGTGTGCTGTGTTGAGGTGGTGTAGATGCCTGGAGAAAGGTTTGTGTCAAGACCCAACTAACCAGCACTGTGGTTCATGGCAGCTGCCTGCTTAAGCCCTAAATCACCTCTGTGGCATTTGTTGGCAAGGAAATGCCTCAGCACCTCATTGGAGCCAAAAGATATTAAGCAAGGAGTCTGTAACAAGCCACATCAAAACAACTTTTACTTTGGACATTCAAGTAGATTATGCAGAAGATTAGAAATTAATGAGATATATTAAGAAGTCATGCAAGGCCAAGCATTTTCTTGCAGGCCAGGTCTAAAGTTCACGAACGATTAAAACATTTATTTTCCTCAGACACTGGAAAGAAGAAAAATTGAGTGCAGAATTACAAACTTTTTAGAAACAAGGACAGCTCAGTCTTAAAATGTTTAGACAGAAGCACGCATTTCTGTTGTAGGAGAGCCTGGAAGTTCTTGAAGGGCTGACACCTACAGATAGCTAAGCACTTAATTGTCCAGCAAAGGTTTGGGGTATAATATGAACATTGCCCACGGAAAAGAGTGCTGACAGCAATGGGAATGTGTGTTTGAGAATGAGTCCTTGTTATTCCAACTAGCAGGACTAACTTTGGATCAGAAGGGGGTTCCAAACATCTTGGAAATGAAAATATTCACCCTGTGAAAACAAATTTTGGATATAAGTGAAGATTTAAGTGAGATTTATTTCAGGAGAATTCAGAAACTGTTAACGCTCCTGCAATCCACTTGCTTACATCCGAAACCATGAAATATTTTCCAGTAATCTTACACAGTTGTAGAATTCTCTGTGAAAGAAAAAAATACCCAATGTTGTGTGTTTAGAAGACAAGGGAAAAGGAAAGATAGTAGGATTAGAGACAAGCCCATATTTCTGTTAGAGCTTTTAGGGACAGTGTTTGGATCTATGAGTTGTGTGGGCTTCATTTTCTCTCTCAGTATTTCCTCTGTCTATATATTGAAACCTATGACCAAACTGTATAAAGCTCAAACTCTAGATGAGCTAGTTTCAAAAAACATTAAGTGCTTTTGCTGATAAAGAACATTTATTACTGTTTTTTTTTTTTAATTCCAAGACCACAATGGCTGACTTGAGTTTCTGTATGTTTACGTGTGTGCTTTTCTTACATGGTGTGTGGATTACAGTGAAACCATATAGTCAGAACTAAAGGGACTGCTGGTTTGTCCTTGCTGGAACCCTTAGAGATGACCAAGAGGAAGAATAAAAGGTACAGTGTCTGCTTAATAAGTCAGAGCAGTTGAGGCTGAAAAGTATTTAGAAGATGGACTTCAAGTACTAAAAGAATGATATACTCCAGGCATGTCCAACACATGGCCCAGCACAGCTCTGTGCCATTATGGCAGTAGCTCTGCCCCATCGCTCACAACAGTCACACATTAATGTGAGATCAACACCATCTGGGCTAAAACCAGGGCACAGAGAGGGCACAGTGTGGTGCTGACTCAAGTTATGGCAAATAATTGTATGCATTTTGATACACTGGCTAAATACAGCCCCCTGAACAGCGAAAAATATACAGCCACGCTTTCCATTCTGATAAATGAATTTGAGATGAGGTTTCAAGACTGCCGAAAAAAATTATCAGTTTTTTAGTGTATTTGCAACTCTATCTCAGTCAGCATTAATACATTACCTGCAGATATTCAGAAGGAATGTATAGAATGGTAGTACATACATTTGTGAGAAACTATTTTCAAGGATCAAGTACAGGAAGAGTAAAATGTTATCACTTGGAGAACATGTCTTATGAGGAGTGGCTGAGTTTGCTTAATCTGCAGAAGATGAGGCTCAGGGGAGACCTTATTACTCTCTACAACTATCTGAAATGAAGTTGTATCAAGGTGGAGGTCATAGAATCATAGAATGGCCTGGGTTGAAAAGGACAACAATGATCATCTAGTTTCAACCCCCCTGCTATGTGCAGGGTCGCCAATCACCAGACCAGGCTGCCCAGAGCCACATCCAGCCCGGCCTTGAATGCCTGCAGGGATGGGGCATCCACAACCTCCTTGGGCAACCTGTTCCAGTGTGTCACCACCCTCTGTGTGAAAAACTTCCTCCTAATATCTAACCTAAACCTAAAAAGGTTTATATCTATATAAAGATTTATATCTAACCTAAACCTAAAGAGGTTGACCTCTTCTTCTGTGTATCTAGCAATAGGACTAGAGGGAATGGCCTCAAGTTGCACCAGAGGAGATTCCGGTTGGATGTTAGGAAAAATGTCTTCTCAGAAAGAGTGGTGTGGTGTTGGAACTGGCTGCCCGGGGAGGTGATGGAGTCACTGTCTCTGGAGGCATTCAAGAAACATTTAAATGTTGTACTAAGGGGCATGGCTTAGTGGGGAAATATTGGCGGTAGGTGGATAGTTGGAGAGGATGATCTTGGAGGTCTTTTCCAACCTCAGTGATTCTATGATTCTATGACTGTTTCAAGATTGGGATAGAAAAGTAATTCAAAAGACCTTACAAACTTTTGGATTAAAAGATACTCAGAGCTTCTACCTAAATTTAGAAAGGTCAACAACAGAATGTAAGCAGCTGGATTCTGGGGTGTTTTAGTTAGCAGATGATGTGCCATCTGTGCTATCTACGCAATGATAAAGTACTCAGCAATCTCCAACTGTTTATGTGCATGCTGTTAATAAGAAGCAGCTTTTTCTGCTTTGATTGACTGCTAACTTACCATATTTGTCACTGGATAAGAGATCTACCCACTGGCAGAAAATGTAGAGGAATCAATGCATAAGAACCTCATCTAATGATAACTTGAATGTGTGCCCCATATTTTAAAGCTATCTGATGGCTTTAAACACTACTCAGAAAAGTGGTTTAATACTGGTGTTACAATATTCTAGTTCTCATCTAACTTTGACGTTAATTCTGCTTTAAGCAGGGTGTTGGAATAGGTGACATTCAGCAATTTCTCCCAACATATATTACGCATTCGTTTTTAATATACTCTGGTGTACAAAAGCAGAGAGAGCTTAAATAATCTTCTCAACTTCATGTGTCAGTCTCATCTAGGAAACTAAGCATGACATTACAGGTATCAGTATTTGAAAATGGGACTCCAAACAATGGAATATTTTCTTACTTTTGATTATTTTGGCTCTGCCTAAAACAGTGCCCATTGGGCCTTCAGGTTTTTTTTGTATTTCCTCAAAGGTCGATGCAGTTGGTAAAAGGTGCTATCTGGGAGATCTTCTCAAATTGAATATATTTGTTTTGATGATGGATGGATTTTGAGCTTCTTGTGCTAAAATATCAGTCAAGATATTAATTTATTTTAGTAAGTTTGTTTTTTGTTGTTCTTGTTGTTGAAGACATTGACTTCATTCAAGCCTTCTTGAGGGGGAATTGTTTTAAACTAAGACAGGGGAGGTTTAGGTTAGATATTAGGAGGAATTTTTTCACACAGAGGGTGGTGACACACTGGAACAGGTTGCCCAAGGAGGTTGTGGATGCCCCATCCCTGTAGGCATTCAAGGCCAGGCTGGATGTGGCTCTGGGCAGCCTGGTCTGGTGATTGGCGACCCTGCACATAGCAGGGGTGTTGAAACTAGATGATCATTGTGGTCCTTTTCAACCCAGGCCATTCTATGATTCTGTGATTCTATGATTCTTGATTTCATTCACTGACTTGATTCAGTTATCGTACAAGAAGTATGGTAACTAGTGTCCTAAGAAAAATTATTGTCTTGAATAGGAAATTAGTCTAAACAGTATCATTTCTCTTTAGTTTGAAAGTGAAAATATCTTTTGTTTCCATCTACTGAAATGATACCTGATTTATATCTCTGATAGCTAAAATTGATGTAAATGAGAGCAGGGCCCTCTTCTATCATCAAGGACTGAGCGTATCCATCATTAATTGCTGATTCATCAGGCAACTGATAACATACCCTTCAGCTAAGAATAACTGCATCTCCGTGAACCACTTCTAATGTAATTATGGAAAAAGAGCTTTAAAAGTGGGTTTAAATTCATTCAGATGTGGTGATGTTCTTTGAGTAGTATACATGAACAAAACATAAATTATGACACTTCAGAAATTAGCAATGTTTAGGCTTTTCACAGTCAATACAGGATTGCAAGAATTATATTTTTTTGTCTGTTCTCCTGTCAGAAAAATATAATGACAACAGTGTTTTTATGAATCTATATTAGAGAACACTGATCATCTATAAAATCACTCTTCTGTTTGAAGTTTTTCCTTTTGATTTGTGAAAGTAGCATGTAAGGAGGTAAGACAGTTCTGGTGCTTTTTCAACTCCATATGGCTTTGCCTTACCTTGCCTACTCTGCCTACTTCTCCTTCTCCTCTTTGTTGCTTCTGTTATATGCTTTTCTGTTGCATTTTGGTTTACTGAGAAACACTTTGCTGAGCAAAGTGGCCCTCTTGCTGCTGTTCCCTGTCTTCCTGAACAGCCAACTCACTCATTCCTCAGTTCTCAACAATTTCTCTTTAAAAAATCAGTCTGTCTTTATGGGCACCTTTCTGTTTTGTGGCAGTTTCCCAGGATGTTTTGTCTTACAAATCTCCAGCTAAGACAAAATCTGTTCTCCCAAATCCCGCATTCCTGATTTGCTTTTTACCTTCTTAGCTTTCCTCCACATCTTAAACACGTTGTGGTCACTGTAATCTAGGTACCATTTTTAACCAACGTATCATAGAATTATAGAATAGAGCTGCAAGGGACTCCTAAGGATCACTGAGTCCAACCCCAGGCTCCACAGAGGACACCCAAAAGACAAACCCTGTGTCTGAGAGCATTGTCTAAATGCTCCTTGAACTCCAGGAGCATATGAGCTGTGCCCGCTGCCCTGGGGAGCCTGTTCTGCCCTCTGGTGAAGAACTTCTTCCACACACCCCCCTCGACTTCCCCAATGCAGCTCCATGCTGTTCCCTCTGGTCTTGTCTCTGTCACTGTAGATCAGAGCTCAGCACTGCCCATTCACTCCCTGTGAGGAGCTGTAGTCTGCCATGCAGCCTCACCAGACCTTTCCTGTTGACGAGCAGATGTCAAGTACAGTTACCTCTGGTTGATTACTCCAGCATTTGCACTAAGAAATTCCCATCAGTATTAGTCTAGCAGCTTTATGGATTGCCTCCACAGTGCCATGCTGATCTGTGGAGTGTGCAGATGGTTGAAATCACATCAGTATGAGATTCTGTGAGTGGGAGACATCTACTAGTTTGCAGAACTCCTCACGCACTTCTTTCTCATTGCTGAGGCAATCATTAATACACTCTTCTCAAATCCTTTCTAAAGTTCTTTCCATCTATGACTGAAATATTTTGTTTAATCTGAAACTACTTTTTTTGATGTGTAACAAATCAAAGTCTTGATTTGGATCGGAGTCAAATAAATCTGGATTTTTTTTTCTTCAACCACCTAATTGGAAAAAGCAGTTATTCACTTAATTCTAGTCTGAGTGACAGCTGGAGTTCTATATAACTTCCAGTTAAGCTTGTTGGTGCACACTAAATGAAGTTACTGCATCTACTATGACATTTTTTTGTAAGTATGATGGGATTGGCATCAGTTTATTTTGTTCATCTAAAGATTAAGTAAGTAGTATGAAAAGTATTCTAGGCTATTAAAAGTGACTGGACTCACACTGTAGTCAAAAGAGAAAAGCAGGTTTCTGAGGATATACTATCTCTTAAGGCTGGAAATGAATCACCATCTGGAAGAACCTGTTATATCTGCTGACCATGGAGAGAAAGAAACCCAGTGGATGGCTAAATTCCATTGCCACTTTAGTCATTGTAAATTCATCCCTAGTATTACTAGTGCCTTAAGAGAATTCATGTTGTCCTGTGTCATGTGTCAATTATTTAGTAAGATTGAAGCAAACTATTTAAAGATTTTCACCTTTATTCTTTGTGGTTTGGATTTGAATGAACATACCTTACTTTAGCATTCAATGGTGGTTGGAATCCTGAACTCTGTACTGCTAAAAGCTGTGCTGGAATGATGTATTCCATCCAAATAAAGAGTTTAAAATGCTCTCTGTTAAAAATTTAAACATTTTTTTTTCTGTTTGAATCTTTTTTTCCCCATATTTTAGTAATGCTCTGAATAATTTAATGACTTTTGGGCTAAATAAAAATCTACATGACATGTTTTCTGTTCTGCCATTTGAGACACTACTAAGAAAAATAATGTCTTTGCAGATGAAAAAAAAGGTCTCCCTGGTGACTGATGGTGTGTGTAATTTTAATCACAAGACTTTTGTTTCTTCAGAGACAATGGCTGAGGACAGAAGCTAGTGTGAAGTTTTGTATTATTATGATTCATATTCTGTAAAACTGTACTAATACTGTCAATTTGTCCATGTTGTGCTGCTAGAAAAATCTTCTTTTGGGAGAAGAATGAGGAGGATGGAGGTAGCAAAGAATCAACTTATTGTCTGGCTTATGGATAAGCTTTTGTAAAATCTCCTGGGAGCAGTGTCTTAAATATTTCTGATGCTCAGGTCTTTAGAAAGGCCTGGCAAGATGTGATTGAACCGCCATGGCTCAAGAGGACAGAGAGGTAATATGCTTTAGACTCTTCTGTGTTATTTATTTTGCCAGAAACATCCCAGCTCATGGATGTGCACTGGAGATCATTTGGATTGCTTAGGTTTAGGCGGCCCCAGGAGATAGCAATAAAAGCTATTCTTCCCTTGTGACATTAGCATGAAAATAACAAGTGTTGGTACCCAATTCTTCGCTGCTATGAACTGGGCTCATCTTGTCATCTTTATTCATGGTCATATTTTGGAGATCCTGAAGCATATAACATGAGAGAACATACAGAACTTATCCACTACTACATGTAAGCACTTGTAGAATATACTAGATAATATGCTGGATAAGTTCTTGCTTTCCAGGTTCCTTGGTATGTTAAACCTGTCATATTTATTGCTGCAATATCATCTCATAACAGGGCACATTAACTTTTGAACTTGGAGATCTGTGCTGCTGTGCTACATGCTGAGCGCTTCAGAAGAAATATTTCAAAATATTATTATAAATAGAGAAATATCATGATTTATTACATACTGTGGGATCTCCAGGAATCTGCTCCTCTCCTAGTGCCATACAAAATCTTTGTCAATGATTTGTAGGTAAATATCAAGTTAATGCCAATAGAACTGAAGCAAAAATATTTACAGGAGAGACAATAATGGGAACACGTAGCAAATTATGTTATGCTAGTATTCTAACAGCACATTAAATCTGCCATGCTGGACAATTATTACTTCTTCCCCAGTTCTACTGGCTAATATGGGGTTTAATATTGGCTTAATGACTGACCAGCATGATCCTCTGTTCATGGGACTTTGGCCATGTGTTCAGGAGGTCCAGACTCATACAAGAGTGATGGTGCTTCAGATACTGGCAGGTGGGATCTTGTAGGAGTCAAAATACTACAGTTATATGTAACATCATCGTTGCTTGAACAGGCTGATGCCCAACAGTGTAAGTTTGCCAGTAAACTATGATTGAGATCTTAGTAGTTAACTGAAGAGGATATTACCAAAGATTGTACCAGTACGAATTTGGTATCACTCTGACCCATGACTACTAGTTATAAGGATACGTAAACATCTTTGTCTATGCGTTGAGGATCTTAGGCCTCCTCAAATGGGACTAGAGTAAAAGACACATCCATTTGATTCACATTTCCAGTGTAACTCTTCCTTTTCTAAAAGGAATCTTAAATAATTAGAACAGGAATCTCTGAAGCAATGGACTAGTCTTTACCTGTCCAATCTTTGTACTGTCTTGGAACAGGATTGAAGATTTTGATTCTATTTTGATGACATTTATGCAAATGTATCCTAATTGAAATCGGTGGATTTACTTCTACTTTCTTTCAGAATATCTGAGGTGGGAATCTCACTGTCTAAGACTGCCCTATTTGGGTGTGATAGATTGAGATAATTGAGACAATTTTGGAGTGACCTCTGTAAACCTCTGCTTGCAAAGCTAAAACATCAATTGTAGGGCAAAGTAGCTGACTCAGCTGAGCCAGTTACTTTTCTGTCAGGGCTTATAATTGTAATTTTTCTAGGATGCTTGGCTCAGAAACAATTCTATGCACACACAGTCTCCAGAAAATAGGCATTAGGAATATCAGAAGCAACCATAGATAACATCCATCATGTATTCCTGTTAAATTAAAAAGCAAAATAGAGACATTTCAGTGATTCCCTTACAATATAAAAACTAGTTGCTGTAATAAAACCTAGTGTCTGATATCCCTCCTTCACCCCATCCATCATGATTTAGAACTATCTTAATCGCATTTGAAGATTCATAAATAAAAGTATATCCTTTATGGTTAAAATTTGTAAACATGACTATCTATATTTAAACAGAAGACTAGCTGGCTCACAAAGCAGATTTGTCTTAGCTCACACTGGCTGCCTTCAAGTCTGTGAGATGGATGTCCAACTAACTGTGTTAATTAGCTTATCAAGGTGTGGTTGAGATCCTACAGAAAATGGTAGATAAAAAAAAAGAAAAAAAAAGAGAGAATTTAGGAGACAAGATTGACATCCCAGCAAAGAGCAAGTTCTGGATGGGAATAGTAGGCTATGAAAGGTTATGGAATGGACAGATGATATGATGTAGACCTTATGGTGATTATACATATAAAATCAGCATCTTCCCTACATGAAGCGAATGGCTTATTGACAAAGGCAAACTCTGAAGCTGACATGTAATCTATATGAGATTCCATACTCTCAGGTCTAGGAAGGTTCCCAGGTTTGATTAATATACTATCATTGGAGGAAAAGAAAGAAAATGATGTATTCATTTTCTTAATTGCTAATTACTTGCAAATAAACCAATGAAATTACTGCAAGTAATCAGTACCTTTAAATAACAGAGGCTCAATTGCCTGGCATTGATTCAAGTGTTTTAACCTTTTTTTTCATGGTTTTAAAGTGTTAGCCTATAATGTTACTGTTGCAGCATGAGTGATAAACATGAAAATGAAAATAATTAAAAAAAATAATTTAGATGATTTTTCTATTTAAAAAGGAAAATTTCTAAATGCTTGAAGTTGTTTAAATATTTATTTCACAGAGAGGGTGCAAAATCATCACCGTTGAAGGTTTTGGAAACCATGAGCAACCTTGTCTGAAGTCAGTTTTGACCTTGCTTTGTACCAAAATTGGACTAGAGACATCCCAAAGTTCCTTGCAATCAGAATGGGTCTGTGACTCTATGATTTACTTAGATTACACTTACATGTAACCATGAAGTCATACAACAAACATGTACAGAGATGCACTTGAGGGTATGATTTTGGTAAGATTTACTATGGCTTATACATATCAGAGCTCCAAATGTCAAATAATTTAATCAATGTCAAATAATTTAATCATTCATCTCTGCCATGGGTACAGTATAACTGAGATTTTTGCAACTTAGTTGCCAAGATTTGGCCTTTCTCTCAATAATTACGCTAGTAAATATTCAAGATTCAGTCTTTGACCTACAGGGGAACTGCTGCAGCACAGCTTTGTATATATACATCCAAACTCTATTTCACTGGAATATCACACCTCCAGCCAAATTACCTGTTGGGAACAGCCTTTTTGCTTGTGCTAACTTTCAAATTTTGCCTGAGTTTTTTCTGGGAGATTACAAGTTATTGTGAGTGAAAGTAATGCCAAAGACTGCTGGTGATTAATGCTGTTACCAAGTACCAATACTGAATCTGGGCCTGCTTTGCACATGATTAGGGATAGCTTGCGAGATCCGCAGTAGTACACTAGTTATTCAAAACTTACAAATGACACAAAGGGCAGTGAAAAAATGTCATTAGTCTACTGGCAGACTGTTCATAATATTTCAGTATCTCCTCATGTGTTATTTGTAATGGTACCTAATTTGCAAGGCCATCTGGTTAATAGCTATTCAGTATAAAAGAAAAAGACAAGGTACAGGAAAAATCATAAATTTAAAACACAGTGACATAAACTGCAACATAGATAGATAATAGAGACAATAACAAAGATCAAGACTCTTAAGTCACCGATCATTGGACAACTGATGGAGCCACTCAAGCGTAACTTTGAAGAGATTCAGCTAGAATTTTTATATGTTAAGAAGGGAAGCAAGATTATCCTGATCACTGCAATCAAACCTATCTTCTTACTAAATTCTACTTCTCTCTGCTTTCTGTGTGACCTTATTCCCATCTCTATCTGTGTCTGTGTATGTGGGTGATATGCTGGACTTCAAGGTGGACTAGTCCATGCGTATGAGAAGAGCAGAATCTGGAGAGATCCAGCAGAGGAGATTAAGGTTGGATAACCATATAAATTTTGGAGAAGAGAATAAACTTGCTTCTGATCTATTCAGTTTTTTATCCATTTTAATGGACAATATTCATAAATTATAGAACTAATAGGAACACTTTTCTTTTGAAGGGAAGCTGAGAGAGTTCAAGTGGATCAGCCTCGAGAGCAGAAGGTTCAGGCTCCAGGAAGATCTGATTTCTAGCTTCCATTACCTAAAGGTTACCTACAAAAGAGATAGGAAGAGATTCTTTTTCAGGATATGAAGTGACAGAACAAGGGATAATGGTTTTAAACAAAAAAAAGGTAGATTTAGGTTAGAAATTAGAAACAAATTCTTCACTATGAAGATGGTGAGGTACTGGAATAGGTTGCCCAGAGAGTGTGGATGCCCCATCCCTGGAAGAGTTTAAGGCCATGTTGGATTGGACTTTGGGGAACCTGATCTAGTGGAAGATGTCCCTGCCCATGGCAGGGGTTTGGAACTAAGTAATCTTTAAGGTCCAACCCAAATCATTCAATGATTCTAGTACAAGACATGTCTGTGGAAACTGAATCCTGAAAGAGTGTCTTGGAGCAGGATCTCTCCTACCACAAGGCAGTCTGGGTGTTTCTATCAGAGCCAGCCGCTCTGGGCTCTGATGTAGTAAAGGAAATAGGTTTGTCTGTAATTATTTTCCTTTAGCTACCTTAGGAAGACAGTTTCCTGTAAGCACCTATTAATATTAAATCATGTTTTGTTAGCTAAAAGCAGTCTAGATATGTAGTCTAGCTCAGCCATAGGTGATTACATTGGAGACATCTTGAATTACATAAAAAGAACTTAAATATTTTTTCCCCTAGAATTCAAAACACTTTTGCATTTTCTGAGAACATATTGTACCTTTCAAACATGCTTTGCTTCTTTGCTTCTGGTTTTCTTCCTTTCATTAAATGTATCTTTTAAGCAAGTGTTAGTGTTTAAAATAGTTATTTGTTATAACATAAAGGTTTCATCAGCTTTCCAGCAACTACTTGATTTGATCTTCCACAGTCTTCCAGTTACAAATGACCTATTAGCACAAAGCTGCTGCTCAGCTTTTTTGAGCAAGAGAGACGCTGGGTATCTTGCTAACAGCTGTCATGAGCACTGATGGCACAGAAGCTGGTCTGAAAGCCATGCAGCATAAAATGAATCTGCTGGATACCTCCAGGAGCAGCCAATAAATACAATGGATTTCAATCAGAAAAAAAAAGAAAAAAAAAAAAGAAAAAAGAGAGAGAGAATTTAAGCTTTGTGCAGAGAAAGGAAAATCAACTAGATCAATACTAACTAAAAAAATCACTGCTTTATTCCAACCAAAGTAAATAATACTACTGCAGGCATTACTATAATCCTGCTGCTTTTTCCCCATAGTCTCACTCATGTAAAAGAGCTATAGAGTGACACTACTATGACAAGTGAGGCTGCTGTGACAGCCATTTAAAGATCCTTTGATCAAATCTTGGATAATGAAGTATTCCACATGTGGTAAGAAAATGAAATAAATATTTCACAGATTCAAGGGGAAAACAATCAAAATTGAAGAGCATAGAAATATGACACAAGTAAGCTATACTTCAGACATAGAATAGATTGGATGTAGCTATGCATCTCATCAAGAGAAGCAGTCGCCCCACCAAAAAGTCTGAGAGTTCAGAGGATTGTTTGGAAAATGAATAACTTTGTATCGTGTTTTCCTGTTTTCCTTTTATTTTCTCTTCTAAATAAAACACCAGTATTTTTAGCCACCTTAATTGCCACTTCCAGATGAAGAAGGATGACTTAGTGTCTAATTAAAGAGCTTCATTTAATGCTTTCAGGTTTCTTAGTAGGTTTCAAATCAGCATTTGTTTGATACCCCAGAAACTGATCCTGGCCCCTGTGGATACCAGTGAAGGCTTGGCCAAAGAGTTATGTGGATATGTTTATATATTACAGGTGACTTTAGCCACCACGCAATCTCACCTCCATATGGTGGCTGGACTGACTGTACAGGCTATGAATTATTACTGCAGTTAAGCCTGAAGCAGGTTTCTCATTTAGAAAGCAGACTAATGGGAGTTTTTCTGCATTGACCTAGGTCAAACTTATCTCAGCTGGAAGTTGTTTCTTTGCATGACTTAAACTCATTTGCAAGCTATAGAGTACTGGTAGCACTAATATTGTCTTCTTCCTAGCAGGGAACAGTACAAAACTAGATTTGGCTGACAACCACAATTTCTAGTTACCTGGAAATTTTAGTTTAATTAAACTTTTAAAGCTATTTAGTTTCAGTCTGAGTCAACTGATTTTTATTTTTATTTCTTGTAGGACATTGCTGGTGAACTTAAAGCTCTCAGAATGCTCCCTGGTGTTAAAATTCTTTTCAGCCTACAGCATGTACATAGTCCCAGAGCACAACCCACCATGAATACAAGCCTCTTTTTGTCAGGTTTTATCTACAGAAGTAAAATAAAGACAGCTAAGGCATGGACTTCAAGAGTTCTTCGTCACTGTCTATGCCATGCCATTTCTTGCAGAGTTCCTGCTGTGGTTTTGGCTCATGCCATCTAATGCTCTCACTGACAATGCCTGAGATATTTGCATTAGGCAGAGTGGGTGAGACCATGCTGTTTTGGACTGGAAGAGGGCTTCACTGCATAGGTGTCTGTGCCGTGCCACTTGGCCTTGAAGGCAGAGAATGGTCCGTGCTTTTATTGGTAATAACATCTAAGTCTTGCCTTGAATTTTCTAAGAGTTAAAAAATATTTAAATAACCAATGAAGCTTTTTAATGAGGCTTTGTTTCATTGGACTCTCTACTTGGGCAATCATTAAGTATAGTTATAACACTTCTTTAAAGTCACCACGCTCCTGTAGTGACTTTCATACTTCAGGCTCTGTGCAACATTACAATGGGCAGCAGTGAAATGAAGCATGCTCTCAGCTGCTGTGCACCAGTTAATAATCTGAATGCAGCAATACTGTATAATTGGTATAGAGATGATCCACAGGGAACATAGGTCATAAAGCTTCCTACTGCTGCGTTTTTGCTCTTTAGCTCACGGTCGTCGGTTGAGTGATGTAAGAGGCTTTACACAGGAGTTTCAGGGAATGAAGTGGACGAGAAATTTGTATCTGGCTGAAATTACAAAAAAATATGGTTAGGAAAGGTGTGATTTTTTGAGCAGGAGGAGTTCACTCTAAGACATTCTTTCAGGAAGAACTACAGAATGCTTAAAGAGCAAATGGTCAGGGCCTCAGTGAACTTGCCCAACAACTGGCACATTCAGAAGCAAAGCACTCCTTCCCACCAAGAGCAGTGCATCAGTTCACAGTCAGAAGGAAGAATGCCATTCACTGAATCTCTGAATTCTAAGCAGTGAGCCAGGCAAATCAGACTTGACCTTAGGGCCAGAAGCCAACAGAGACAGTGGCGTAGTAGTTAGTGGCTACAAACTACTCCTAGCCCTCTGACCAGGAGCCAGTAGGAGCCATGTTAGTTAATGAGGATAGTATTTAACTAGATTAACTGAAGTAATACATATGCAACTGACCTGACAAACTGTTGAATACTTGCATTTTTACCTCAGAAAAATGAGGATGAATTGCTGCATGCTGAACTAAATGGATAGGCTGAAGGTACTTCATACTGATGGATCAGATGGACAACTTTATCTTAGAGATTGTTTGAATAAATGATTTAAACTTTTAGGGAGGATGGTGAAAGAGTTTTTGTTTTCCATTTGTGTTTGTCAAAGTAACACCAGCCTCACACTATTTGACATGGATTCTCCATGAGCTGGAGATGCCACTGATGATAGTAATTCAGCTATATATTGCTACATAATGAATTGACCATCACATTAGGTTTGTTACAGCACAAATTAGCCATTACTAATCTGGATTTCAGCAGCAGAGACACACTTAGAGGCACCTTTGTTGTTGTGCTTTGTTCTAATATATTATAGTGGAAAGAAATGGCCTTTGGGGTAAAAATTCAGTGGAGGTCCCAGATAATGAAGAACTGAGACATCTAAAATCATTTCACTTGGTAGACTTAAGAATCTTGCTTATTTCTGGCTTCTCACATTTTGGTCAAGATTAGTAGTCATAGTCTGGTTTCCCTTGCTTGTTTGAAATGAGTATCTGCTTTCTTGCTTTTGGTGTGGGTCCAAAGAAGGGCCATGGAGATGCTCAAAGGGCTGGAGCACCTCTCCTATGAAAAAAGGTTGAAGGAGTTGGGCTTGTTTATCCTGGAGAAGAGAAGGCTCTGGGGAGACCTCACTGTGGCCTTCCAGTACTTGAAAGGAGCTTATAAACAAGAGGGAGACCGCCTTTTTACGTGGTCTGATAGTGATGGGACAAGGGGGAATGGTTTTAAACTAAAGTAGGGGAAATTTAGGTTAGATGTTAGGAAGAAATATTTTTCTCAGAGGCTGGTGAGGCACTGGCACAGTCTGCCCAGTGAAGTTGTTGAAACCCTATCCCTGGAGGCATGCAAGGCCAGGTTAAATGGGGCTCTGGGCAGCCTAATCTAGTGGGTGGTATTGCTGCCCATGGCAGGGGGATTGGAACTCTATGGGCTTTAAAGTTACTTCCAACCTAAGACATTCCATGATTCTATGATTCCTGTTGGATTAAAAGAAACGGTGAATGTGGTGTGCTGTACTTGTGTTGCCATCTTTTTTGTGTTGGGATGTAATATCTTCCATTGACAGATCATTTGTGCTCTGTGCTCTTATCAGAGTGAAAGCCTTGTGAGAGCCCCATCAACAACGGTTTCCTCAGATGAACATTTGGGAGCAGTGTCCTGGGCAAAGTGCCTTGGGAATAGTGTTTGCTGTCAATATAGGGCACTATTTTGTTGTTTGTTCTGTTGTTGCTTCATTGCCTACACACATACACACACATTTGCATTCATACTGCTTGCACACCAAGCTTATTGTTCCTGTAACAAATCTCTACAAACCTATTTCTGATCTTTGCGTTGACTGGTTGGAAATGGGTGTAGCTGACAAAAGAATGAGGCCACATCAATACCTTCCAAGGATTTCACTGTGTGGAGTCCTTGTCAGATTTAGAACAAAGAAACATTTTTAGCCCCCAGGCAATGAAATCACATTGTTATCTGTGCTGCTTGGCTGTTTTAACTGTATGTGTCCAGCTTGGAAATTCTGCAGAACACACCAAGACTAGCTATGACAAGCAGCTGAATTTCTAATTATCCCATCCTATTCCTTCTTACTACACATATGGCTATCTAGGTTATAGCAAGCTCTTTTAATCTTTCCCAGCAAATCAATCCTTCCTGCCCTCTAATTATATTAACTGGTATTCAGTGAGTTCCCTCCATTATTGGCAATAGCCTTCTGATAAATTGCCTACAGATGCGTTCAGTATTCCAGTTACAGTTGCTGCACTGGCATCCAGAAAGACATTTAATGCATTTACCCTCAGGTGCTGCTGCACATGACATCTAAGATTGCTATGCTTGTCTGATTTATTACCATATACCTTTTATCATCAGGCTCCAGTAAATATCTTTTCTTATTGGGACTTTCCAGGTTTCCACCCAATTCAATATCTGGGAAGTAATTTCTGAATCTCACACAGAATCTTTCTGAATCATGAGTTTATCTACATGACCTTTACTGCTCTACTCCCCTCTTATTTATTATCTGCCCTTGAGATTTCACAAGTCCTTTACTACATATTGTGATATGTACAGGTGGCGCAAGTTCAACCAAAATTAGGGACCCTTTCACATCACTGTTTCACCACTGAGTAAGAAGCAAAGATCTTGTCCTAAAGAACTTCTAATCCACATCAATGTGATTAACTGAAGTTAGAAGAAATGTATTAGGATATGCATTTTACAGAGGGGAAACTAAGGGGCAGAAGGTATCATCCCTTCCAGCTCTCAGGTTTCTATGATTCTATTACTCTATGTTTCTATGATCATTCTGGAAGGCACTGAAATCCAATTTAAAGTTTTTACCAGGGCACTTAGAAAGGCAAGAGCAAAGTGATAGAAATCACAGATAAATCCTCATGCCTCCTCTGAGTAGCATAGATTTCTGAAGGAAAGCACAGGGTACTTCTTGGAAAAAGACCAGAAAAATAATAACCAATCTATGTTTACATGGCTGTAGTGCTTGGGTCTGAAACAGCTCTTTAAATAGCAGATTAAATAAAAAGCCTTCTTATTTTATTAAGAGTAGAGCTCTCTTAAAATATTTCCCTGCATGTGCTGTAAGAACTGTTACTTACATGTCTGCAGAATGAAATCATGTGGTTTCCTCAAGGGCACTCAGTGACTGACAGGGGAATAAAGCACTTCCTCAGGTCTGACTCGGTACTTTCACCTTTCCTTGCTAGCACATCATTCTGTTCTCGTCATTTATTCTCTTGTAGTGTGGAAGCAAATCTTGCAGCACAAGTCTTTGCACTACCAAAGTCCCAACTGCTTTTTTTTGGAAACAGAAATTGAGTGCAATTGAAGTAGTGTAGAAACCTTGTGTTATTCCTACTATGACAGAGGAAATTACGGCTTGGATTACTTTTACTAGGAAATGTTATCTTGCAGAAGAAGAGAATGAGAGGAAGAGATAATAGGATTAAAACTAAGTGACTAAACTGGCTTTATGTTTGTTCTACTCTCATTTCTTTCCCACCCAAGCAAATGCCACCACCTTTATCACTAATGAAGTTGTTTATTTTGGTAAAGTGCTGAAGTCAGAGTTACAGCTTTGAAGACAAAGGTTGTTTGAAGAAAAACAGTATTTTCTTTGGTTTGCAGTGGCATTAATGTCGGTAAGTCCCCTGAGAAATGTATGAGACCAGAGAGGAATATTGGTTAGAATACTGCAATACACCTCCTCTTCCTAGGGCCTAACAAGGGATGTCTCAGGGTCATTTCAGATGTACAGTCTGGAATGACAAAAAAATACACACATCACTCATTCCCATTTTCTAGGATTTTGTTCTGGACTGTGACTTGAAACTATGAAGATTTTTGTCAACAGTAATGGTGTTAATGCAATAGATGCAACTGGTTGGCAGCTTCGATTATTGATATATTAAATATAGATTAAAATTATTGGCAGTAAGGAAAACATTATGATTTTGTTGTTGTTTATATTTACATGGTATTATGGCAGTAAACATTTCTGGGACCAGGATAGTTTTAGAAGACATGAAGAACTGATGCAGAATATCAAGGATGTCCTTAGAAAACTTCTGTGAGCTTTTTTGAAGTCTGCTTGAGATAGAGTATTTGTATGGTTGTTAAAGAAGAATGATTTAAGTGTAAAAGAATAAATGTTTCACCAAGAGGATGAGTATTAAAAATGTTTCACTGGAGACACATGCACATGCACACAGGTTTTAAATAAATATGAAAACTGTATGGCATCGATTGTAAAAGAATATATTCTTTGAAGCTCTCCCCAGGGTGTCCTTTTCAACATGTTTTCTACTTTGTACTGCCAGGCTGAGAATACTGCGAATATGAAAGAAATACAAACTACTTTTTCTTTTAAGACTACTTTGATTGCAGTAAAAAGAAAGCCAACTTTGCATTTTTATTTTCTTTTCTGTAACATTATTAGCATGATAGATTGGGAAACAACCTAACAAAAGTAGCAGGAGTCAGTTGTTTATTATCTGTCCACAGTCTCTTCTGATGGCCAACAGTCCAGATAAACCACTGTAACTTCTGGGTCAGATTCTTCCCACAAGCACAATACTGACAAAATAAAGTTTTTGTCCCACACTAGAGCTTCTTTCCTTCTCATGATGTTTTTCTCAAAACCATGCAGGGAAAGAGAACTATTAAGATAAAAATCAAAACCCTCCTGGAGTTAGGCTCATCTGACTTCATCTCTTATAATGTTGGAATATCTTGTCTTTAGCTGGCGCCTCACCAGCTAGCTATCATCTCACCTCCTGCTGGCTGATGAGTTGTTTATAAAAACACATTTCTCTCTGTGTACGATACAGATGCTTTGGAGGGGAGAGGAATATATTAAACATGCAGAAGAGATAGGCAGCCATTTCAAGTTTCATGGGTCTCGGTGGGAAATCAAGGGAAGTTAGTGGCAAGGAAAATAATTCAAACTCTTTAAAGCTCTTTTGAAGTGATGCCTTCAAAGCCCCCCTTTTGTATTTTACTGTGCAATCCTGAAGCTTAGAGATGCAAATTCAGGCATGATATTATATCACTCAGGAAATTGCACAAGTTAAATCTACTGTGAATGAACAGACAGGCTAAGAATCATCTCACCTGTCTAGAAATGTATATGTCTGTGTGAGCCGTTTCGTTTCTCTTGTTGGTGGGAGATGAAGAGGATAGTTCATCCTGTTTAAAGCTGGGAGTCAAGGAGAGGTGGGTAGAGTCACACTTAAGTGCCTTCTCTGTCCTTTAAATACAGGTTGTTCACTTGGAGTAGAGAGGTAACCTTTAGGTGCCTGAGATCTGGTTAGATGTAGTCTACAAGCAGTGGTCTACCAGCATCATGCAGCTAATGCTTGAATGTTTCACTGTGGGAGAGATGAAATTATATCTAAATCTCCTATCCTGTCCTCTTAAAGCTATCCATGGAAAAGGAACAGAAAAGTATAGTTTATGAGCACATCTACACCAACAGTGTGGGGATTGGAGGAGAGTTTATTTCACATGGCATGTATTCAGCTCCTTAAATCCTTAAGTGACCTGTAAGTTATACTGGACTCCCATTTTATAACAAGAATTATTCATTAGAGAGAAAAAATTATAATATCGAAGTTTTGCAGTCAAGATTTAATTCAAATAAGAATTTAGGATGTGAATTTTAAGAGTATTCAGTGGCCACTGAACAGCAACCAGTTTCTATGCCTCTTGCATGTGGATCTGTCTTTAATTTTCTTTTCTGAATGACAAAAAAGGAAAGCCAAAGAACAGGCTTAACTCCATCCCCTTGGGGTTTTCTTTCTCATGAAGTCAGGTAGCACTCACGTAGCAGTGGGAATGGATGAAGGCCAAGGCAAGTCACCTTTGAAAATCTCAGTTTAATCTTCTTAATGCAGCTCTTCAAAATGCTGAAATAAAAGAATTAAATATGAAAGCCATATTTTAAATAATCTTAATGTATGAGACCAAGAAATTTGGAAGAAAGTTGGTTTTTTGTTGGTTTTTTTTTTCTGAAAAGAAGTGCTGTAACTAGGTGAATAAGGAGTTGCATTGGGGTCACTGCAAGCAGCAGCATGACCACTTGAGAAAGTAAATATAGGTAGAATCAAGCTCTGTTTTTCTTGTTGCTACTTCATATATTCTGTCAACTTTTGGACTTCTTTCCCGCCGTGCAGAAAATCTAGACTAGTCTGCAATGGGTTTTCTGGGGTTCATGAAGTGTCATGGCTCAGCAGTGTTTGTATTGCAAGTGAGGTAATAACACAATGCCCTTCTAAAATGTGGTATTTTCACAGGCAAACTGTGTACTAATGAGATCCCTATGGACAGCTGGATGATTTCAATATTTTAATTCCCATCCATCTCTTTTGTAGAAGCAACTTGTTTACCATTTTACTGCTGTGATAGCACTAAGGACTGCAATACTAGAGGCTAGGAGGAAAGGACTGCTTTTGTCTAAGCAACAGTTTTGGATGGACCCAATTCAGTTCCTTCCAAGATTTTCCCCTGAGCTAGTTCTGTGACTCTCTTCCTCAAAGATGAGGACCAACTGCAGTTTGTCTGTCTAAAACACATAGGGTGACAAGTCAAGTTGGGAAAAAACAGCAAAATCTGCTAGTTCTTTTATCTACCATGGAAAAAAACCATATCTCCTTGAGCCGAGAAATTGCCCCTTGGTTTTCTGATCTGTTCAGGCTATTGTCATGTCCTCTAACAGAAAGATAGCTACTGGCTGTTGTCTGCATATATTTTACAGTCACTGGGGCTTAAGTGTTCTAGAAAGAATAAGTTTTTATTAATAGAAACATTTGCTTCTTGTTAATATGTTTCAGCCAGCAGCACCACAGCACTGCTTTCACGTGTTCAGGCATCTTGAGCTTTCTGCTAATGATCAATGTCACAGCACTGTGCACATGTGGCAGGAGAACTGGAATGCCACTTGATCCCATCTCCTTTAGGAGAGCACATTTTTATTCAGAACAGTAAAATATCATAAAGTTCATGCTTATAGAATGATGTGTTTGTTCCTTTTTGGCAATGAAACCTCCCAGTCAAAGCTCTCTGATTTCCCTTTGTATATTTCTTACGTTGTAGGGTTGAAGTATTTGATTTAGATATGAGAAAGGAAAAAATTATGCTGGTTGCAGAGGGATTTTTACACTGTGGTATGTCTATAAATGTGTGCAGATTGACAATGGGGCAGTGGCATATAATGATAAAAAGCAGCAATAATGACATCAAATCTTACAAAGTTCTATACATAACTGTTTCTTCAGGTAGCCATAACAACAGCCCACTATATTTTACTGTACACAGAATATGCCAGAAAGGAGTAAAGTACCACTAAAGAGACTTAAAAAAAAAGAAACAAGTCACCTCAACTGAGCAAAAGGTTGTAATTTCAGCTGTCACTCATGTCAGTCCAAATAGAAATCTAGCACAAAGTTGTCCGAGGGGTATCAGTTTGGTTTGGATCGCTGACTTTTCTCTCATCAAAAAAACATTGACTTGAAATCCTTAGCTGCAATGAAACCTTTGAAAGATAGACTGGAAGAGTGAACTTTTTCTTGATTCAGTCTGCAGAACTTAAAAAAAAGCCCAAGACAATGACATTTCTTTAACATCCAGGTTGCATGCCTCAATAGCAAAGTGGACAAGGTGATGGCGCATGTGCCATTGTGGAGGGTGGTAATTCTCTTGAAGGAGCAGCTGGGAATTTGAAGGTCAGAGCTCTTTATCTTGGTGTGGTCATTTCGTTAACAGTTTTATTTCACTTTACAGCAGTTAACATGATGAAAATTGTGTGAAGCTGTCATACAAATAGAAAACGCTCCAGGAGATTGCAAAAATGAAGGCTTTGGATGGGTTGGGATTTTCTTACTGCATGAAATCTGGCTGCTATTGATTTGCATGCAAAGTTTGTTTGCCCACTCCTACTGTTAGGTGGTTCATATTGAAAATAAGCAATTTTTCTTATTTCTGACAAAAACTGCTATTTGAAGTGGAAAGCAATGCAGGGGCCCTATCACTGCAGTGGGATATAACGAGACTAAGGCCTGCTCTGGGATTTGCACTGCGTGATCTATGCTTCCTCCAGCATACATGCAGTCTAAAAGAATACTTCTGCCCATTCAGATTGCACAAAGCTATAAAGCGTAGTTGTTATTTTTCCAAAACATTTTCCTTCCATTTTAAAGATTTGGAGAAAGATTTTTCTCTTTTGGGGCTAACCATTAATATAATGCCTTCACCAATTTAGCTTTCAAAGGATACCTGCCTACTATCACTGAGGAAGAATAGATACTCTGTCCCCTAGTTTTAGCCATCTTAAAGCGAGCTATCCAGCCTAAATTAGTTTTCCTGATTCGCTATGTAGCTTCCTGAGAAAGATAACCACCTCCACATGATTCAGATAACTTATTTAAGAACCTATTTCAAAGAGAACAAGTCAGAATTTTAACTTTTCCAGGATTCTTCTATTGTGAAGACTTCGTGTGAATCTAATCACTAAAATTTATTTTGTCTAGAGAGTTTATACAGTACTATGTTCAGTAATAGAGTTGGTAGAGAAAGAAACGTGAACGTGTACAAAGCTAATAATAAAAGAGTAGTGGTGGGAAGATGTGTGTAGATAAACATAGAACAAAGCAGGTATTTGAAATTTAGCAGATTATAAAAAATAAATACATAACTGAATTCAGAAGAGGCAATGAAAGAGAAAAATAAGAAGAAAGCATCTCAACGTATTTTGTTATGTGATCTGTGTTGTGTGCCTTATGTTGTAGTCATATGCTTAACAATGATATTGTCTGATAATATTAGGAATAATGAAATCGTCAGTGTAGGACTATGGAAAACCTATATTTGTTAGATTTTATTGTCATCAAGGTTTTATAGACCTGTAGGGGCATGTCATAAATGACAGTTTTTTTGGTCTTTTTTCCAGAGAACATCCAGTCAAAAATATAAACCATAAAATACAAACCAGAGCTGAGATAAAAATGGACCCCACCACCACTGAATAATGGAAAAAATAAGATAATTATAAACAGATTGGGAAAATTCATAGAAGCAGTTTCACACATTTCTAGTATCACTGTATTAACGACTGTTTAAGTTTGAATGTAAGCACCAAGATAACTGTAAAGGTTTTGCATGGAGACAAAGAGTAAAATAAAGGAACTGAGACCTTTGGAGACTAAAAGCAGGAGATGATCTTCAGATAAGCAACAGTTTCAGAAGGTATGTTAGTAGAAATTATGAAAGGAACTAAAAGCAACATAGTTATGTTGTAATGGAACAGAAGGAATATTCCTCTTGGGAGTTATAGATATCTGAGAAGAGTGATTAGTCCTGAAAAAGCAACAAACCCCAAAGAAAAGATGTTACAAAAACCAAGGGGGACAGTTTTGAAAAAAGTTTCAGTAGAAAATGCAGACGACCCTATCATCAAGATATTTCACATGGAGAAGCTGCAAACTCAGATCATAAATATGCATGGAACTACAATAGGATACATCTGTTTAACCCCCCAGACTTGACAGAAAGCAGAAAATGTAGGTTCTTGATCTGTTCCCACTACAGGTACCAGCAGTTTCCTAATGTACCAGGGAGATTTGGGTCAGATCTGTAACATGGAATATCGTTGCAGGGCCTCAAGCAGGAGCAGTTAGTGGCCTCATGCCCTGCTCATGACAGGCTGTGAGTCTTGGCTGTTCAAGGAAATACAGAAGGATCACAAACATTCTGCAGGGTGGCAGTGAACTTTGCCTCTCCTATAGCTGCTTGTATAGGAGGAAGTGGTCATTAGAGGTCAAATAATAGGGCTGGGCAGTCACCAACTGCATGAAGTTTAACAAGAGCAAGTGCTGGATTCTGCATCGGGGTCAGGGCAACCCTGGCTATATGTACAGGCAGAGGGATGAGAGGCTGGAGAGCAGCCCTGCAGAAAGGGGACCCGGGGGTTCTGGTTTGTGGCAAGTTGAATGTGAGTCAGGAATGTGCCCTTGAAGGCAAAAGGGACAGCTGTGCCCTGAGCTGCCCAGGGCAGTGGACACAGCCCTGAGCTCAAGAAGTGTTTGGACACTGCTCTTAGACAGTGGGTTTGGGTGGTCCCATGTGGAGCTCAAGGTTGGACTCTATTCTACTGTGATTCCCTTCCGACTTGGGATAGTCTATGATTATAGGATTCTGTGGTCTCAGTAAGTGCTAAGGGCTAAGTAAGTGATCTGGGCTATAAATATGATGGGATGACTTTCTATTTGCTTGGGTAACTACCAATCATCTACATATATGGTAAAATGCATGCAATAGCAGGATAGTTGCAATTACAGAGTAAAATATGATGACATATGTTATTTCTCAATGTCTAAACCATAGTTGAAGGTTACATAGCAATTACTTTTGATCTCATTAAGAATAATTAGTAATTACCTAGTACTGTAAGGGAAATGTGATTACTATGAAGCTACCTGGTATTTCCCCAAGGGAACTCTATCTAGTTACAGAATATGTATTCCCCATTACTTAAAGCAGCACATAATATACCGTTTTATTTATGCAGTAGAAGCAAAACAGTCCTGTTAAAAGTATTTAATGAAACATTTTGGCAGAAACAAAAAATTTGCTGTGACTATATTACAGAATGCTCACAGCCTCCTATATATCAGCTGCTATCTATCTGCCATCTATAATACCTTGTTTTATAAAGCAAAGTAATAAATGCATTAAAAAAATTAAAATATGCCAATTCTCCTCACCTTTTAGTGATGCCATACTCAGAGAAAAAAAAGAAAGATCTGTAAGACACTAACTTCTTACTAGAAAATGCTGGAGATGAGTGTGGAGAAAACACCCTGCAAGCTAACCACATCACCAGTGCAAAGGAGTACAGATCTACTTGTCTTATTTTGCCAGTAGCCCTCAGAAAGACAAGCAGATGTTTAAGAATCAAGAGGAGAAAGATTTGGGGTTCTGGAGGACAAAAAGCTTGACATGAGCCAACAGTGTGCACTTGTGGTCTTCTAAATACTAGCTGGTTCCTAGTGGCAGTTGTAGACTTCTGTTCTGCGTAGACTGCAATTCTTTACAAGATTTACTTTTGCCCTCCTTGCAGTCAAAGATCTTTTTTCTGGTTGTGTATCTGGAAGATGGTTCAAGTCCACAATTTCACATCAGTGTTGTTTCACTTTTCATTTTCTTCCCCCTTAAACCATAAATCCAAGCTAAAATAGGCTCACTGTCCTCCAGATATTCAAGGACAATGTGCTGGATTTTCTGTACTTACCATCCTACTGTGTAGTTCTTCATCAAATGCCTCTCTCTAATCAAACTAGATTACCTCCAGCATGTTATCCTTGTCTGCTCTCTGTTATATCCTTGAAAAAGTACAGGTGAGCTTGTCAGACGAAGATTTACTCTTTATAAAATCATCCTGAGTGTTTTTGTCCACCTCTGATTTTTCTCATGTTTTGAGATCTCAGAACTTTTCCTCTTTTTAAGGTACAATGCTGTATCGATTGGATTTGCTTTTTTNTTTTTTTTTTTTTTTTTTTTGTCAGCTAGCTTAATGCTGTCAAGGCCATGTTAGTCTCCCTTTAGAGAGTTACTCAGTTACACTGAGTAAGAATGTCGACTCGCTATTTCCTTTTGGCTCCAAATGAAGAGATTTTTTGAACGTGGGACCTTGTTTAGATTCAGTGATTCAGTACCACACAGGTAAATAGTTTTAAGATCCTGTCTGAAGAAGCTTCACTTCACACATTTGGATCTTTATTATGCTTGGTGTTCAAATGCTCACACACATAATTTTAAGACACAGGTTCCCAGGTATAAGAGCCCTGCTTACATTAGGATCTGGTGTAATGCAGTAGCTTGGACTGTCCCAAAAAAGTGGACAGGATAAACTGCCCTTCCTTACCATGGCTATGAACAGCCTTCATCAACATGCTGGCAAATGAGATACATTTTCCCATTTAAAACTATAAAAGACTATATCTTGTATTCTTGGATATTTTCCTAAAATAACTCAGTGACTACTGAAGAAGAGTTTGGTATTAAAGAGAAACATTCTGTCTTATTACATAAAGCTCCAATTACTCCAAGCATGAAAATATGCGTTTTCCTTCTAGCTGGCGAGTAGTTCTTTTTTTAAATGAATGGAATTATGGGTCCTTAAAAACTAACCAAATGTTTTAAAAGCTTTGCTGACTCTCAGACGATGTAAACACAGTGTGCATCTTAGGGAATCCAAATCAGGGCTCAGCTTCTTGCCTTGTAAAATCACACTGACTGTGTTTATAAACACAATTTACTGAGCTGCTCTTTAATATAATGGCCTTATGCATTAATCTGCTGAAGCATTCGTGTGTTTGCTTCTTTTTGAGTTACAATTATTATTCAGGTTTCTTTGCCTACTTTAGTACATTGCTGAGAGGGAACGGTTATGTTTCCTTAATTACCACACTTTCAATATCAGTGATACACTCTAAAGACAGAGAAAAATAGCTTTGCACACAGCACCCTAGAAAAATGAATTAAAAAGCTACAATAGACACAATGTATTCAGAATTCTGAAAAATATACACAATCACTTATCTGAAATAAAAGGATATTCATCAGGGAGCGAAAACCTACAGATGTTGGGATTTAAGTCTTACCCAGTAGATGGCAACAATACACCAACTCTTGAGCCTACCTACACTCAAAGGACAGCACAGTGAAGATTTTTGCAATGTTTTATTTATGAAAGAAAATTAACTTTGAATCTTGGTGTTTTGCCTCAGGCAGTGTAAGCAGTAAACATGATTTTCACACCAATAGATAACAAATAGTTTTCTTAACAAATTAGATGAACCCTGATGTCTGGTTTCAGATTACTATAGAACTTTGGGTATATAATACATTTCTCTTACATTCAACATCTTTTTATACAGGATAAAATGAAAATGACTGGAGATGTACTGTGAAACATGAATTATCTTTTGGACAAAAGACATTTTGGCTTTTAAGACTCTTCTTTAATGCATGTATAAACCATTCAGTTTTTTGGCTGCCTGGTGCTTCACAGAGGTGTTTTGCTTTCATATATCAGCTTCTTGGATATTATCTCAATATATATTTCAGACACTACTTAATTGCAGCTCAAAAGAAATACCCCTGTGAGCCATTGCCAATCTGTAGTGATGTATCTAAGCTCACTTTATAATGGGAAAACAAGGCATTGAAAGAAGACTGCCTTAGTATAACAGTGCCAGAGTGAGGCACCATCCTGAGCGTAGCCCAGTATAACTGATTTCTGCTTTCCTGCTTTGTCCATTAGAGATCTTCCTCTCTACTATCCATGCATCCATGCCTATCCTTACACATCTGACAGCACTTCAATACAGCAAATATAATTGCGCTTCTCTTGATAGGTCTGAAGTTTCTTGTGGTCTGTTTTGTACGGAAATGCCGAGGGAAACCTGATGGAGGGGATGCTTTAGAATCATATAACCATAGAATCATTAAGGTTAGAAAAGACCTCTAAGATCATTAACTCCAGCCATCAGCCCCTCACCACCATGCCAACTAACCATGTCCCTCAGTGCCACATCTTCCTGTTTCTTGAAAACTTCCAGGAACGGTGGCTCCACCACCTCCCCTGGGCAGCCTGTGCCAATGCCTCACCACTCTCTCAGAGAATAATTTTGTCCTAATATCCAAGCCGAGCCTTCACTGGCACAACTTCGCAGATCCTTTCCAGCTGGATATTTTATTGTTTTATGTGACTAGAGGTGGCTGGACTCTGGTCCTGAATTTCTGACTTAGCTGGAGAACTGTTGGATTTACTCAGGGTTTAAACTGAACTGGTATGAATTGATCAGAACCTTATGATAAATGGAATTCCTCTCCAATTATGATTAAAATCACTTTTAAAATGTATCAGTCCCTGAGTTTGTCTTCAGAGTTGTTTTATTCATTTTCTTTCTTAATGGAAACTTTGTGGGCTGGTATACAACTTCAGATTTTGTTTTAGAGGAGTCAGTTGGTTTATGGTCTCTGGCCATTGTGCTGAAAGCTTGGACACTACCTTCAGAGACATCAGGAATGAACATCATGTCTGGGTTGTTTTGCTTCACTGGATACTATTATTTCACACAGATTCCTCCTTTCCCTAAGAGAGTGGGAAGCTTGATGTTTTATATAACTAAGCATAGTATAACTGTGAGTCAGGCAAAGTACAAAATTGCTGTGTATAAAGCTAACAATTGAAAAAATAGTTTTTTTCACCTTCAACTTAATCTTACTATATTTTTGAGCACTGTCTTAAGGGCATGATTTCTAATACAAAATATTTTTAAGACTCGAAATTAGAACAGCAGCTCTTCCTGGTATGATTTGAAGGAACTTTCTAGTATTTCTATTATTCTTTGTGAAAATTTGTATGTATCACACAAAAGATGATTACTGGATTTGCAATGAATTTTGGTTCCTTATGAAATTTGATGCTTGATACCTTCTCTCTTTAACAAAGTGTATCAATTGACACTAGTGATATTTTTCTTACATTCACATGAATATGTTTCTAAATGTTCTTTAACTTTCTGAGTGAAATTTTGCTCATGATTTAGTGGTGCCTGAAGATGCATTTCCTTTTTAAACTTCGAACAAAAACTGAAATCATTTATATCCTCCAAATGAGATTCTGCTAACAGAAAAAAAAGAAAATGCAATATTGTTTTGCTGTTCCTAAGTAGAAAATGGATAAAGTTTGAGACCAGAAACTTAATTTAACTCATTCTTAACTAATCCTTAATGTTAAGTAAATGCTTTGGTGACTAATTAAGTAGTGACATGAAGAAAAGTAACCATGGTACATTTGAAATAATAGCAGATTTAGAAAATGTGGTCAATATACCAATTCTAGTTTTGGCTCCTGTTAGCATCACTGTATCTTGAACAACACACCCTCTGGACTTGGTCCATATATCCAAATTATTAGCTGTATGTGAATCAGATTAGCCAATGATCAGACACAGGATCCTGACTGAGCAACAGATTACACAGGATCCTGACTGAGCAACAGATTACAAAGTTTATCCTTGCTCATGAGACTTTACTGTCTAAAATACAAGAAAGACTCTGCACAATTCATATTTTAGAATCAAGCATTCATTATCGGAGAAGGTGAATTTCGTCCCTGAGAGTTGAATCATGAACTTCTAAGGCGGAAGACCTTAAATGTGAATTATTAGGAACTGGGAGAATTCTCTTTGAATTGGAAACAGAAGATTCGTCAAATATCCAGAGATTGAACTCATGATTTATTGCCAAATATATTCAGTTAAAGTGGGTGAAATGAGTCACTGCTACGTATGTAGGTAAGACATCTACATAAAGGAAAGTTAAGGCTTTTTGACTGATGTGGTTTATTTGGAGTATAATTAATTATGTCTAGAAATGTTGTCTTTTACATGTTATGAATAGAGTGCTGTCAGATTGACTACGTTACAAAATTAGGAAGTTTGGAATATGATTTTTAATGTCAGTATCTCACTGCATTAGAAGCAAATGAGAAAATCTGACTGTTAGTGCAGGAAAACTGAAGCCTGAAATTGAATATGAGTGGTTTTCCACCTAGTTCTGTGCAGACCTTGACACCTCTATGTTACTATGAGCTTTGTGAGCATTTCCACAGTTGAAGTGCAAAGTGAAGAAGAAATAATATTCCAGAGAGCTAGGGAGAAGAATTTGTAAAAAGATGAACAAATATGGTCTTGAAAACATTTAATTTGGAATATTGGTTTACTCTTGAAAATCTAGTGTTAAATTTGAAGTGGCATTGACAGTCTTTTTCTAACAAGCAGAGACTAATACTACCATTATCAATGTCCAAACTGCCTTAGGAAAATTTGTGCAGCAATTTTGCACAATGACTGAGTGACAGCTTTCATTACACTCTTCTACACTCTAAGCACAGGAAATTTGTCTGTGTCTCTATCAGTAAATTCATCTTTTATGCTTCCATTTTATGTAGTAGAAAGTAAAAGGTAAGAAGAAGGAATATAAAAAAGCAAATTAAAACATTATCTAGTAGTCAGACATATGGACATTCATTTTGGGTAAATATGTTAGCTGTGGCATCCTGCTAAGATAAAGAGAAATATATAGAGGTGGTGTAGACAGCTGGAGCATAGTCCATCCCAGACCAGATGTATTGCTCTTGATAGCCATAAGAAAAGCAGCCAAAAAGTCTGACTTTTATACCAAGCTCACTTGTAGACTGGATTTAAGTTTGGGAAAGATAACTCCTTTGTCACAAAAGGACAATGACACATGTTACTTCTCAACACTTCTGTTAATTCTGATGTCTTAATTTTCTTCCATTCAAATGCTCCAGGCTCTACTCTTTGGTTCCTAAGTCTATTTCATGTGGCCTGGGAACAGGTTACAGTAGTGACTGTGTCTGCTATATTGTCCCTCAAGAGCTCTGGGTTTCAGAGTGGGTCTCTGGTCTCCTGCTTTGTGCTGTTTCTCCCCTCAGGGAGCTGTTCCAACATGCAGCTGGGTCTGGCACGTGTGATAATGAAGCTGCAACTGGGGAGGTTCAAAATGGATATCAGGAAAATAGATATCAGGAAAATGGATATCAGGACCATTCTTCATCAAAAGGGTGATTGGGCATTGGAAGAGCCTCCCCACTGGAAGTGGTCATGGCAACAAGTTCAGTGTACAACACTCTCAGACATATGATCTGATATTTGGGTGGTCCTCTGTGGAGCCAGGAGTTGGATTTGATCATCCTTATTGGTCTCTTCCAACTTGGGATGTTTTATTATTCTATGATTCTATGGTTCTAATGGATAGGTGAAATGTGTGGTTGTGTATGAGGTACAGACCAACTCATGGAGGACACCTTGTGGGCAGCTCATTAGTGAGAATTACTGTTGCATCTCCACAAAAATAAAAAATAAAAATAAAACAACAACAACAACAACAAACCAACAACCCTACTTTAACTTAAAAGCCTCCATGTAAAAAGATATTGACTGCAGAATTCCAGTGCTAGCCATTAATATGTCCCTGAAAATGACCATCCTGCTGTTGCTTTGAATTGCTTCCTGCAGGTCGCTGTAGTCTGTTAGTCAAAAAGAAAACACCAAGAATAAAGTCTAAATTAGTCCCTAGCCATTACGAATACATCTACATTTGAGTTCATATGTAATGATTTCACACTGTATTGCCTGCAGATACACTGAGTCCTAGGATCACAGAATCACAGAATCACAGAATGGCCCGGGTTGGAAGGGACCTCAAGGATCATGAATCTCCAACTCCACCAACCTCACCATTTAATACTAGACCAGGCTGCCCAGGGCCCCATCCAACCTGGCCTTGAACACCTGCAGGGATGGGGCATCCACAACCTCTCTGGGCAGCTGTTCCATCACCTCACCACTCTCATAGTAAAGAACCCTGATATCCAACCTAAATCTTCCCTCCTTCAACTTAAAACCATTTCCCCTTGTCCTGCTGTTATCTACTCTTTCAAAGAGTTGACTCCTTTCCTGTTTATAGGCTCCTTTTAGGTACTGAAAGGCTGCAATTAAGTCACCCCACAGCCTTCTTTTCTCCAGGCTGAACATGCCCACCTCCCTCAGCCTGTCTTCGTAGGGGAGGTGCTCCAGCCCTCTGATCATCTTTGTGGCCCTCCTCTGGACCCTCTCCAACAGTTCTCTGTCTTTCTTGTACTGGGGGCTCCAGACCTGGACACAGTACTCCATATGGGGCCTCACAAGAGCAGAGTAGAGAGGAGCAATCACCTCCCTTTCCCTGCTGGCCACCCCTCTTCTGATGGAGCCGAGAATACCATTTGCTTTCCAAGCTGAATGAGCTGAGGCAATGTTCATCCTGACTGTGGTTAACATTGTGCCTTATTCTTACAATCATAAAATTCACTAAAAATGAAAGATTAATAAGTTCAACCATCAGCCCATCCCCACCATGCCCACTAACCATGTCTCTCAGTGCCACATCTCCACATTTCTTGATAACTTCCAGGGACGGTGACTCCACCCCATCCCTGGGCAGCCTGGGCCAACGCATCCCCACTCTTTCAGAAAATGAATTTTTCTAATATCCAAGTTGAACCTCCTGTGGTGCAACTTAAGGCTGTTCTCTCTCATTCTGACCTGGGAAAAGAGGCTGACCCCCCCCTCCTTTCAGGGAGCTGTAGAGAGTGATTAGATGTCCCCCGACCCTCCTCTTCTCCAGACTGAACTATCCCAGCTCCCTCAGCTGCTCCCCATAAGACTTGTGCTCCAGACCCCTCACAGTTTCGTTGCCCTACTCTGGACATACTCCAGGGCCTTAATGTCTTTCTTGTAGTGAGGGGCCCAAAAGTGAACACAGTACTCAAGGTGCAGCCTCACCTGTGCTGAGTAAATAACTGTAATACTAATCATAATACTAACGTAAGGCTGACTATTGCCAAAGTTTCAGCATGACAGTCACTGTATATGAGGTAACGCTTACCCAAGTCTGTTTTCTTGTTTCACTCTAACCAGAAACATCTGCTGTTTAACCAAAGGGAAAGTCCAGTTTGTTGATTATTTGAATTTGGAGAAGTGTTTGAGCAAGCTTACTACAGAGTAGCAAACTCACAGGGAAATAAGGGTGTTTTGCTTAAACTAAATAAAAAATACAGCTTTCTGCAATCCAAAACAGTGTTTGTATACTTTCTGAAGCCTCACAGACAATCTGGGAAGGTACTTTTCCTCATGTCGGGCATCAAGGCAGATCTCAGTTAACAATGAATTAATCATAACGCAAAGAACTTCACCCTTGTCTCACTTTTTCCTTTCCCCTTTGCCCTGTAGTGCTTTAGTGCCTTGAAACCCAACTAGAACTGCCATTCTACAGCTGTCTGTGTGTACTAGAAATGACCTAGGTTTTCATCCAGCTGCCATTAGTATTCTTACGGCTTGCAGGAGTATGGGTGCGTAAACTCACAGAATCTTCAATGCGAACTCGTGTCTTTTGGACCTTTGCAAATATTAGCAATGGTAGTGCAATTTTATTGCAATATTATTTTGCTGAAATGTTAACTTTAGAAGGATTTAGACTAATAGGATTTAGTCCTTCCTTTCCATCACTGTGGAAAATAGGAGATGCTTTTTGTCACTAACTTAAGGAATTATTTTGAAACAATTCTACAACTAAAAATTCATGGAGACTTTTTCAATGCAGAGACACTGTTTGGACAGAAAGGTCATTTAATGATTTCTTTGAGAGCACTCTATGCTCTCTGTTTCCAGCCTATGTTGATCTGAGAGCTGACTCTGCTCCCATTGCAGCTTGTGAGAGTAATACACTATTCTGTTGAAAATCTTTCATTTCTTGTGTATATGCACAGATGCTTTTATGCACATACTAACTGAAGTGCCAGGTTTGCAACACGAACAAAACTGAATTTGAAATAATTCCTGGTACAATCGCAATTCACAACGAATGTTATCCAAAATGAGTAACACTGCACAGTGTTATTTGAATAGCAATGGCTCCCACAGAGGCAATTGATTTGGAACTATGCTATTTGTAAAAAAGCCTGAATTACTACCAATGCCTACTTATTTCCAATATACTAAAAAATGCTGTGGCTTCACTATTTCTTTCCTTGTTTAAAAGATGGTTGAGATGTCCATGAGCTGTGAACCAGTCCTCTGGGTAGAGTTTTAATTAAGAGGATTCTGGGGAAGTGAATTTGAAGTTAATAAAGCAACCAAAGATATTTTTGGCTTAATGTAAATGTTTTATATGCATGCCCTTTGGGGAAATAAAGAGAAAAAAGGTACAAGCTATATAGACATAGCAATACAATGAAAATAATTAATTCATCTCTCCCTCCACTTTGGAAAAGAAATCTGATTATTTACAAATATGATACCATTATCTACTTGAATTTCAAGTGAACAATTTGCAATAATTTTGCCTAGTTGGTTTTGCATAACATCCCCAAGAGACAGTACATGGTCTTAGTTCCTGCAGTCATTTATGAGAAAAGGGCACATCATCTGCATTTCAAAAACAGATCTTAGTTACCTGTATCTATAAGATATATATATATAACTATATACATATAACTATATAGAGCTATCTGTGTCTATCTGTATGTATGAGATACAGGTAATTCAGGTGAGTTGTTCAGAATCTCACAGGAAGTCTGTAGAGCCCAAATGGACAACTGGTCTGTTGTCTACCATTCATTCAGTGCTTTAATACCAGAGGAATATCTCTTTTTTTGTTCGCCCATAATAAAATATAGGAACAAAAAAGAGCTATCCATATGGCTCTTAAGCAATATTTGCCACAGCAAAATGCTGTGCTATTGTCTGTTGTTAAACTTTGGGTCAACTTCTCTCAATCTTGCCGGTATTGCTAGTGAAGGTATTCTTGAACTTCTGCACTGCTGTTCAGGTATTCAGGTGCTGTACTCTGCAAAATTCATGGAATTGGTCATTTTTCCGTATTCTAAATATTTAGTCTCTTTGGGGAATCATACCCTTTCAATTTCAAATTTCCATCATACATATCTGGTTTTCAGCTCCTCTGTGGTGCAGATGGAGTTTAAAATTTCAGGGGCATGTCAATGCTCAGAACTGGTTGAAATCCTCTTGGACAATTTCAGTAGCGATGACAGACACTTCACCTCCGGAGATTTTGAGTAGGTGTCATACTCCAGTATCAGGTGGCTACAGTCTTGATCCCTTGCATTTTTAGCTTGGATTTATGTCTCTCTTGAACTTCGCCACTCCTGTGGCTGGAGTGACCTGTGGCTGAGGCAGAAGGAGCTGAGACTGAGGCAGAGCTACCTGCTGAGGGATCTTAGCAGCTTGCTTACTTGCCAGTGACATAAGCCAGTCAAGCTGGGAGCTATTCGTGGGAGAAGAATATGATTTTGCTGATCCTGTCAGTCTGCTGTGGTAGGAAGCTTCTAGCACTTCTGTGCTAGTTAGTGTCTGCTCCATGGCCAGTTGGGTTTGAGGCCAAGACTCTTCTCAAAGCCAGACTTTGTGCCTACTTAGTTTGTATATTAGTTTAGGCCCATATGTAGGTTAGTCTCTAAGGGTTTCTGAAAGTTCAGCCTTTTAGTCCTGACTTTCAGAGTTGTACTTAATTTTTGAAGATATAAACATACAATTGAGTTCCTCTGCATGACCATCTTTGTTCAGTAGTTAGTTTTATCTCTATTCCTACCCATGCTTTCCAAAAAAAGTCAATTCAATTTCTTTTCAGCTAAGGTACCCTGACAAAAGGAGATGTTTAGTATCAGAGAGCAGCCACCAACACTGTTGGTTGGGGGCCTCAATTTCAAGTGCCTGTTTGTTATCAGTCTATCAGTCTATCTACATATTGTGACAGCTTTTCTAATTAGGTATGGAAAACACCCAAATGATTCCTGTATGGTGAAAGTAGATCATGGTTATATGTCTGCTTGTCTGCTCTAAAACAAGAGATCTTTTTTCTTATATAAGTTGGCTGGGGAAGTGAGAGAAGTACAGGACTCTAATACTGGCTGTTAACAGACTTTGGCATCCCAAAAAGACAAAGGAGGGAAGCTGTACCGCAAAGCTCTAGATGTTTTTTTCTAAAGGTTTTTGTGATTGGCTTGCTGAAATTTTAAAATTCTGATAACCCAAGGGCTCGAAATTGGATGAAAATAATAAGAAAAGCCAGGCACCTTGTGTTTAATGAGGATAACATAGGAAGGAGGTAGAATGTCCTATAAATTTTGCCAGTGGCAGCATCTGAGCTAACAGAGTTTATTTTGACTCTGTCTATAGTCAGTACAAATGTACTGAAGGGGATTCATGCCGTTGTAGGAATATCTACCTTGGATTAACTACCTAGTCACATTGATTAAAAAGGAGAAATAGCATAGTCTGTATGCTGAACAGTTAGAAACTGAAGATAACTAAAATATACACACACATAATCCTAACAAGGGGGTTGTGGGGTATTCATAAAATCTAGTTTCTAAGAAGGTGACACTGTAGGAATCCATTGAGCTCACACACCGGCCTCATATACATGAAGACAATATTTTTCCTGCAGATGACAAATTTGTTTACATGTGATATATTTTTATTTACATACCCACTAATATTTAGGTTAGGCTTTAAGTAATTGTTTCTATTATGCAGGCTGACTATTCAAACCAGTATTGCCACGAGCCTAATTTATTTTATCTAAAAAGAAAAGAATACTCTCTTTGGATGCATGCAGAGACTACTAGGGAAGCACTAGGCAAACTGCAATGATCAGGAAAATGTAAGAGCATGATAGAAAGAGGTTTAAATATGATAGCATGTGAAGAAAATGGCATACTTCTGTTTCTCAGAGAAGTATCTTTAAACTGTGAAGAATTTGTATAGGAATGACTAATACAGATGGGAGTGTTTTATAGCCATCATTTGATTTCAAAATATTGAAAGACAGAATTGATGAATGAAGTATTAAGTTGAGAGCTGCTCTCTGTGAAGGTTGGAGATAGAAGTGGGCTAGGCTAAGGAGCTGTTTTGCAATTTAAGAGAGGTTGTGTGAAGTGTTTTAACCTAAATCCAGCCCTTGGAGTGATTATGTCTAAGATGATTACAAAAAACACAGACTATTAGCACTTAAAAAAAAAAAAAAAAAAAAAAAAAAAAAGATTCAACATGTTATTGTGTCTGTGAGGAAAGACAAACCACATTATGTGTACTGGCTTAGTAGATGAATGATGAGCAATTAGCATTAACATGCATAGATTAGGTAGGGTACAGAAAAGAGAGAGGAAAACATTTCTCACAGATGCACACTGAAACTGCAAGAAGCAATGGACACAAGCTGAAATATGAGAAATTCTGGATTTGTTATTTTTTTTTTTTCCTGGCAAAAGCATAATCAAATAGTGAAAGAGGGACTTAAAAGTTCTCTGTCCTCATCTTTTGAGATTATCGAAGGTCAGTTAGACAAGGCTCTAAGCAACCTGACCTAATTGGTCCTATTTTGAGTAGGGGTTGAACTAGATAACCTCTGGATGTTCTTTCTAACCTAAATTGTATGGGTTATTCAATGTAAAATGTGTTAAAATTTACTAAAGATTTGGATCATCTGCTTACGCTGGATTTATCAAAGCATATTAACTGGTAAAATGTCAGTTCCCATCTATTTCATGCTCATTGTTTAATATTAAGTTTCCCAACTGCTGGAATGTTCCTGTTGTTCTAATATTCAAAACAAATTTTTGATTCAGGCAAATTCAAAATGAAAATGGTTGGAAATGATCTTGAAGGAAGAGTTTAAGTTAGGGCCACACAAAGAATTTGCCTCTTTGGCTTGTTCTGTGGAACAAACTTCACGTCAACCCTTATCCAAAAGAAAAATTGAAAAAGAAAACCTGAGATTTTTGAGAGAAATGGAACATTTTGCATATGATCATAATTCCACCCACACTTTTTGGTTGTGTTTTTGGAAGTTTGTTCTATTTTGTTCAACTAGTCACTGAGTCCGTGGTGTATTTGTAGCAAGAGCAGAGCAGAAGGAGGTGGAGAGAAGTCAGCAGCAGATTGAGAGGTTTGGAGAAAGCCTTTCCTCCTGATTTAGCTGTCTGTGAAGTAGACCAGACTCAGCAGAATAGATTTGTTATTTCGGTGTTCCAGTGTAGCAGGCCAGGAGTGTGAAGGGGTGCCACGTGACATCCTCTATTTGTGCAAGGTGTTGGTACAGCTCCGAAACTGTAAATTGGTGATTAAGCTCATTATGAGATAGAAAGACATCCAGTTTTGTTCCTGACTGAGGTGACTGGAAAAGATAAGTGCAATGTTTTATGTTACAAACCAGTTACAAATTTCCCTTGAACATGTTGCTCAGTCCCACTGCATCACACGTTGGCTGGGTTGATTTCCAGAAGCATGGGTTCTTCCCCATTGGAAGGAAAAACTGAACATTCATCAGCAGTATTTTGCGTGAACAGACCTTTGGAGGAAATGGGCAGTATCTTGTCACCATGTGAATCTTTGTATGTCTAAGATCACATTTTGTCCTACTTAAACTATGTGCCCACTGTAGCTTCAGTTGATCTCAATGGAAATATTTTCATATTAAAATGCAACAAAAATATTTGGAGCTTTAACTCATCTCATTTTAACTCATGAAGAGTTTCTAAATTTAGAAAAACTGTCACCTTTGTGCCCAGAGAACATCAGGAGCTGCTCACTGCACAGAAGAAATGAATGAAACCCCAAGAAGCAGTGCACATCTAGCTGCTATTTTGTCATCATTATCCCACAGTTATACTGGTCATTAGCCAAGATAGTTAGATGTGCCTTCTGTTATTATTCTGAATGAAGAACTAGTCAGTGGAGGACACAGTCATAGGATCATAGGATAACTAAGATTAGGATGAAACTCAGGAAGTCTCTTGTCCAACCTCCTGTTCGAGGCTGGGTTAGTAGTGAGATCAGACCAGGTTGCTGAGGACTATGTGCAGCTGAATCTTGAAAATTACTGAAGTCAGAGATTTAGCGGTGAGGCATTGGAACAAGCTGGTCATGGAGGTGGAATCACTGTTTCTGGAGGCATTCATGAAATGCAGAGATGTGGCACTGAGGGACATGTTTGGTGAGCGTGGTGGTAATGGATTGGTTGTTGGACTTGATGATCTTAGTGGTCTTTCCAACCTTGATGAATCTACAATTCTATGATCCCCCCCAGCCTCTCTAGGCCCCTGTTCCACTGCGTGGTGAAAAAATTTATTCCTAATATCCAGTCTTAATGTGTTTTATGTCAGTTTATGCCTGTTGTTTCTCATTCCCCACTCAGTACATACATGGAGGTCATCAAGGAAACTGTCAAGCCCTTCACTGAGGTGGATCTTGGGAGAATGAAAGCCAACAGGCATCTCACAGCAGATCCGGAGGTAGAGCAGTTAGTGTAGGGCACCTGAAAGTGCTGCAAGAAGATTAATAGTAGCAGTAGTGCCTCAGGCAAAGCGGGGAGGCCAGGGAACAGGAGAAAAAAAATCCTGAAAGAAATTGTTTGGATCCTACCCTGGCCAGCACTAGGAATCTAAGTAATCCCACCTCTTTTGAGAGCAGAGAAGCTATGCATCCAATATTAGGGAAAGAAATGTCCAGAAGCCAGCTGAAAAAAAAGGAGAAGAGAATATAAGAGATAATGGAGAAGGATATGGCAAAAAGACAAGTGTGGAGGAACCATTTTTGAGACTAGAGGAGAAAGAAAATCATAGGACTCATGAAGAGTGGAAGAATCAGCCAGGGAAACACATGCAAAGCAGAACATGATGGAGAAGGATGGGATTAAAGAAGGTAGTGTGAAATAGCCTGAGATTGTAACACTCTTCATACTCCCTGTCAGCTGGACATCTGTCTGTTTTCTGAGGGTGGAAAAGAGAGGATGGTCATGATGGAAGATCATTTTGTATGTACACCTAAGGTTTTCATCTTGAAAAGAAAAAAGGCCCCTGTCCTTGTGTTTTAGGCTTTTTATTTAATTACACTTAATGGTGTCTTCCTCAGCACATTACACAATAGGGCAGCTGTCACCAGAATGAGATCTTTCTACTTTGAGAGTTTAATGACCTATCAGTTTTGCTTTGATAGCAGTAGCGTTGCATTGTTGTGAACTACTTATGATTGTTCTTAGTGACTTCTTTCTGCCTTTTGTCTTCCCAGAGAAAATGGAAAAGTCGCTCACAGTGTTTTCTAGGGAGAGATTTTTTTTTTAAATTTGGCTGAAGCAGCCTTCTTGATTCGAGATTGCTGAGATTAGGGTGAGGCATAGATTTCTATTTCTTTTCTATCATGAAATTCAACTCCCCTGCCTTTATCATCAGTTAAAAAAATGTGAATAAACTTGTCTAGCTTTTCTAAAGTGCTATAAGCAAAAGAAAGAAACATCTTTCCTTTACCAGAATTGAAATAAACAGTCAATCCTGAAAGCAGTCCTGCACTTCTAGTGTCATAACAAATGCAACTGAAGTGTTCTTATACTCAAAAAAAAAAACCAAAAAAACAAAAAACACAAACAACAAAAAAAAAATCCACAAGTGGCAAGGCAGATATCTGTGTAAGAGCTATGCTAACCCTGTACAGGAGTACTGTGATGAGTTATACTGCATTGAAAGTTACCTTGAAAGGTTAAGATCAAAACAGTTGCAAATCGAAACTGTACGTTATGTGTACACTTTAGTTTTCTAACACTTTCTACATTTGTAGAAAAACTGGCAGCAGAGATGAGAAATATTAAACAGGAAATAAGATGCAAAACTGATCTTGCCAATAAAACTGAGCAGCCTTCAGATCCTCCTAAAGAGTGTGGTAAATCACAAATATCTGTCTTTAACTCAGGAATATATGTCTTTCTAAAGTCTTTGTACTAATGAAATTGCAGGTTTCTTGCTTATGAGAAAAGGATTATTAACATTCTGGGATTTGTTTGCTTCAGAGAGAACACTAGAAGACTGTATTAGTTTCTTCTGGCTTTACAGTCCTGGCTTTGTTTACATTTTCAGATGAAGGTTGGGCTCATGGTCAAAATAAGCCTTGCCCATTTTGGATGATGTTTTCATACCTGCAAGCAAGACAGGCAAGACTTCTGTCGTATTAAGTCTGTCCCACGTATCAAAACATGTCTAATTTTTTTTGCATACCCTCCTTCAACACTCTGTCATTAGCAACACTGTCATTAGCACCTCAAAATAAAATTAAAAAAAATAGAGCAAGAAAAGAGCAAGAGGCCACATTTTTATCTAATAAATTGATATAATATTTATAGCTGAAAGGATGCTAGCAGGATTTTCTTCCAAGGATCTCTGCACTGTTAGCAAAATAGACACCTGATAAACTGCTTAGTCTCCCACATAATTAAGGCACGGCCGTGTTAAATCATAACTTTCCCTCACTGAATTCCTGGAGCTCTATGTAGCGCAAGGCAGATTGGTCCCTGGATTCTTCTACTGCATGATGTCCATTAAAGTCTCTTGCCTGGGGAAGCATAAGATGGAAATGCAGTGACTCCAGTATGCCCGGAGGGTCACAGCTGTAATATCTACCTGAATGCAGCTTCATTGAAGTCGTCTTCTCTGCATATTTTGTTAGTGCTGTGTGGTGCTTTGAAGACTTAAAATGCTACAGAAGTGCTAAGTAATTGTAAAATATTTATGCATTCTTATCATGTATCCTCCTTCTCAAGGTCTTTAATCACCATATTCATGGGTTTCTACTGTAATTTAGAGAAGAATTTAAGAATAGATTTAACTCAAAAAGTGTTGCTAGTCATCACACCATATATTTCAAGTTGGGCACGCTTAAAAATCTTGAATTTGTTCTCTGTATTTAACCTTAATGTTCAGTTGTGGCTCTTTTGCTAAAATGCAGCAATTAAAAGGGTCACAAGATGGGGAGTTAGAGGAGAACCTTAAGTAAGGACCAAGTGCAAGTGTTTCGATTTCAGGGGTTAATTATTCCTGGTGGGATATTTGACTGCAGCAAAATTCAATACATATTTTTACCGTGGCAACCAAGGAATAGTATTGAACTTCAGGAACGGGTTGCATGGATGAGGCCTCATGTTTTTTTCCTAGAGGCGTTTAGCTGTGAGTGACACAAAATTGATTCCAAACTGACCAGGGATACCCTTGGAAGAGAACATTCTGTTTTAATATCACTGTACTGAATCCACATCTCCCTTGGAAGATCTTTGCTTGTGGTCTGAAGCCATCCCAAAGCATGTTGTTATACTGAGAGATGAGGGCTTCCAGTTTAAGAACTCAGCATGGAACTTCCATATTAATGACCCCTGTCCACTTATTACAGATCACTGTTGCTACAGGCTGTTCTGCTGATGTCTGGCTATAGAAAAAGAAACAAGTACAGAGGACTCAGTTGTTAAACACTTTATACTCAGACACTGGTAGCATAAGAGAAATATAACAAGGTTGTAATAGGAACACTTTATTTTTCTTTTAATTGAGAGAAAATGTATGATATTAACCAGAAAATCTGTCTCAGATCTAGAATGATTTTTGACATTTATGGTGCAGGACTAAAGTGTTTCAGTTACCAAAGTTTAAGAAATAAATTCTCAAATCTGTGCCTGAAAGCTCAGATGCATTTTGTACACCCTCAAGGTAGAGGGACACTACTTATCAATTGTCATTGTTGAAAACATGACCATCTGAGACCTGTTAGGTGGCAAGATTGTTGTTTAATTTTAGGCCTTTAATTTTACTCAATAAATGGCTCTGAAGACAGACTAGGGTGCTTAGTTCTCATTTAGATGCTTACTTGGAATGCACTGGGTAGGTGAACCCTGTTCTAGACAACAGAGCCTACCCTGAAGGCCTTGTGGGCCTCATGTAGCTTGCTAGCCAAGACAGTTAACAGCTCATTACTGCATTTTCAGAAATGACAGACAGCTACTACGTCCTGCCTCAGAGACATGTATGTTATGATAATTTTTTAAACCAGGTCTAGTTTTCATTTCTCTTTTCTTTGATGGATTTTTCCAGTGACTTCAGGTTTTCTGGCTCTCAGCTCAGCGTTTTTCCGTTATGCTGTATTCAGCCTTTCTACTCTGAATGCAGAAGTGGTGGCAAGACAAAAGGAACTTTAACCTCTTTTCCAGCATTGTCTGATGGTGTAGACACAATCCCAAACATGACAGAATGACAGTTGCACATTCCTTGGTGAGGCTGAGGCTGTTATGTGTAACAACTTTTAGTATGATTTTGCACATTCTTCAAAGAGTCCAGTCATAAATGCATGATACCTGTCAGTCTGTATTACCAGGTGATACCTGAATAGCTTTGATGTATAGAAGTCTTACGACAAGAATGAGAAATGGCTGCAAATTGGGCTATCATGTTTGAATATTATGAAGGGAGGAAAAAGAGACATGAAAGGACTTCTTAAAAAATGCTGCTTTTTTTTTTTTTTTTTTTTAACTGCAATATTTCACATTTCTGTTGCTAGTCAAGTAAAGATGATAGGGATCACTAGGATTTTATTTTCCACTTGCCCTTCAAAATGAAGGACTGCAAATGTTTTCTCCTATTGTATTTGAATAGCTTGGGATATCAGTCTTGCTAAGCACTTGCTATCAACTGAGCTGGTAATGTATCACATCATTATCATTCATTAAGGCCAGTGAGTAAAATAAATGAGTAAATGCATTCCCTCCACAAATTTAAAATCATGTGAAGCCAGAGGGCCTACTGACACTTCAGCACTGCAAGACAGATGTTTTGGTTTACAATGTCTAAATACTGAGCTACATTATTTTGCAAGGAATACCTGTGGAAAATATTAAGAATATTGCATTAAAGCAAAGAATGAAACGAAGTGTCACAGGCCATTTTCTCACCTTTGTCATTCAGTGGAGAAAATGGAACCAGCATTAGGAAAACAGTCACTAAGGAAAACACTTGCTTATAGTCCACTTGCTTAGCCAAGGCTCAGAAAAGGACCTCAGGAAATCATTTTGTCCCTTCTCTTGATCCATGGAGAACTGGTTATGCTACGTTGCTCTAGGTAATTTTTTTCCCTTCTTTTGAAAGATTTTTAATGGTGGGAAGTCCATTAGTTCCAAGGTACTACATTCCTTGGCAGAGTATTTCTCAATAGAGTGAACACCCAAGTAGCTGATTTGAATCTCCCCTTTTGCAGTTTAAACCTCATTTATTTGGTGGTTGTGTGTGTTTATGTGAAGAAACTTTGGGAAGTGAGACTGACTGTAGGCATTTGTTCTTATCATAGAATTGTTTGAGTTGGAAAAGACCGTTTTAGCTCATCTAGTCAAACTCCCATGCAATAAGCAGGGACACCTACAGCTAGATCAGGTTGCTCAGAGCCCTGTCCAGCCTGACCTTGACTGTCTCCAGGGATGGGACATCTCATCTTTGCTCTGGTCCCTGGATCTCTTCATCACTTCTGGTTCTGTGGTCTCCTTATTCTCTCACAGTATTTTCAGCTCTCTGCAGACCCCAACAGTTCTCCAGTAGCAGCCCCAGTTGCCTGACATTTCCTAAGATCTTCCTCTAAGTTTGTTCTCTCTTGTTAAAATAACTGTTCCTAAATGCATTTTCTCCTCACCTGATCCTCTCTGACCCTTCATTTCTAGAAGTCTTTTCGTTCACTTACTTCCTTACTCCTTGTGGCACTGACTTACCTTTACAGAAACTGTTCCTCTGGAGATGATAAAGCGGTTCTGCTTACTGAGCCCAGCCTTATGTCCAAACTCAATAAATAGCCTACAGTGGGAATGATCCAGACAAAGTTCATACCCATGTTTTGTACTGGGAGTTCACTATTTAAAGATGAATAAGAAAGAAAGAACCATATAATTGTAACTGTACACTTCAAATAGTCTATTAATATTCAGAAAGAATAAGATGTAGAAAGTTCAAAGACTGCTTTTTGCTTTCCACATATTTTGGTATAGCTAAGGTCCTGGTTTGAAATTAAAGCAGCTTGCTCAGCTAATGCGTGCGAATGAAAATAAACCAATCTGAGAAAATAGCATATGTTCCTTTTCACACGTACTAGGCAGACATTTGTAAAAGAAGACGGTGTAGACCCCTTACACTCTTATAATACCAAATGATGCACCTTCTGCATGGTGGTATTCCCTAAGGCAGTCTTTGACAGCTCTCTGCTGATTCTGTGTCACTTAAGCCAGTTTGCAAGAAGAATTAGGTCCTAAACTTAGTTACCAATCACTGCTGATCAGCAAGAATGGATTAAATTGGGAAGAGAAATCTCTCACAATTAATAACTCACCTTGGACTAGACCGCTAATCTCCCTCCATCAGTGCATACTCACACATACACTGTGAGTATTATTTACTTCCCTCTCTCAACCTGTATGTGAATTAAACTATGCTTCTAAATTACGCCATAGTACAAGGTAATAAGTGGCACATGGTAAGGGCTCAAAAATTAATTTAGTTTATTTTAACTTAGGACCTACCCTGCACACTTTATCAGTCCATATATAAAATGCTGGGCAGGCTTTTTGTGTTGTTCCTATTTCTATTATGCTGCTACAGCAACATTATTGTATGAAACCAAAATCTGGGCCTGATGATTCTAAACCCTGTCTATAAAAAGTGACTCTCACAAATTGCTAAAATTGAAAAGAGGCATAAAAACATGGGAGGATAGGGGATGGATTACTGTGACCTGACCAAGTTTACAGTGGCTCCAGGACAACCCCAGGCCTGATTTTTATCTAAATGTCTAAATGCCCAGTATTTATCTGAATACAAACACTACAGTCCAGCCTGAGGTCCAGGTCCCTATCCACTGGCTATATAGGTACTATAGGTGCATTTCTTATGTTGTTTGTATCACCTTGGTATGCTAGACAACCATGACTTGGTTGGACATAGCACAAAAATTAGACATCAATGCAAGGTGATGATTGGACAGCTTATTTTCCCTTAGAAATGGTTCTCTTACAAGAGATCGATGTTAAGTAAAAGGTGAGAGGAAGAAAACAGGAGGAGGTGATCTAAATATTAAAGATATCTTTGCAGCTGACTTTCACAAGCCCTTTATCTCAGACTGTTTCCTCCATTAGCACCTACAAGAAGTGATTAAATATGAGACAGACATACCAGATCCATCAGTCCTGCCTTCTTTATTCAGACTGTATGTACCTACCAATAGGAGATTGTTGCCATTTGTTATTTTAACATTCCTAACTACACCTCCTAGGAGCAAAAAATAACTTTGTTTTTTTTATACCCAATAGTTTTTCTTGCCCTTGATAGCACAATCAACAAATTAACAGTGATCTTGTAATTTATTCCTGCAATGTTCGTTTTATTTATAATCCAAAAGCAATTAAATTCTCTTTTATGCCACATTATCCCAGTGACAGATGTGTGGTTAACACTCAGACATTTGATGGCTGATATAAATCATCCTGCGATCAAAGTGTCTGTTGACTTGAGAGCCTGTATTTGCAGCAGATGCCTCCACATATACAGTGACAAGCAAATTCTTCATGGGAGTTGCATTTCAGTTAACCACCTTGCTCCACTTTGACTTTGCGATCTGACAGCTTGGTTATTTTATGACAGCCAGGATTCTTTAAATGTGTATTTACAAAGCTACCAAATGTGTCACTTTATCATTTATACCAAATAATACCTTCGATATAAAAGAAGTGCATTAAAATTTATAGGGGTGCAGTGCTTAAGGAACAGAAATACATAGTGAGTTTAACAATTTGACATATTTATCTGCAGATACGGGAAGAGCTGCAGGATATTTTTTGACAATTTTGCTAAGGGCAATATCCACACATGTAATAATTCCCTTTTCTCCCTGTTCCTTCAGCACTGTCTTTCACAGTAGCTATAAATTAGATTGCAGTGGGAGCCAAGAGTCTTCAACTGTGATTAAAATAGGGCCATGTCCAGGGTTAGAGCTATGCAACTTGATAGTCTGTTCTGCTAAACTGTGAGGAAGCCTCTGGTACAGTTTTAGCCATTCCAACTAGTTCAAGAGTTTCAGGCATGTCTAAGGATTTAGCACTGTCCAGCACGTATTCCCTAAAGTTGCTTTTGCTATGCTTGCTCTGTTTTGAAGGGAAACGAATTTTATAACGCTGCATCTGTCTCCAGATGGTGTCAGCTAGTCCACTGTTGGACAGAGGATGGACTCAGGTACTCTTTAGTTTATTAGTATAAAAATAATATAAGGCTCCATAAAATAACAATCTAGATGAAATAGGGCTAAGGAGTGAGATTGCATGAGTTGTCCAAAGATTTTGGCTTTGGCCGTTTAGTGTAATGTGATGACTATTTGCCAAGGACTGTTTCTAGTCTATGATACGGACAAGTCAGTGCCCCTACAGATCCCTCCACACTCCAGAGTCCTTTAGGACTATCTCCGTAGCTGTAATGTCCTCAAATACTCACACATACTTTCATGATGCTTTTCAGGATTCATTCAACATTCATAGCACTTCACACTCTATTGTGATATGCTCTAACAAAGGCTCATTTTGTTTTGGACACTTTGAAGTGATAAAGCGCAGAACGTTAATCATATCTGATGCCTTAGGATCAGCATAGGTGTCCTGAAAAGATCCAAGCTCAAATGCCCTGTAAATCTATCTGGACAGGAAGTTAGTCATTGACATTCATCTCCGCGGTCAGACAGTGATCTCTGTCCATTTCATTATTTGGTAGTATGCATACAGCAATGGGATTGCAGACATGGGAAAGATAGAGATGATGTAATAATATTTTTTTTTGCTGTTTGTGATGACTGAAGACATGAGTGAAACAGAAATGGGAATTCCACCAGCAATTGTTTCTAATAAATGTATCAGCTGTAAATCAGCTGGTTATTTAACTTCTTACATAACACATATGGAGTGGACATGGGGATTAGGCTGTGTGGTGGAAGTGTGAGGGCTGAAGGATGATATCAGGCTAACACATGGCTTCATATCATCCAGGTAATGAGCTGGATCTAATTTGTAGCTGGAGAGATGCTGTGAATAAAAGGAAGTGTTTCTCATAGCCTGAAATTCACCTTCATTGTTAGTCTCAAATGATGATCAATGCTTTTTGGACTTTTGGGAGAACCTGGCCAGTTTCTGCTCAGTTCTGCATGTTCTGGTTGTGGTTTAGTTTTATGCTCTTTTCAGGTCATGAAGGGGAAGGAAATTGCTTCAGCTGATTCTGCAGTGTGGCCTGTCTAGATTTTTAGTGTTGAGGCAGGGAAATAAATGTTCTGTGCTCAATTCTTCTTTCCTAGGTGAATCAGTAGTGAGCATTTCTTTGCTTCTCTTTTCTGTTTCTGTCCACAATTACCACTAAAATGGGAGATGGCAATTTGTTGTTAGCTTGTCTTTGTAGTGAAAAGACAGCTTGGACCACAAGGAAATGATTGAATAGCTTCCCTGAATATGATACTATTACCTGCATGGGTCATATGCTTGTAGCAGTACGAGTCTTGTGGGCTAGTAATATTGTAATATGGTAATATTTAAAATCTTTTAGTTAGCTCTATAGGATGGAAAAATCTGGGCATGCTACTTTGCCCATGGGGAAGTTAATAACATCAGAGTTTTATTTTGTGCTATTTCTGGAAGGTCATTAGATCACAACTGGGCTTCTGAATGCTCGATTGGATCAGGATCAGGAACTTATTAAAAACTGGGGAATGTTAATATCTTTTCTGTAGTACTTATATATATGTATAAAGCATGTCGCTTTTCATTACAAGATTTATCCTTTCAATTTCCAGTTCCATTGTGATTATGTCATGCTGCAGAATAGGAACATCACTCCTCTTATTCCTTTCTATAGATAATTAATTCACACTAGTAAAGAATGATTTACAAAAGGGGAAAAGTCCAGCTTTAAAGAAAGAATAATTCTGTCCAACAGTGTAGATTTAAATCATGGTTTTGTACCTTTGGTAATAGACTAGAGAAAAGTCAATGTAGAGATTTTCAAAATCAAAATAGCCATTAGTTGGTACTTCAGCTCTCAAGGGCTTTTTGTTTGTTTGCTGAAATTCTCTCCACTTTATAAAAAACAGATCACGAGAAAAGAACATTTTCCTCTTAAAAAAAAAAAAAAAGAAAAAAACACAACAGTTACCAAGTGACAGAGGAAGCAGTAAAGAAAGTGCTTTATCATAGAATCATAGAACTGAGTTGGAAGAGACTCTTAAAGGTCATCTGTTCCAACTCCCCTGCAATGAACAGGGACACCTGCATCTAGATCAGGTTGCTCAGAGCCCCGTCCAGCCTGACCTTGAGTGTCTCCAGGGATGGGGCAACCACCACCTCTCAGAGCAACCTGCTCCAGTGCCTCACCACCCCCTCTTGTAAAAAACTTTTTTTTTTAATATCCAATCTAAATCTCTTTTATTTGAAACCACTTCCCTTATCCTATCACCACTGACCTTGCTAAAGAGTCTGTCCCCTTCTTTCTTATAGTCCCCATTTAGATACTGAAAGGCCACTATCAGATCACCTTGGAGTCTTCTTTTCTCTAGGCTGAACAGCCCCAGCTCTCTCAGCCTGTCCCCTTTGGAGAGGTGTTCCATCCCCTGAAACGTTTTTGTGGCCCTCCTCTGGACACACTTCGACATGTCCGTGTCTCTTCTGTACTGAGGACTCCTCATCTGGATACAGTACTCTAGGTGAGGTTACACCAGTGAAGAACAGACGGGCAGGATCTCCTCCCTCAACCAGCTGGCTCCTCTTCTTTTGTTGCAGCCCTCCCTGCAAAAAATCTTACATTGAGCCAGGGTCCACTAAGGCAATAGGGGATGGCAACAGGGAAACTCCAGGGAAATACTTCAAGGTAATCTTTGGAGCATCTCCTGTATGAGGAGAGGTTGAGAGACCTGGGACTGTTCAGCCCGGAGAAGAGAAGACCGAGGACGGATCGTATCAATGCTTGTAAATATCTGAAGGGATGGAGTCAAATGGATGGTGCCATATTCTTTTGGTGGCACCCAGTGACAGTACAAGGGGTAACAGTCACAAACTGGAGTACAGGAAGTTCCATATGAACATGACTTACCAGGTAATTGGAAGGGTTCTTAGAGCAGAGGTCCCTTCCCACTGCTATAATTCTGTGATTCTGTGAATCAAGGGGTTATTGTGCAGGGTGATGAGGCTGGCTGCCCAGCTGACTTGCCTGAACAACAAAACACACAGCTTGGGAAACAAAGAAGAGGAGCTGGAAGCCACCATGCCACTAGAAAACCATGATGTACATGCTGTCACTGAAACATGATGGGATGATTCTCATAGCTGCATGTGGCTATTGACTGCTGCAAGCTGTTCAGAAGGGACCATCAAGAATGGGGGATATTTCCTAATTTCCTAATTAAACAGAAAAGGAAGTATAGGGATATAAGGAAAAAGTTTTTACAGTAAAAGTAGTGAAGCACTGGCACAGACTGACCAGAGAGGTGATGGATTTCCTATTCCTGGAGACACTCAAGGTTAGGCTGAATGGGGCTCTGAGCACCCGACTGAGCTGTAGGTGTCCCTGTTCATTGCAGGAGAATTGGACTAGATGACTTTTTAGGGTGCCTTCGAACTTAAGCCTTTCTATGATTCTGTGATATTAACATTTCAAGTGTTATTATCTCCCTTCCCCTCCAGAGCTAGTTTAAAGCCCTTCCAATGAGCCCTCCCTGCTAACTCTTCCAAAGGACCCTCTTTCCCCTTTGAGAGAGGTGGAACTCATCTTGTGTCTGCAAATCCAGGTCCATGTAGGCCATTCCATTCTCAAAAAGCCCAAAGTTTTGGCAGTAACACCAGCCACAAAGCTGAGTGTTTACAGGTTGGATCCTTCCGTTTCTTTCACTACAGGAAGCAGATAAGATAACCTGTGGGCTCTGCCTTCAGCAGACGTCCCAAGGCTATAAGTAAAATATCACAGAATCGTGGAGTAGTTTGGGTTGGAAGGGACCTTAGAGATCATCTTGTTCCAACCTCCCTGCCATGGGCAAAGACACCTCCCACTAGACCAGGTTGCTCAAAGCCCCCATCTAGCTTGGCCTTCAATGCATCCAGGGAGCGGGCACTCCCAACTGCTCTGGATATATGTAAAATAATTTCATATTGCTGAAATATATCCATTTCTGGGCTTAAGAACAGACTGAAATGTGTATACAGGCCACACTGCGTTGTCCTAATGTATGAATGTATCTCATTTCTGCACTGTCTTCAGGAACACTTCCCACTTACTGCAACCTTGATGAGAATGTATGAAGTTTGCACATAAAATGGTAGAAGTTGTCCCCTTTAAAAGTGGAAAAAAAGGTGCTTTGAAATCAGAGTTTCTTTCATTGAATTTAGGAATACTTTTTTTCTACTTGAGTGATAGAGCACGAATCTTTCTGCAGAGCCTATTTAGGTAGTTGCTTTCATGTTACTATAGCTGAACAGATCCTTTTAGTTGATATACAGATACTCTCATCTCAACCACAGCTTGTAAAAATTCTGGAAAATGACACAGCCATTTCCCTGAAAAACTTATTTTCTTGCCTTTTTTTTTTTTTTTTCCAGGACTCAAACTTGCTTTTGTGGAAGCAGAACTTAAATAACAGCAAACGCTTTTGTCAGTTCCCCTCGCAGTGATGTTCAACAACAAACACACAAAGAAAACAAAACTGCCTAATGTAAATCCGTAAGGTAGAGCTATGGAGGCATACACATTGCTCCAAAATGTGATATCAGGATATTTGCTTGTATGGGAAACCTGGGTAACATGCACTGGACACATGCAATTTATTTCCTCCCTATACTTGTTTATACCGAAAATAAAAGCTGTTCAGTAGATGTTAGGTGCTGTACCTATTTACTGTGATGTACCTAGGGAGGAAATAGACATTTCTCCACCACAAGCAAAATGCTGTGGACCCTCTAGGACAATGAAGATTGGAAGAAACATCCATTGAGGGCTGATATAAAATGATGCCAACTTGAGCTCCACTAAGAACCAGGAGTCAGCATATGGTGGGCTTTGGTTGCTCTTGAAGTGCTGTCTACAGGCTTCTTGTCTCTGTCATTTCTTCCCTACTGGGTCTCCTGGCCACTGGCCACTGAGTCACTGTCTGGTCTCCTGCCCTAACAGACAGTAAGATTATTGTCCATCTTCAGCAGTACCTCAGTCCTTTCTCCACAAAATACCTTACTTTGTCACCTCAGTGCTTTTCTCCTCTCTATGACTTACACAATAGCTGTGGGATCAGCAGACACTTTAATCTCCTGAACCTCTGTGACTTGCAGGAGGAGTTGCAGAGAGGAAATGTGCAAGGCTGGCCTATGCAAAAAGGTGGGGTTACGTCTAATAGAAGCCATTTATCCACATTGGCCATAGTAGTTTTATTCCCTCTGTGCCCCCATGCTTTCTTTGTTTACTCTGACCTGACCTGACATTGCACTGTATTGGACTTCACTGAAGTAGACAGATTTGATTTCAGGAGTCACCAACTCCTGTAGGAATGAACAAGATGATTATGTCTCTTAGCTAAAGTTGGATAAGAAGTTTTCCACCAGAACTTCTTTTCAGTGAACAGTATGATATTCTCTTAAGAAAAAATTGTTTTGAAACATCTCACATTTCTAACCTCATTTCTTGCCTATCTTTGGTATCAGCGTATGCATAATGAAGGTTATTATTTAAACATCTCTTGTTCTCATTCTTCTCTTATGTTCGAGGTCTCTGACTGAACTTCATCTCCTCTCTTCACTCTGATCATCAGCTTCTCATGAGGCACAGCTTCCCCTGTTATGAGGAGAAAATATAGATTTTGTGGTACCTCTCAAGAGAATTTCTAGGTTTTGATTGTTTCAATCAAAGGCCAGAAGTTTTACCTTACTTATTTTTTCCTCACTATCTCTGTAACTGACATGGTTTGTGAAATTGGTAGGCAATCTCAACTAATATTAAATTTACAGGATCAGTTAAACTTTGAAACTCAGAAAATCCATAGTTGCTACCTCTTCCCACATTGCTGGTTTCTCTGTTTTTCTGGCTTTACTTGGTGTTTAAAAAGCTGCTGGATGGTTTACACTGGAGGAGTTTGATAGCTTCAGCAGCTACAGAGCACAGTAGGCCCTCAGCCTATGCATGATCCTTCAGCCAAACAGGCTATTTTACACTTGACTGAGTTTTTTTAGAGATTGGAAGGCGTATCAAATTAAATTAGTTTAGATTTGTGATGGCATTTGGAACTCTAGTAAATAAATACGGCACTGCAAATCTGTTTAATTCTCTCTTTTTTTCTTCTTTTCTTTCTTTCTTTTTTTTTTTAGCATCTGTACTGTAGGTATTGTTTCTTTCATTGTCTCTGGATATAATGTGGATGACTGTATATCTGATGTTCAGGAACTCAGTTCATTGTAAGTGTTATTCTAACTGAGGAAGAAGAATTCAAATAAAACTGCTGGGGTAGGTAGTGTAGAAGACAGATAAATATAGCTTCTGCACTGCTATATCAGTCTCTTTGTACGTTGTTTAATTCATCTTTGTCCTCAGCTGATTAATCTAGGGACAGGGCAATGAAAATTAACTCTCTGTTACACTGCATTTGAACTCACTCACAGCTGTCATATTTGTTTACTGGCCTCCAGATTAAGGACTTCATAAACTTTTGAAAGGAACAAATAAGCAGTCAGAGATAAACATTTGGAATGCCCTTACTGGAAGTAATATGGGGCAGTATTAAGAATCAGAGGCTATAAATCATTGTCCCATGACTCTTCCATATCTTCATTACTTTATGGTACTAATGGTAGCTGAGCACTCAGAAATAGTGTATAGATTTCATCTAAAAAAGTCCTTTAGTGTTATAGACACTCTAGTGTTCTTGTAGCTTCAAAATGTTTAGTACTGAGATTTGATTCAGATGTGTACTTGAAAGATGGGAGCTATATTCAAAAAGTAAGGCTTTAGCTTTAGCATTTGCAAAAGTACAGTAGTAGTCCTGTATTCAGTAGCTGTGCAGTGGTGAGGTAGAATGCAAGCAGATTTTCTTCTGTATTTCTTTGCTGTCCTAGTACTGGCTAAAAAATGCAGACATTTACCAAAATGGGAGATTATATCCATATTTGATAACCAATGGATATCCAGTGGATGATATCCAATTGAGTGATATCCAATTACTAATTAAATCTCTCAGAGAGTGATGGCAGCTTTCAGTTAATGTACTCAAATAGTGAAGTAATAATCTTGGCATCTTTGAAAATCCTTGGAAGAACTCTGTATTATGTCCTAAATTCTGACAGGGAAGAAAAGAAGAAAAACAGGTGTAATTCAGTTTAAATGAAAAGTAAAGGATTCTGTACAATCTGTGGAAAAATATTTGAGTAGCACACTCCTGAGCAATTCTTTTCTCCTTCTCACTTAATTTGCTGAAAACATCAACCATTAATTTTATTCTCTCATTCAATGTGTACATTTCTCTAATTGTGTGCATACAAACTTGGAAACAGAATTAGCTTTTTTTGAGACGAATCAGATCTATAGACTTCAGCTATGGATTTCAGACTCTTCCTGAATAATAAAAAAAAAATATGTGTTGAGACTGGGAGAACAAGGGGTATCTCATTTATTCTAGTCTAATATTGCTCATCACAGGTTGCTTCCTGCATTATTTGTAGTTAGCAGTAGGCTATGCTTTTCCTTTCCCAGAAAGTGAGAGAAGAGCATTTATTATGGAATATTTTAACATTTTTTCATGGAAGCAATGCCACAGCTGCGTTACACAAGAGTTCAGAGAGGACTACGGATGTCAAGCAGAGGAAAGAACTGCTAATGCTGCACCATGAGCAAGGCAAAACTCAGGATAATAAGCACTCAGAAATCAAAGGAGTGAACTGGAGATAAGGTCTGAAATGGAGGTTCCCTTCTACATTGCTCACATGGAGAAATCAAGCATTTTCTTGTACATTCAGTGCTGCACAAACACTATACATATGTTGTTAGGAGACTGGAGTACTCTTTGAATTCTGTACTCTTAGTAGTGAAAATAAGTGCAAATCAGATGCTTATGAGTAAGATTATAGATATGGCCAATTTGAATAAATGACTTGTAGAAAATACCATGTCCATGCAAGGCATGTATAGTTTGTACTCCTTCTGCTGTCTGCACATTTCTTCTGTCCGTTAGTGGATGAATACTACAGGCTTGACAGCCATCAGCTGAAGGGCCTCCAATGAACTAGTTAACCTTGAAGAGTTTATCATTTTTAAATTTCCAGGTCCCCCTCCAATGATAAACCTGCTCATGTCCTTCTCTTTGTCCATTCTTCAACGTGTCACAAGATGATTTCCTAGGCATCAAGAACTTCTTATCTCCTTGCACTGAAAAGATCCCAAAATACCTCTGGGCCCACTGATTAGCATTTTTCGTGGCAATATAACTTATCCAGGAAGTACAAGTTTGTCATATGCTGTGATTACATATATTGTTTGCATGCTTAAATATGAGTCCTCAGTTCATACAAAATCAGGAATAAATTCTCAAATCAGCACACAATACTTCTCATAAGTCAAAATAAACAGTCTGGTGAAAAAATAAATATCATGGGTCAGGAAATTTGGTCATGAGCGCTGAATAAATAGAAGTCTGTAAGATGGTTTTGCAGGGAGGTAAGCAAACAGGAACACTAACAGTGTTAGGCAGCAGATTTAAATGCTATTTAAATTCTATAAGTTAAGACCTTCCAGGTGAAAAAGAAAAGGAAAGGATGGGGAAAGTGGAAGGTAAAGGGAAAAGGAAAGGGAAAGGAAAAAGGGGGGGAAAGGGAAAGAAATAATGAAATTTCTGGACTTTTAAGAAAAAAAGTGACACATCATCAAAATCACCAGATAGTAAGGAGATGGCAAAGTATTTTAAGATAGCATTAGTATGCTAAACATCTTCAAATTTGTTAGAAATGTAAGTCATTTTCTTAGTTTCAGTTGGGATGGAATTGTTTTCTTCAGAGTATCTGGTATGATGCTATGTTTTGTTTCTAGGAGAAAAAAAATGTTAATAATGCACCTATGTTTATAGTTGCTGCTGGGTAGTGTTGTACAGAGCCAAGGCCAATCTCAGCGAAGGGCTCAAGGAGCTGGAAGGGAACAGAATTAGAATAGCTGACTTAAACTGGCCAAGGGGATATTCCATACCATATGACATCATGCAGAAGGAGTTTTGAAGGGGTAGGAGTTCATCTCTTCTGCTGGTTAGGTTGTGGGGGGTTGTTGATGCACAATTGCTTGTGCATCACTTGTTATATATATTCATATATATATAAATATTTATATATATACAGTCATAACTGTTATCCTTTCCCTGTTCTGTACCTTAGAGAATAGTTTTATCTCAACCCAGGAGTTCTACTTTTCTTTTCTCTCCCCCTTCCCACTGGGAAGCAGGGGAGCGGGTAAATGAGTCTGTGGTGCTGAGCCACCTGCTGGGTTAAACCACAACAGTCATATTACCTCCAAGGGGAATGGGTAGTATCAACGTGTACATTCTATATAAATCCCTGCATCTTGGAACGAGCCCCACGTCACTTTTATGAAGTTTAATTTCTATTTTAAGATGAAGTAAAAAATTATATTCTGTATGGAAGAAGAAAAGGTCCTTAGTGAATGATCTTAAATCATGTTCTATTTGAATGAATTCATTTTACAGAGAGAGTTTCATCAAGCCTTTAATTAAGCTTAAATTGTACATCTAAAAAGTCAGCAGTTTGACAGTGACCTCCTCCAAACACATTGATCTGAGTTGATAGGACAGAGAATGAAATGTTAAAATTAAGAAGCTTTTCAACTTTACTCACGAGATTTTAGGTTTAGTGTGAAATGTTGGGGCAAGCAATGACTGTTAAGAAGGTGGTGTGTTCATTTTTTTCCTCTCAAAGAAGTTTCTAATGTTAGAGGTCTAATTAGTTAATATTTGTACAGCACTTCAATAAACGTGAAGCACTTTCTTGGACTTGATCTAATTCTCAACAAATTTGACAATGGACACTGTGTTGACTTCTATGAGAGCTTAGCTGTAGTGCTCAATTCAAGCTTTCTGAAGTGCTTAAGAACAGATTTTGAAGAGTTCAAATCTATAGGCAGATTTTCAAAGACACTGATGTCTTCATTTCTCTCTTAGTACATCCTAGACTTTCATATCTTTTCAATGTAAAGTCTTCCATTCCTATCAGTACAGCATTTCTTATTTTTTGATTTATAACTTAGTATGCAGCTGCATTAAAATACTCTGAAGCAGTTCTCCCTTGAACATCCTGTTTCACTGTGTTTTAAGACACTCAATAGTATGAGCAGTGGTTTTAAAGTTTCTTTAAAAATACTGTGAAATTATTAAAAAAAAAACAAACAAAAACTGATCTTGCAGAACACCATTAAGGTGATTCTTTGCTGAAAGCTCCCCTTTGAGACTACCAGACAGTTTGGAATCTGTTCAGCTTTGTTTTTTCTTTCACACTACTTTGCTTATTTGTTTTTTCTGGGGTAAACATCCAATATAGTTAGATTAATACAGTTGCATTTGCTAGTCACACTTAGAATTTAATCAAAGATGTCATGCAAATTTGTTTAAAAAGTTCTTTTTCCATAAAACTTTGTTCCTAGACATTACTTATTATTACTATATTTTTTACTATTATTTACTGTTATTTTTACTATTATTACTATATTTTTTTTTATTAGTTTGGAATGCATTTTTCCTTTTTATATTTCTTCCACATTCTCATGTAAAGTTTACAAACAAATCTTACTTGTCCTCCATTGAGTGATGGTAATCAGAGTTCCAAAGTGTATTAAAAAAAAAAAAGATATATTTTTAGAAATATATTTTTAGAAATATTTTAAAACATTTTTCTAAAAATGTTGGAAAGGTGTCATTGATTTTGAACTTGATCTACACTTGAGTTTTTCAGACTATATTTCTGACAATGAAATATAAATTTCTTAAAGTAAATCAGAAAAAGACTTGCATTTTAACAATAATAGCAATAGGCAAAAGATTAATTCTTCTGGCTACAAAAATAAAAATAGGTACATTTGAATTTGATAGGAAAAAATCAATATTATGAGACCATTATTGATGAATTCAGATTGAAGGATTCAGATCAAGCTGATGATAAAAAATTCACTCAATTTCAGATCACAGAATTACTTTTTAGTATTTCTCATGTCAGCACTCTGGTCTGTGAAAAATAATGTGTACCAGACTCCTTAATTCATCATTAACTTGTCTCTTGCTGCTTCTAAATCAAATCTATTTGATTTGAGGAACAGACTGCATCATCCCTGAATACATGTACCAAATAATTTACTGAGCAGCACTTTAATGTGTGTGTTTGATTTGTACATTTTAAGGGGTTGTGGAGTTGACGATTCGTTTCACCTCCCATTGGATCTTTCTGTCTTCTTCTTAAAAGGCAGAAACAAGCCTTAAAGGGGATTATTTTTTTTCAGATCTGAAGAGAGACCAAAGACAATGCACATAGGTAGGATGCTGGATGTAGGTTTTATTATGGCTTTTTTTTTGGTGGTTTACCACAGAGACAGAACAAGAAGATAGTGAAATTTGGTTCAGTGCTGAAATGTTAAATCAGACCTTTTATGAGAACTGTTTAACTTTCTTGTTGATAAGACATTCAAAATTGAGACTTCATATTAAATTTTCGTCAAGGTGGGAAAGTAACCAAAAATGGTGATTTTTTTCACTATTTTTCAATTTATAAAATAAATACAAGATGTTATATAATCAAGCTACATCTTATTGTAACTTCTTAATCCATGTAACAGATTGGCCAGCCAGACGAGAAGCATTTCTGGGCCTGGTGCTAACCGATGCAGATGAGATCATGGAACATTAAGAATGGAGACAGTCTGGGCTGTAGCGACCATGCCCTGATTGAGTTTGCATTATCAAGGAATATGGACCTGGCAAAGAGAAAAGTAAGGAACTTGAACTTCAGGAGAGTGAAATTCCAGCTGTAGAAAAATTTGCAGGAGAGATCCCCTGGGGAATTGTCTTTACAGATAAAGGAAGTGTCAGATCTGGCAGCTCTTTAAGGACACATTTCATACAACACAAGAACTCTAAATTCCTACATGTAAAAAATCAAGCAGGGAAGGCAGGAAACCAGCATGGACCTGCTTGCCAAACTGAAGTGTAAGAAGGAAATGCATAGGCACCGGAATCAGGGACATGTGGCCTGGGAAAAGTATAGGGACACCAACAAGATGTGTAGGAATGGGATCAGGAAAGCCAAGACACAGCTGGAGCTGAACTTGGCAAGGGATGCAAAGGATAATAAAAAGAGATTCTACAGGTTCATCAGCCAGAAAAGGAAGACTGAACAGTTTTTAGCCTTTCTGAGAAACAAGTTGAAAACTTGTGACAGCAGACATGGAGAATGCCGAAACACTCAGTAATATTTTTTGCTTTAGTCTTCACTGATAGTCATTCTTACCGTATCTCTTAAGTCTCTGAACCTCAGGACAGGGACTGAGGGAATGAGGTTCCATGCACTGTAAAGTGATGACATATTTGGAAAGTCATGGCAGTCAGGTGAAGCCCCCAGTAATTGTAGAAAGGGAAACATCACTCCCATTTTTAAAAAGGTAGGACAGAAGACCCTGGGAACTAGAGGCTGGTCAGTTCCTTCCCCATACCTGGAGAGATTGTGGAATAGATCCTCCAGGAAGCTATGTTAAGGCAAGGGGAAGACGGAGTGTTCTGAAGAAGCCAACATGGCCTCAGTAAGGGCAAACTGTGCATGACCAATCCAGTGGCTTTCTATGATGGAGTAACAGCATCAGTGGACAAAAGAAGAGCAAATGTTATTATCTACCTGGACTCTTGTCAAGCCTTTGACACGGTCCCACATGATATCCTTGCCTCTAAGTTGGAAAGATACAGATTTGAGGAGTGAACTATTTGATGAATAAGAAATAGGCTGGATGTCTGCAGCCAGAGAGAGAGAGGGCTGTGGTAAATATGTTCAGGTGGAAATCAGTGATGAGTGGTGTCCTTCAGGAGCCCATATGGGGACCAAATCTGCTTTATAACTTTATTAATGACACTGATAGTGGTATTGAGTGCAGCCTTAACATGTTTGTTGATAACACCAAGCTGTGTAGTGCAATTGATCCCCTGGAGGGAAGGGATGCCATCTAGAGGGATCTAGACAGGCTTGAAAGGGGGGTCTGTGTTAAGAAGGTCAAGTGCAAGATGATGCATCTGGGTTGGGGCAATCCGAACTATCAGTACAAACTGGGGGTTGTCTGGAGTGAGAGCAGCCCTACAGGGAAGGACTAGGGGGTGTTGGTGGATGAAAACTAAATGAGTCAGCAGTGTGCGCTTGCAGCCCAGAAAACTAGCTGTACCTTGGGTTGCATCAAAACAAGATTGGGCAGCAGGGCAAGGAGGTGATTTTCTCCTTCTGCTCTGCACTTGTGAGACCCCACCTGAGTATCTGTGTTCAGCTCTAGGGCCCTTGGCATGAGAGAGATGTGAAAAGAGTGATTCCATAGGAGGGCCACTAAAATGGTCTATGAGCTACAGCTGCCTGAATTGAAAATCTTTGTCTTGATTGCCCGGATTTTTCAGGAGCTGTGTCACCTAAATTGGCGTCCTTGAACAGCCCTCATACTTACCTTTATCTTGGCATGGAAAATGGAACAGAAGAACAAGCAATAATATTTTGAAAACCAGTTTTTAAATTCTGCATACTAAAGATGTGTTATTATTATGACATGTACCTACTTCGTAATATTAGGAAAAGGCACATATACAGGAGAAAGAATTTTATTGCTCATTTTTTTTTTGTTCTGTCAAGAATCTCATCCAGAATACCTGATGGTATATATATATTTTTGTTTCATTGCTTGTTTATGAATCTGGAGTGACATAATTGCAAATCCTTGAAAGAGCGATGGTGAATTACTAACATTTAAATTGTAATTTCAGGCTCTGATGACTTGGCAGTAATGAGTAGCTTTAGACTTTTAGTCATTCTTTGAAGTTTAATTTTTTAGAAATAATTACTCTAGTTTTAAATTACCATTAAAAGGTTTAGATTTGTAAGTGTTTGCAGTATTCAGATATCGGTCTTCAAGTTCTATGCCTATAGAGGCATCATGCTGCTGAAAGGAAGTTGTTGTGCTGTGACCAGCTCCTTTAATTATCCAGATAAAAATGGAGGAGCCATAGAGACTTAAAGTATCTCCGTTCTTAGATTATCTTATCTCTGTATAATTGAAGAGACTGGATCTTACACAGGGTGAAGCACACTGGGGTCTGAAGCTCAGGTGTTTTTCTTCAGTCCCCCACTTGTCTATACAAAGAGCTGGAAGAAACCGACTACAGGGCCATTACCCTGGAGACAACTGGGATGAATACATTCACAGAAAATATTTAAGAAGTTAAATTTCTGCACTGTACATGCTGAGTTCAACATGAGTGTTTGTCACAGGCACCAATTTTCATTTCACTTGGACAGGTTTACCAATACCAAGTTAATAATGTGTTATCCTGAGAGACAGAGCCTGCTGAGATAAGGAAATGTAACATGCAGTATTTACATTTACAGTCCTGGCTTTCCCATTAAAATATTTGTAGCGCACTTTAGAAATGTGGATGTGCTTACTGTGCAGATTTCCACAACATTATTTCCGTGCTCTGTTGGAATATTGTGTAAATACACTGAAGACATTGGGTGAGACTGAAATATACATTAGCATTTTCTTTCTCAAAATGCAGCAAATAGGTTTCAATATTGTTTTTACAGCTTACTTTCTCTTCAGGGCACAAAGTAACATGAAATGGTTTAAGTTCTTTTGTTTTCGAATGTCCTTCAACTTGTTAATTTCAAGGCCCCACTGTTTGCTGTGATTCATTGCAGCAGTGAATAACGAATGTCACTAAAATAGTGAGATCGCCTGAACTACTTTAGAAATTAATGGACTGACTGTGATATACTGGAGCCTCTTTCATGCATCTATAATTGGAGAGCCAATTTATTTCCAATCATTTCAAGCACTGTAATTATAGTGCATCATTGTTGCCTGCTTAACATTCATATGGGAAGCTGGCACAATAATGCTGGCAGAAGGCCACATATTTTACAGCTGAAATGAATGGTAAAAATGAGAGGTAATATACAAAGGCACAGAACTTTAAATTTTGTTTAGAGGTTTTGTTCTGGCTAACATGCCATGGGGTCATGGTAGAATGATATGGAATGAAATCATGTTCATAAAATGTCAATAAAAATGTTTTCCAAATAGACTATAAATCAGTGTGGGAGGAAAAAAAGAAGATAAATCAAATGTTTTATATAAAAAATCCCATAGTCTGTAATATCCAACTTTTTATTTACATTTCAGCTGGAGAAAAAGGTCATTTTATTTGGCAGAAAAATAAAATGCAGTGAGGTTTTTTTTTAATATATTTTTTATAGTAGAAAAATAAGGAATTGTCACAGAATCACAGAATGACAGAATCAGAATCATAGAAACCTCAAGGCTGGAGAAGACCTTTAAGGTCATTGAGTCCAACCACTGACCCAGCACTACCACATCCACTTGTAGATTCATTAAGGCTGGAAAAGATCTCCAAGATCCCCAAGTCCAACCACAACCCATCCTACCCTGTCAACTAAGCCATGTCCCCATGTGCCACATCTCCATGTTTCCTGACTACTCTTTCAGGGAAGAAATTTTCCCGAACATCCCCGAGGTACTGGGGGGCTGAGCACACCAACAGACTGCTCTATGTCCATCTCTGTGCCCACCACTTTGGCCCAGAACAAAAGATGTAGTTGGTTGTCATCCAGGATGATGAGCTACACGTTGCTGTGCGAGCTGTTGGCCAGCATGGGGCCCAAGGTCCTTGTGCTGCTGCTAGGCCATGAAGCCCAGGCACTGAAGTGTTAGTTTTTGATCAGCCCAGCCGACAGCTCATTCTCCACCCATCAGCACCCAGAAGGTGATGTTGTGTTTGGTGTATTCATCCAGGAACTTGAAGAAAGGGAATGTCATCTGTGCCATGCACACCTCATACCCCAAACCCATTCCCATGCCTGTCCTATGAGCCTCAGTCACTGGGCAAGGTACTTGGTTAAGTAGTTGCCCCAGGTCTTGTGGAACTTGTGTAGGCATGGATGAAGAAGTCATAGAATCAATAGAATCATAGACAGGGGCTGGAAGCAACCTGAAGTTCATGGGCTGAAAGACCTCTAACTAGGGTTGTGTCTAGGCAGATTTTGAAGGGAGACTCCACAGATGGAGGCTCCATGACATCTTTGTACAGTTTATTCCAATACTTGACCATCCTTTTTCCAAAAGAAAAATATTTTTCTTTTGAGCTTACAGAAAAAAAGGGTTCTTTTGTCGCAGAAGGATTTCCTGCATTTAAGTCTGTGTCCATTGCCTTTTGTCCTTTCATTGGGTACTGGCTCCATCTTCTTTACAAACTCTCATCAAATATTTTTACAGATGGATAAGATCCTCACCTGTATTTTCCAGGCCAGTCTCCCAGTCTATACTTGTATGTCATGCAGAATTATAGAATCAATTAGTCTGGAAAAGATGTTCAAGATAATCAAGTCCGATCATTCACAAAATACTACAAGTCCACTGCTGAGCAGTGTCCCTAAGTACCATGTTTACACATCTCTTAAATATCTCCAGCAATGAGGACTCCACCACTGCCCTGGCAGCCTGTTCCAAAGCCTAATCACCCTTCCCTGGCTTTGACAAATCCTACCAGTACTTTTCCTTCCTGTCTTACTAACATTCCTATCAGCCTTATTGCCTAGATTTTTATCATAGTATTTTCGGTACTAGTTGTAGTTCCTCCTACCATTAAGAGAAAGCATTAGGAGTACCTACGCTGAATGTGTACTCCTCTGTTTGCCTTGATTGATGAACTTTCTCATCCTTTCTTTCCCTTCACTGCTGAGAACGGGTAGTCTCATGTATTTCTCCTCACTCATGCTAGCCTCATTCCTAGAATATTATGGAGCTGAGGGTGAGCCTCCAAGGGTACTTTTTCAATTAATTCATACTAGTGGTCAGATATCCTAAAATCTTTCTTAAAATGGCAAAATTCTGGCTACCTTTTGAATATGAATATCTTTTCTTTGTGGGGAACTGCATTCAGAATAAGCCTCCCTAGTCTCTGTCACTGATTGTTAGAGGCCTTTCACTTTCACTCAGTAATTTAAGTCTACTATCCTGTGGTGTATTTGCATGTAATAAAGGGAAATACATTCTCACACTTTTAGCTGATAAGGGGAGACACAAGTATTTTGCTTTAGGAGGTGACAACAGTGCTGAAGAGAATGAGATTTTTCAGACTTGTTGATTAAGTGCAAAACTTATTTTTCACATGCTGAGCTAAGAGAAATCCATGCTTCTTTTTATCTCCATCTTTGCTTTTGTGCATGCAGTGATAAACCATAGTAAGAAAGGTTTTACAGAGTCAAATACTAATGGTGTAAAGGTAACAAAAAGGAAGATGTTACCACATAATTTTAGCTTACATAAGGCACAGACTTATGGAAAGCAAAGTGTGTGCTAGCTCCAGCGTTGAGGAGCTCAGCTTTTACTGATTGGAACAACAAAGGTGTAAGTATGAATCTTTCTGGATATCACCTAAGTATAAGTGGGCATCTCCATAATGAATAGTGAGATTCACAAGAAGGTACTTCTGAATAATAAAGCTGATCCACTTCAGACTTTCTCCCCAGGTAATCCATGCTATAGATACTTTCTGGTGTACCCTGGCTCCAATCTGGAGAAAAACTGTTCACCGTTGGAGAAATCCTGGTGAACTTAATTCACTTTGGGACCTGCACCCTGCAGCTATTACAGATGTGATACAGAGGCCGAGCTAGCTTCCAGGCATGAAGAACAAGAACAGGATGTAGCCAAAAGCAGTCAAGTTGCTGATCAATTACCTTATATCTTTTGCTCAGGTGCTTTTGTAGATCTTCATAGGATTTTTCTGTGTTGTTAGATGCTTTTTTTAGATCAGTTTTTGATCAATATGTCCCCATAGCCACAGTTATTTATTTATTTATTTATTTATTCTTCCTGATGCATGAAATGAGAGATTAATGCTTATTCAAAAAGAATTGCAAAAGTTTGACAACAGTAGAAATCCTCTGGTTCAAGACTGTAGCAAGAAATTCTTGAGAAAGGAGGAGGGGATGGAGTTTGGATGCAGATTAGAATTCCGTTGCTGTGTTAGTGCAGCAAAAGAATTCCCTACCTGAGAGCATTGTAAAGTCTGAGAAAAACATCACCATTATCCAGAAAGGTCACCAAAAGAAACCAATTAGAATTCTGGAAGGAATAAATCTTTAATAATACCCTCCCTTGAAAGGTCAGAGAAGAACTCTACATAGGTCTCTTATTCCCCAGAAGGCACTGGAAATATTTTCAGTTGGTGTAAATTGGTATAACTCTGCAAAAGTTACTGAGAATTTACTATTCTCTGTGCCTGCTAAATTCAAGCAGTGGTTTGCCAAACACAGGAAAGCCTTCACTGCATCAAAATCAGTTTCCTATTAAAGCAAGTGGATTTTATTTTGCATATGGCTTACGTACAAGTATGTAATAATGGAAACACTGCAGTACAAAAATGCTCTGTCAAAAAGGATCAAATTTAATTTAAGAAATCCTTTTTGTTTACCCTGATATGCTGCATGTTCTGTAAGGTGCAAAATGTTCAAGAATTCCAGATGAAACAGTGTTTCTCAGTGTGCATACAAAACTGAGTTTTTGGAAACTTGTTTTAAAACCACAAGACAGCTTTAATGCTTCCTGTAAGGTATTTGAACATACAGCGAGGGCATTCTGTTGACCTCAAATCAAGAATATTTTCTTTTTTGCTTACAGGGAGCAAAATGGAGGATATTAAGGAAACAGAGACATGGGCTGTTCTTTCAGGAACAGAAAATAATCACCCTAGAGGGCTTTTGGTTGCTGAAGAGAAAGAAAATGCCAACAGATGACAAACTGGAGAGTGCTAGGAAAATATATTGATGCAGATAAACTGAATAACACGAGGTAAGGGAGATGACTTGGAAATCAGCTTAAATCGTTAATAACGGAAGACCAAATACCAACCAAAAATTCATATTGCATTCTGAACTTCACTGAGTAGCTTGTGTAGGACTAAAAGGGTGATATGACAGAATAGGTCTCCCAGTGTGTGATAGCAGAAAAGTTATAAAGAAAGGTTTCCCATTATTAGAAACTAGGGAAATATTTAGGCTTGATAGAGCCTACATCAAAAAGATGAAATCATAAAAAATCTTTATTTTCAAATAAAAATTGAGTCAGAAGTTCATAAAATGCAGATGAAGCAAAGAAGAAGAAAAATGGTTAGTCTCAAGAATTAAAGACCTTTTTAAGCTTGGCACTTAGAAATAAGTAACCAGACCAAGACCAGACGTATATATTCCTGCACAAATTTCATAAACCTAAAAATCAAAAAGATGAATGGATTTTATGAATTGGGAATAGTCATGATTTTGAATTGTATGGAACTTAGTGAGACACTGAACTTTTAAGATGCAAATATTATAGGAATGAAAAGTAATGACAAAAGAACATCACTGTCCACTGAAGAAAATCAGGTATTTCAGAAAGGATATTACAAAACTTCACATTGAAAGTGCGAACAATGGTTTTGCTCTAAACTGAGGTGTGCCTATATGCTTATTCTGCTCAACACCTTCCCCTCCAGCCTGCATCCCTGCAACTGGGATTGTAGACAGGTGCAGCTCTGGGAATTGGCTGAAGGTTGTGTTTAAAGATATTCATAGAATCATAGAATCATAGAATTATTTGAGTTGAAGGGAGCCTTAAAGGTCATCTAGTCCAACTCCCCTGCAATGAACAAGGACATGTACAGCTAGATTAGGTACTCAGAGCCTGGTCCGGCCTGGTCATGAATGACCCCAGGGATGAGGTATCCATCACCTCTCTGGGCAACGTGCTCCGGTGCCTCACCACCCTTATAGTAAAAAATTTCTTCCTTATATCCAGTCTAAATCTCTTCTCTTTTAGTTTGAAACCATTCCCCTTCTCCCATCACCACAAACCCTGCTAATGAGTCTGTCTCCTTCTTTCTTACAGCCCCCCTTTAGGCCGCTCTCAAATCTCCCCGGAGCCTTCTCTTCTCCAGGCTGAACAGCCCCAGCACTCTCATATTATATTAAGGGAGGGTACAGCACAGAGATTGCTGACGACTCCTTATCACAGATGGGAAGATTTCAAGGCTAGGGCAATTCTGTATTTGTCTGAACAGCAGCTATGCTCCTATAGCCTTTGCAGGTTAGATCAATGATAGCTAAAAGGGCATGGAGGGTAGCTCCAGTATTGCTTGCAGCTTGCAGAGAGGTCATAGCAGCCAGCACGGTGCTGTCCCAGTAAACAAATAAAATAAATGTTGTAATTACAGGTGTCTGATGTAACAGCTGCTATAGGTTTTTTAAGATGGTGATCCCAGGTTACATATATATGTGCGTATACATACACGCAGAGAACTAGTACTTAATGAATGTTGTAATATGTCATAATATAAACTAAAAGAATTTGTAGTATAGCTTAGGAAAAGATCCTTACTAATCAAGCATACACTGAGCTTTCATGGTTATTACGCCGTCAGTCAGCTAATTGTAGTGCAGCAGTAAACAGAAGAGGTATTTTATCAAGAGCTATCTGGAATGTGCAAAGAGACGTTTATGAGAAATGATGCCACAGCAGATAAACTGCTTACACAATGGCAATTTTGTCTATTTGTCTTGCCAGCTGTTTATCAACATTTTTTATTCACATGTTAACCTAGGGAATTAAGGAATGGCTAGTGCGGCATGAAAGCAAAGAGAAGCTTCTTTGGGGACCTGCTGTAAAAAATCACTCTTTCTCAAAAATGTTTTGGAATTTCTTCTCATGTGGTCATAAAAATGAAAAACATTCTTTAATCAGGAAAAAGTGTCAGAGATCAGAGGAAGCCATTTTCCAGGGAGGTTAGCAGCTCTAGTCTGAGCTATGCTACAGTGCCAGCGCATAAACTACTGCTAGAATATAAATTAATACTGGCATATAAGCCCAGCCACATCATATACTTATGACTAGACTGCAATAACACCCAGTTTGGGCATTCACAAATCATACCACTTTTCCTCTCCCACCTCCAGTCTTGAGCTTCATTAAGAATCACCATCATGTAGCATGAAAGTCCTTGCAGCTTTTTTAAGGCTTTGAAGACCACAAAGATTGCATTTTCATTTTTTCCACCCTGAAATCACAAGAGCTGGAAAACAATCAGCTCTGAAATTGGTCAGAGCTTGATTAAGGGTTTCTAAGGGTTGTGACTTTAAAGAAAATTTCCAAATACTCTAAGCATTAGTGAAATTGAAATCTATTCATTGAAACTGAATAGGCAAACCATGAAGCCTATCAAGCCAACACATTCCAGGCAAAACTGGAGAAATCTTGCAGTGTTTGTTCTCAGGAATACCATCCTCTAAATAACTTACAATTACATGTCTTTTATCAGTTACTATATGTCCTCCTTAACTATGTATCCACACAGGCTATTATCACCTTAAATAGGAATTCTTAGACAGTGGCAAGGAGTGAGACAAGGGTATCACAGAACCATAGAATGGCTTGGCTTGGAGGGGACCTCAAATATCATCTAGTTATAGATATGATATTAGAATTATAGAATCCTTAGAGTTGGAAGGGACCTTTAAAGGTCATTCAGTCCAACTCCCCTGAAATGAACAGGGATACCTACAACTCCATCTGATGCTCAGAGCTCCATCCAGCTTGGCTTCAGGGTTGGGGCATCCACAACGTCTCTGGGCAACCTGTTCCAGTGCCTCTTTACCCCCACGGTAAAAGACTTTTTCCTTATATATAACCTAAATCTACTCTCTTTGAGCTTGAAACCATTTCCTCTTGTCCTGTCACCACTGACCCTGCTAGAGAGTCTGTCCCCTTCTTTCCTGTAGCTTCCCTTTAGATACCGAAAGGCCACTATCAGGTCACCTCAGAGCCTTCTCTACTCCATGCTGAACAGCCCCAGCTCTCTCAGCCTGTCCTTGTAGGAGAGATGTTCCATCCCTTGGATCATTTTTGTGACCCTCCTCTGGACATGCTGCAACAGGTCTGTGATGTCCTCCTGTACTAAGGACTCCACATATGGACTCAGTACTCCAGGTGAGACCTCACCAGCACACAGAGGTGTGGTATTTATTATTATGTATTTAATAAAATGTTGTGCTATTGCCCAGGCTAGGTAAAAAGCTTTCTCCTGTTCAGAGAATCCAAATACTTTGTGCATCTAAAATTTATTACAACAAGGTAATTAATCTTTGTCTCAAGTACTCAAACTCTGTGTCTACCTCTAAATGCCTAGGGTTATTTTCTGGTGATAAGGACAACTGTCATGAACTGACTCGAGTAAATAACATTAATACCTCTTAGCTTCCATTGCAGGGTGCATCCGTATTGCCTATTGAGAATGATCCCTAATGCATGTTAACTTAATTCCCAGAAATTGCTCAGGTAAGAACTAATTGGGCTGGGGCCAAAAGCTGAAGAAACTTACCTGTATAGATGATTGAATTCCAGTCCCTGAGGACACTTTCTGGTACTGTTAATGTATCAGTATAACTGTAACATCTGTTTGGAGCAGGAGGACTGGATTTTATTATTGATTCTTTTCTTGTGAAGTCATGGATTGTATAACATTGGACAAACCAGAGCTGAAAGAAACTGGAGATATCGAAAATAAATAAATAAAATTAAATTAAAAAAATCCAACTTTCTAAGAATTTGGGGGAATAATAATAATAAAAAAATCGATTCAAACACTGAAATCAAGTTTGTTTGCATTAACAAATACATGCAGCAATTCCTTAGATTCTGCTCATTCATACAGAGTGCCAGTAGAGGAAAAGCAGAACAAAAATTTTGGCTTATCATAGAATCATAGAATTGTTTGAGTAGGAAAGGGACCCTTAAAGGTCATGTAGACCACCCCCTGCAATGAACAGTGACACCTACAGCTAGACTAAGTGCTCAGAACCCTGTCCATCCTGACCTTGAATGTCTTCAGGTTGGAGCATCCGCCACCTCTCTGGGCAAACTGTGCCTGTGCCTCACTGCCCTTACTGTAAAAAACTTTTCCTTATATCCAATCTAAATTTGCCCTCTTTTAGTCTGAAACCATTCCCCCTTGCCCTCTATCTCATATAAAATTTGCAGTATTTTACAGTGTATTCTGGAGTAATTTGGGTACCCAAAGTGTCTTAGCCAAGCAATAGGACACTCAGGTAATTACTAATGACCATCAATTCAAAACTGTGTGGAGATTTTTGGATCAATATGTGAAGCTGGGAGCTCTGTTTTCCTTTACTCAGGGATGATGCACTATGTATCTAACCAGAAAAACTGCTAATTACTTATATTATCTCAAAGTTTTCATTGTCAAAGAACTCAAACAATGTTTGAGTAATTGGGCTAAATACATCTTTTCCTTTTGTTTTGTTGAAGTCTAAAGGAACTATAACTGAGATCTGCAAAGGCATGTTGGTACATAAATCTTTTAGGAGTTAGGCACTTCACTACCACTTATTCTTGGAATCAAAAGCTAAAATAACAGTTATAGACATAAATCTGTTTCTTAACAACTTAGAACAACTGACAATCAAAGTGAAAAATTCCACGCAATGTGCATAGCAGCAATGAGATGAAACAGCTGAAAAGGAGCACTGCTATGTAAGAGGTAGTTCATGGTTTTTACTACCCATACGATGACCTGATGTAAATGTCTTGCCTTTGAAACCTCACTTGTAAATGAAATTTGCATTATCCTCTTCCTTGGTAGCTTAATATTCAGTGTAAGTAGCAACTTATGGAGTTTTCCAGCTGCATACATTTTAAAGACTCATCAATGTAAAAAGAGATATATCTTGCCTACTGAGTACCCACATCATTCAGATAAAAAATCAATTTTTTGAATGGTACAGAGTCTCACCTCCCACAGAACAGTGCAAGTTTAAACTTTCAGTACTATGAGGTTTTCCCTGGAAAGCTGAGTTGTCCCATATGGGCTTCAGTCCAGTGTACAAAGCCAGATAAACTAATTTTATGCGCTGTGACTTATTTAATCTGTTTTTAATGCTAACATGTTCATTTATTTTATGTTCTTTCCAAGCCTGTTACATTATCTCTTTCCCTTAATATAAATAAAAATATAAATCAGAGCTGTAGCTGTTAATGCTTCAGCAATACTTTTGCTATTGCTGCTTCAAAGGAGGTAAAAAAAAGAAGTGGATTCTTTTATGAGTATTTTTGGAGTATATGTAAATTGTCTGGGTTGATCAACACTGTTTTGTGTAAGAATGGAGTTGGGGCAAGACCTAAGGTCACATTTTTGCAAATATTTATGTACTGAAAGAGACAGGCGGGCATGCAGTAAAATTTACACGAGTCAAACTAGATTAAAGTTCAGATTCACAAACAGAGGAAAATCTTGACAGCTAATGAGGAACATGATGATCTTAAAATCTGCATGCTGTATCAGGGAATGCCTAAGATGATAATGGGAATTGCTGAAGGGAGGAGAATATCTGAAATATAGCCTGTGTGCTCAGTTTCATATGAGTAGTTACCCTTGTGGAATAGAAATGGTCCAAGAGTCTGCTTGGATTTTACACTTAAGTAACACTGCTAGATTCAGACACCTATTTTTATATTCTCTATATATTGACCGAGCTGCATCTGAGGTCTGAAAAGTAAATGTTCTCCCTTGTGTTTTATTTATTTTTTTCTAATTTTCCTTTTATTCCATATCAGTTGAAGTCAATTAATATCTTTGTTATTAATAAGGCCACATTTTGCAAAAGGCAATATCTGTTTCTGGACACTATACAAGAACCTGTCCTGGCCAAGGAATATTAATGCTAAGACTAAGCTGACTGCAAATGTTATTGAACTTTCTAACTTCCAGAAGGTGACTATGAAAATAATGTTCGTCATTTCCCACAGGTATGAGAGGATATCAAGTAAAATTATCAAGTGTCAGTTTATGAACTCACAACACATATTTGAACTACAGAACTTACTGTCACAGGATATACTGGAAGTCAAAAGTTTACATACACTCAAAAAGCAACTAGACAAATTTATGGGAGAACTATTCATTCAAGGGCTATTAAGCACAAAATGTGTCCGAGCCACAGAGTGCTGGAGGCGGGGAGAGTGCATCAGGGAAATATCATTGTATGTGCCCCTCATTAATTTTATTACTGTGTTTTTCCTAGCTATCTGCTTTTGACCACATCAGTAGAGAAAATATTGGGCTAGATGGATGTTTGCAAGCCCTAGCATAGCCATTCTTGCAATCTTCTGCTGGGAAGTGAGCGCAAAGCATTGCAGCAGATCAAGCCAAAGGATGACATAATAATATAACCATTACCTTAAAAAACATTTATAAATAGGCTTGGTTCTTAAATCAATTTTCAGCAAACATCTTGTGGCTCACACAAAGTAAAAAGCATGTTTAAAACTCCAGTTTTGCCTTGAAGGACCTGGATTTCCTCAGATGTGACAATCCACAATAGAGGGAATTTTTATGTACTCCACACTCCATTTTCAAAATTTCATCCTGGAGAATGAAAAAATTAGGGAAAATTCTTTGTGTGGATTAGGAACGCTTCAACCATCTGGGCAGGAGCAAGAAGATGGTGTGTACCATGAAGACTAACAGAGTCTTAGAATAATGGAATTGTTAAGAGTTGGAAAGGACCTCTGAAGGCCATCTAGTCCAAGACTCCTGCAATTAACAGGAACATCACACCTAGATCAGAATAAGTGGCTCTGAGGTAGAGCAGAGAGCTGTTGGTCACAGTCTAGAGGGGAAAATGTATGAGGAGCTCAAGACCCTCGGTTTGCTCAGCCCAGAGCAGAGGAGGCTGAGGGGAGGCCTCATGGCGGCTGCAGCTCCTCACAGGGAGCGGAGATGACAGTGACAGGGCCCAAGGAATCTGAGTCAGGGGAGCCTAGGGAAAGGTTCTGCCCCAGAGGGCAGTGGGCATGGAAGAGGCTGCCCAGGGCAGTGGGCGTGGCCCTGAGTTGCTGGACCTCAAGGAGCTTTCAGACACTGCTCTCAGACATAGGGTTTGGGTTTTGAGTGGTCCTGTGTGGAGCCTGGAGTTGGACTCTATGACTATTGTGGGTCCCTTCCAACTCAGGATCTTCTGTGATTCTAAGATTTGATGCTTTCTCCACTGTTCAGAGATCCATCTAGGAGCAGAATGGTATCCCCAGAAATTAAGCTCTGCCATAGCTTCATCTGTGCCCAGCTAGAATCCAGACCAAGATTCTTCCCTTCACTTTTCATTCTCAAGTACACACTGACGCTGCTCTGCTCAGATATCTCTACAGGAGCAGGTCATTAACTGGCTCTTTACATGCAAATAGCTGTCATGGCTGTGGTGTAACTCCATGGGCTCTAGTAGCCTAGATCTTGATGCTGTTTGGAATTGTTTGCTCTTGTACAGTGTCAGGCACATGCCGTCCTTTCCTGACTGGAGCTCTATCTCCTACTTACTATTCTCTTTTATAGTTGCTAGATTTATTTGTTAATTATTATTTAAATTGTGAGAATTGATTAGAAATAGCTTGTTTTCCTTTTTATAGCTCATTAAAGTTAAGCTTCTGGAAGCAGTATACAGCAGCAATGATAAACAGACTTTTACTGCAGTTTCCTAAGATGGTTCCTTTAATGGGCTCATAAATACAGTTGCTGGTTGTTTATTCTTTCATTACTGGAATCTATGGTTAAACAAAAAACCTCTGGTAAATTGGCAAATATTTGCATTTACATTTTTTAATGGTTATAGAGAACTTGGGTGCAGATAATCTCCAAGTCAGTGTTCCTCAAGTGTGAGTTCATAATGCCTAGGAAAGGGGAAATGTTTCAAACTAAAAGAGGGGAGATTTAGACTGGATATAAGGAAAAAGGTTTTTATGATTAGGGTAGTGAGGCACTGGCACAGAGAAGCTGTAGATGCCCCGTCCTTGGAGATATTCAAGGTGAGGCTGGATGGGGCTCTGAGCAACCTGGTGGAGATGTAGGTGTCCCTGGCCCTTGCAGGGGAGTTTGACTAGATGGCCTTTAAAGGTCCTTTCTGACTCAAACAATTCTATGACTCTATGATTTCTTGAGCTTGAAAGTGCAAATGGAGGTGACACAACCCTTCCTCCCTGCATTACTATTATGAAATCAATCTGGAAGCAAGGAGCAGAACAAATTACTCAGGGTTTTGTTCAGCTCTCTTGGACCTAGATGATGGGTACTGTCTGATGCTCCATGGAGTGGAGGGTCATCGTATACTGCTAGCTTTCTTCCTTATTTCTAGCTATTAAATTATTTTAAAAGAAGATAAATAACTTACCATTAATTTTCATGAATACAGTTCTTTATATTAATATTAATGAGCCATTATTGTAAAATGACATTTCCTTGTAAGCAGGATGACACCTACTGCGTGCAATCAAATGCCTTGTTAATGAAAGGTGTGGTCCATTTCACTTTGAAGTTGAGGAAAATTTGTACATTTCAGTATGAACAAGAGCGGAACATTAAGTTGTGAGCTAGGCAACAGGACAAGAGCTTAAGAAGTCCTTCTTTAATGTGGCTTTACACATTTTAAAGCTGAGTTTATATTGCTGTCCTTTAGAGTGAACAGCAGAATTTAGAAAAGGTGAAGAAAAGGCAAAAAAAGTTGTCTGTCTGCTTCTTTATTAATTTAAGCTTTTGGTATGCAAACACTTCCTGTCATGGTTATGTTTATGTATATGTGCATCTGTATTGCCCAGTAGCACATGGTGTATTCCTCACCTTTGTCTGGAAACTCTCTAGCTATGGGAATAAGAATACATCCTATTTTAGAAGAAACACTATTTTTTTTTTCCTTTTTACATTCCACAGCTTTCATTTTCCTTTGTGGTCCTTAGTCTTCATTACTGTGAAGATCTTTTGTAAGAACTTGCATAGCACATTAAAGCTTTGATATGAGATTCTGCCTTATTTCCAAAGAGACTGATGTCTCACTTATCTTCTCAGAATGAAAGCAAAGCTGTGGGCTCTCATGTTGCACCAGTATTCAGTACTTCCAAAGGTCTTCACTAGTGAAATGTCCTCCCTACAGTTCCTTACGTTTTCTAGGCATGATTACATTCACAGTAAGAGCAATACATGAGATCCTGTATTCCCAAATCACAGGACTTTCCTGGAATATAATGTTAAATTTCCCTAGGTATAGTGATTTCAAGTTTTAAAACCTTACATCAGCTAAACCAGGATAATTATACAGAAATAGTTAAGACATTCTGCACACTGTATATCTCATTGAGCAGCGTGTTTTCACTGTGAATATTTACTTTTGGTGGAAACTTTTCTTGTTCTCTCTCTTCTTTTTCCATTTTGAAAAGTGACTAATTTTTCTACAATTGCTTGATAAATTCATTTTGAGAAATTCTTTACATATACATTTGTATGCATACAGTTATGTGCAATTTACTGGTAATAAGCACTCCTAAGTATACATGGCATGCCACACTTCCTGGAGGATTTTATGGATTCTTCCTTTTTCTGGTGTTGAAGTGAATATGTGAAATGCTGTAGATTCTGTAGCACCAGCAGAACATCATGCAGTAAAGAGACAAATGTCATTGACTTCTGAATAGTTTGTACTGAGGGTTTCTAACTAAGGACATATAACCTGGTCTACAAATGCTAAAACTAAAAAACGTTCTTATTGACTTGCATGATTTATTGGCAGATCTGAGAAAGAGCTCCAGGTTCCAGGCTTTCCATCAGTATGTGCTTCTTCATCATAGCTGTAAGTTACCTCTTATTTTAATAGGTATATTGCCTGGTTTCAAAAGTCAGCTAATTTGTTTAATATAGCAAAGCTCATTCTTTCCACAACAGAAGATGCAATAGTATCAGATAATGATGAAAATATTGTTTCCAGAATTAATAATAAGATTGCTTCAATCCAGACATTAGACTTAATGCCTTTTGGATGGCTTCTTTCTTGTACTGTTTGGGCTGAAGGGCTGAAAGGAATAAGACATAGGTGAGAAAACCTGTGATAAGCAGCTGGGTTCTTTGTACAAAACACAATACTGAAATCTCATGTCTGTCTTTTTGAAAGCTGCTAGGACCAACTGCTTTGGTACCAGAGCCACACTGGGTAAACAACAGCCAGGAATACTATTTGAAGATCTTGAAAGTACTTAAATTCCCAGATTAATTCTAAAAGACAGCATATTTTGGGAGCCATCCTACTCACTTCGGCTATTTTGCCATTAAAAGGGTGAAAGATCATTAGCATTAGAAGGCTTTTCCCATATTTATTTTAATATGGTTAAAGGCATTCATTGCACACTCCATGGAAAAGGCCATTTGCAGTGTTCCTCTTTGGAAAATGATGAACCCTGTAGTGTTCCCATAAGAATGATTTAATTGCTGACCATATGTGTAATGGTTTTGAAAATTTGGGTATTGATTTTCCCCAATTTGGAGGAAGTCTAGGCATCTATAAGTTTGTTTGAGGTGCAATTTTTTTCACCTAGGAGAGTCTCAATCACAGGATGAGCCATAATTTTCAAGACACTTTTTGTTACAATTGCAGGGTTAAATGATCCTTTATGGTTACAGGCAAAATATTTTACTGACTGCGGAGAGCAGCCTTTGCAGAGACCTGTTGAATTCAAGGGAAAGTATCCCATGATACTTGTTCCAGTATCCCTGGAACAGGGAGCTTCCTTGCTATGTTTCCATCTGTGTGGCTTTTGGCTATCCGTTGATTAACTCACACGACCCTAGAGATGCCACAGAAGGCATGAAATCTAACCTTTCTTTATTACATCTAGCTGGTATATTCAAAGCCATAGCAGTGATGCACTTTCAAGCAGTGGGAACAGTCAGCAATGATCAGATATGTAAATGCTGTAAAATAACAAAATCTTTGCACTGTGCTTAGATAAATTCAGGCTAACAGATGTCATCATTACTGATGATCAAGAAAATTGAACCAGTGTTCAAGCATCTGTGTAAGGGAGGCACTATTTGCCACAGAGAATTACCTATCCATCAGTGGGGAATCTTAATCTAAAGACCAACTCCTTAGATGTAATTTGCATAAGCATCAACTTAGAAAGGGCAAAGGAGAAAGATTGTTTTATTAGCAATAGGCTGAGTCATATTAATCTGAGAACTGCAGAGAATTCTTAAACACAGAGCCTTAATATGGCAGAAAGAAACAGAATCGGATGAAAGATTATTAGCTGAAGAGGAAATTTTGAATTTTAGTGTTCTACAGCTGTAAATAATCCAACAGATTATTTATTATATCTAATAACAGATTATTATTATATCTAATAATTCTAACAGATTATGAGACATTTCTATATCGGAGTATTCATTTTAAGATGAAGCTTTTGTAAAACACTAAGAGCTGATACATTTATTCAAACCTCAGTCTCTCACTTCTCTTCATTCTTTCTGTACCATGCCTAAAAAGCCCTTTAGTATCTGAGACTTTGTGCAAAACTTTGTTTATGAAAATAATCAACCACATTCCAAATACCTTTGCTTGTAGGGGAAATCTAAGGCTAACATCACCTAAGAATCTTCACCTTTCTGGATTTCAGCAGTATCCTTCTGAACAAATTGTCCAACTGTGAGATAAACAGGGTCATGCTATGCTGGCTGATAAACTGGCTTAATGGTAGAGCTCAAAGTGTTGCAGTAGATGGAGGGACACCTGTGTGGCAGCCGTCACCAATGGTATTCCCTAGGGCTAGCTCCAGTTCTGTTCAATATTTTCATCAGTGGTCTGGAGGCAGGAGTTGAATGTGTCCTCATTGCTCCCTACTACTCTCTGAGGAGGGAAGCAGGGGGAAGTGCCAGTCTCTGCTCCTGGTATCTGATGGCAGAACTCATGGGAGTGGCACAAAGCTGTATTAGGTAAGGTTCAGAATGAACATTAAGGAAAATCACTTTACTGTGAGGGTGGTCAAACTCTGAAAGAGGCTAGTTGATGCCTCATGCCTGTCACTGTTCAAGAGGCATTTGGACAATGCCTTTATCTTTGGCTAACCTGAGCTCAGGCAGTTGGAGTAGATGATCTTTGATGGTCCAGTGGAACATAAGGGCTGGCCTGACATGCTACATCTATTCCTAGCTAAACCACTTCTAAGTACTTTCATTTTCTGTGCTATGCTGTGCAGATATGACTCATGTAGTTTACATGAGCTATCCTCAGTAACTGGGGTGGAATAGCTATTTTTGCGGAGTTCTTCATGAGAACTGTTAACCATTAATGGTGTTTTAGACATCTCCATGAACTTGAAAGACTGAGAACAATATTGTCTTCTTCAGTTTCAACTTCTATTTACTCAAGTCTTCAAATTTCTCTGACTTATTCTCATGTTACATCTTGTGAGTGAAGATTAACCAAAGAGACGATCATATTTTCCTGAAAGGAGACATCTAGTATTTACAGGTAAATGCTAGAGGATGGAGAAGCCACCATTGTTTCTTGTAAACATCCTTGCTATTAAAAAACTGTGCCCAATCATTTATATATCTGATCTAACCTTCCAGCTATGTCAGAAAGCTCTTTAGTGACTGATAACTTGATCAGTAGCTAAAAATACTGCCAAGGCATCACTACCTATGTTACAAAGCTATTCCCTGCTGCTCTTCTGTAGCTAACATATCTTTACCATAGCTGTTAAATAAGGTGGAGAAAGGAATGGCCTACATGTATTCTCTTACAACAACCTATCTAAGCCAATAAGCCTATGGTAACATCAGCTCTCTCTCCTGTTGATTTATTCTTTCTTTATACAAGGAAATATGTTTCCTTTTTTTCCTCTTAAACTGCTAGGAATTCGCAGTGTGTGTGCACCCCATCCTATCTACCCTCTCCAAGTCGCTGTTTCCCAAGTTTAGAGATATATTCATTTGTAGGTATGCTTCTCATAATACAAATCCAGCAGAATCCTTTCAGAAACGTCTGCATTTGATGATGATGTTTTTTTCACTGACTTTTCTCTTGGAGATCAGTCAGTGTGTTCTCAAGCCATTTAATATATGCCCCACTGATAATGTGTAGATCTCATTTTCTCATCTGAATATCACATGGTATCAAGGCAAACATCTTAATAAATGTAAGTACTCATATATTATTGAGTGCATATATATGATTAAATCACATAAGAAAATCAAATTAGTTTCATGAGCTGTTCTTATAAAACTATATTGACTAGTGTTAATTATAATTCTACCTTTAATTTTCATTAGCTGAATCTCATATCAGCTTTGGGACTTCTCTGCTGGAGAGTGATATCAGATTAACAGGCCTGTAGTTACTTTGATAATCCCTTTTTACTCACTGAATATCATTGAGAAATAAACCTTATTCCATATTAATATGTCTTAAGATTTATTTTCAGCAACCATCAGAATTCTGAGGATCTTAGACATTTCTTTCAGGACTCTTGGCTGCAAGTTGCTTCAGATTTGAGTTACTTAAAAATTTGGATTTTCAGGTATTTAGCCAGTTGATTCCCTGGGCTGTCATGTTCTCTGCCCAACATGATGTTTGTCTCCCTTGGCTTATGAGTGACTGTTCTCACATCCACCTGGCAGGTTGCTCTCAGGTGACTTTTCTATTTGGCTGTCTGCCTAGAAGCACTGGTGGGAAGCCAACTAGTGGGAGTGCCAAACAGCTGTCTTGCAGGTGGGATGAATGCAAGCTCCTTGGATGATTTTGTTAGGAACCAGGTAACTGTAATCATTCTTTTTTGCAGGAGAGTAAGTTTACAGCACAGAATTAAATGTCAATCACCTTGAATTTCTCAGAAATACATATTCCTTTTTTTCTGGCCAGGTCATGGTATATTATTTCATATGCAGGCAAAAATGAAAGAAAGAGTAACTCCATAAATCAAGGAAACAAAAAGAAAAAAAAAAAGAAACATCTTCCAAATTATATGGAAAATATAAAACACAGTAAGCAGAAAAATTTAAAAAGGGAAAGCTTCTACTGTTGCCCCCTCAACACAAGCTTTAAGATGTCAGATCTAGGGAAATTTTATCTACTTGATAGGCAATCTGTCAGAAAAGAGAGAGAGAGAACATTCTGGCACTCTCTCTTCTGCTTCCTAAATCCACTGGTAATAAATAGAAGGAAATACTGGATTTCTGTAGGTAGCAATTTTTTGAAGTAATCAAAAGAACAAACAACAAATAGGAGTCAGACGAAATGCCTAATTTTCAATAATTAGGGTTTAGCCTATATCAGCCACTTGGAATTTCCTTTGAAAATCTTAAATAAATCCTGAGAAATTTGAGTCTGATTACATACATAGATTAAAGTCTTCTGGAACTTGCTAAAAAAATGAAATTCTGGTGGTTTTTAATTGAATATGTATTCATGTGTTTTATAAAGGAAGGATGCATCATTAAATATATTTTGCAGAATATGAAATGGCTAGAGATAAAATGAAATGATGTGTGAACAGCACAACAATAAAGTCCATGCTGGTGAACAGGGAGTTTTGATTGCAAAGTTTGGAGAAGACCCATCCCAAACAATCTATGAGGAGTGTCCTGGCAGAGGACAGGGCTCTGAGTTTTACCTGGGGAAAGCTGTTGTGTTTTACTTTTGTCTGTTTGATGGGGAGAGAAAATCTACACCCCAGAGAGTCAGCTCAACAGTTCTGTTTACTGGCTGAACATCAAGATGAAAGATTTCCCTGCTGTGCAGTCATCTCTTATTGCAAGACCAGTCCAGAAGACAAGAATAAAACAAAGAGCAAAGCAAATGGCCCAGATGAGGGCTGGTAGGGGAAGTTAGATACCGGAAAAGTAATAATGGTAATGATGCCAAAAGAGGAACAGGGTGAAAGACCAGCTGAGCATAAACAAGGAAACAAAGAAAATAGGAAAATGGAAAACAGACAATGACCGAAAGACGAAAGATGGATGCAATATTTAGATCTGCAGTCAGCTGTCAATCATTTGAGGACAAAAGCACACTTGAAAGTTGTCACGTTAAGCTCTTCCTTTCTGTCTGTACTTTCTTTTACTATAACTGGAGATCATACTGAGAGGATTGAGAGGGTGAATAGTGATAGGACAAGGGGGAATGGTCTTAAACTGAGACAGAAGAGTTTTAGGTTAGATATTAGGAAGAAAATTTTCACACAGAGGGTGGTGACACACTGGAACAGGTTGCCCAAGGAGGTCGTGGATGCCCCATCCCTGGAGGCATTCAAGGCCAGGCTGGATGTGGCTCTGGGCAGCCTGGTCTGGTGGTTGGCGACCCTGCACATAGCAAGGGGGTTGAAACTGGATGATCATTGCGGTCCTTTTCAACCCAGGCCATTCTATGATTCTATGATTACTCTTGGTAATACACAGCTTAGGTTTTCTGTGAGTAAAGGGAACCATCATCTCTCTAGCACTGGGGATCTCAAGCTCTTCTCAGTCTCTTCCTCACCAAAGAACTCCGTGAGGTCATTTTATCTCTGCTATTGAATTTCCATTTAAACAGTGGAGCGGGAAAGGAGGACGGACATTGATCTAAGTCCAGCAGAGTGTATGGTTATAGCATGGGTAGATGATTAAAATCCACAAGATCTTGCAGGACACAAGAGACATGCAGGAATATGACCTGCCACTCCCTCACTTTTGAAAGAGAGGACAAAAAAAGGAAAATACACAACTGCAGAGTGGTATGTTGGTTTGGCCATTAATGACACTCTCCTGACAGAAAGTAGTTAATCTGTTGATTAAGTCAGTGATACAGTATCTGCCTCAGGTTTACTTCTTTCTCATTTATTTGATGAATTGATGCTTCCAGATTTCTTCTTCCTTTGGAAGTCAAAAGCCCCAGTGAATCTGATCACTTTCTCTCTTGCTAATCCCACACTGAATGCAGCCAATTTATGTGTGGTTGTTTTTGTCACTGTGAAACTTAGCTAAGCAGCTGTCTGCATTTTATTTTTTAGTCAGCCCCAAGATAAGTGTCCAGCATGTAGCACACAACTTTGGCTGGCTGTTGTATTTACATGAGCTGTGTGCAATATTCTGCAGATTCTCTCCATCATTTGATTTTGCTGGATGATAAAGCTGTGGTATTCTTGGTGGTTTTTTTTTCTTTCTTTTTCATTGCAGCTCTTCTTGTCATAAATTATGTGCTAAAGCACGTCACATTACATTTTCCTTCCTTTATAAAGCACATGAATATGTATTCAGATAAATGCCACCATTTTTTTTTAACAAATTTCTGAAGAATTTATCTGCTGAAGCATCTCATTTCATGACTGTGTTTTGTGTATTACTTTATGTTTGCGTGTACATGTGGTACAATTCTTGTCTTAGAGTTACTGAGCCTGTATATCTTTGTTTTTAACATTTAGCTTATTCATCTTAATATTTAGCAGAGAGGTAGGGCTGAGTGGCTGGGAAGAGAAATCCCTGGCAATAAGAATGACTCTTTTTAGGATAATTTTTTCACGTGGCAGTAAGTCAAACTGTGCATTCAGGTTATTTCCTGTAATTCAGAGTTTTCAGTTACATACCTCGTATTCTTGGTTAGGGGCAGCATAAATAGTAGGTCCAAATATCAGATTAGTTTTAATGCTGAATGGATGTTTACTGGCACTTGGTTTATTTAGGATATTCATGCAAATGTAAGTAAGGTGTCTCAGCTTTTTGCTGTCCAACAGTGAAAGAGCTCTTACAGTGTTTCAAGGGCAGGTGATCATGCAGGCACTGAATCACAGAATATCTGGTTGAAAGAGGACTCTGGAGATCTCTAGTTAAGATCTCCTGCTTAAAGCAAGGCATTTTGCTCACAGCAGTTTCCAATTAGAGCTCAGATATCTCCAGGGATGGACATTTCACACCCTCTTTGGGTCCTTTTCAAAAACGTGACCATCCTCATGGTGATTTTTTTTCCTCCCTTCTAGCTAATCAGTATTTCTGGTGTTTCAGCATGTGTTCATTGCCTTTAGTGCTATTTCTGCTCTCTTCTGGGAAGAGCTTGGCTCCATCTGTGCTGCACCCTCTCATTAGGTAGCTGTGATGCTCCTCAATAAGAAAGCAATAAGATCTCCCATAAGCCTTCTGCAGGCTGTACAAACACACCTCCCTCAATTTTTCCTTGTATTTCATTGCTCAAGCCTACTGGCCATCTTCATGTCCCTGTTCCAGGTTTGCTGGACTTGTATTTCCAGGTTGATTGATTTCCAGGTTGCTGGGCACTTCCAATTAACTGACACAGACACGGAGGGTGATTGAGTGGCACTGTATGGGGCTAATATCACTGAAGTACCCAAGGTCAGTGAGTGGTTCTAGAAAAAAAGGCAGGTTGAAACTGGAAACATATGTGGCAAAATGATTCAGGGAAAATAAAAATGTCTGTAATTGATGGGAACTATGTTATACTGAGAGAAAGCCTGTTACCCTCATCTGAAGTGTGATCTGGGAAGGAAAGCGTGGATTTCTCATCCCATGCTTCATGATGGGTGGGAATCGATTTATAGCCATCAAGATCAGGTGGTTGCAATCACTACTTGAGTGTGACTTTATTAATCTGTTATAATGTCTGGTGCTCTCTGAATACAATGCTTTTTACCCAAATAATGCAGGCGCATGGCTCCTTTCAGCCTTTTGTTCTGGGCAGGGCAAATCTTATGGGATGCTGAATGCAAAATAAAAGTTCTCTCCCTTCGTCCAGAATCTTTCTTCAAAGAAATTCTATCAACCTGCTTTAATGCATATGTACTCTTGTAATACTCTTTCTGGTTTTGTTTCTTTGTATGGTCCCTGCTGTGGTTTAGTTGGGAAAAAAATTAACAAACGTGATTTCAAACAGAACAGAAATTATGCTCTGGTTAAAAACTCCCCAAAGAAATATAAAGCATTAAGGCAAACACACATCTGCTTTTGAATAAAACCAAATCCTCCAAGCAATGTTCAAAGATATTGCCAAAGTAATTAGCATACTAACAATGAAGTCAGGTAACAAATTGGATTCTTAAGTCAAATAGATAGACAAAGTGGGTTTTAAAAATTTGGACATAATTCTTCCTTCTAAAATGTTCAAATTTAAATGGCATAAATTTAAGAGACTTTAAAATTAAACCTATAATGAAAACAGCCATTGAAAACAAACATTTATTGTCATCTATGCGAGTTACAAGCCCTACATTACTTTCATATTGTAAAATTTCCCAGGTGGAAGACCAGCAGAGTTTGAAGTTTTGCCTTCTGGGTAGTTACTACTTAAGGAGAAAGGATCATTATTCTACACAACAGAAGCCTTAGACAGTTGCTATTGTTAATGAGATGTATTATGGTAGCACTCAGCCCCTCTCTGCTAAACACAGTATATGTATACTAATAAAGACAATTCATATCTCAAAACCTTACAATCAAAAAATCCAGGGAAGATCAAGTGTCAGAGAAACATCACAGTACCTACAACTTGTAGAACAGAAACTTTGATGTACAGCAAAACTTTATGACTTTCCCACAAAGGAGATCCAGAGCAAGGCAGGAATGAATTAAAGAGGTAGGAATGAATTAAAGCTCTCACTTTAGTGCCTGTAGAATATCAGTGTCACTGCTAAGACTGTGAAGAGTGAACTGCCTTAATGTATGTATAGATTTGTCCATCCATTCCTCCTGCTGTGCTGGATATAGTCAGGTTACTCTTTCAGTGGACATGGAAATAAGCAGAGCAATCCTATTTTCCATAGCATTGTGAGATTTTAACATTTAAATGGGAAAGATGCATGCTTTCATGTCATCCAGTTTCCATTTCCAGTTTCTCAGTATCATTTTAAGTGTCCCCAGCAGATAGTGGATGCTGTTAAAATAAATCAAATGACAATAAGAACTGAAGAATCATTCTATCTGCACACAAAGTCAATAGCAATTGTTTGCAGGGTGAGCTCAAGGAAATAAGGCATCACAGCTCCTCGGGCCATGTTTGGAGGTTATAAGTCAAAGTCCGCCTACAGAGCTTGTTTCTACGTTGTGTTTATTGCAGTGCCACAGTGATGTGCCAAGGAGGCCTCTGAGGTATCAATGCCAAGTTTATCCTGCTAATGATCATCTTGTGGATTGCTGCTGCATTTTCTGCATCACAAATAACACTCTTTTCATCACACTGATACCCATATGTTAAATAGTGTGTCTAGGTGAATACTCCTATACAAGGATCTGCAGCCACTTAGTTCAGTGAGTATTCTGTATTTCAGAAGATCCTCACTGAAATAATGAGAAAATCTTTCACTGATATATTCTACAGCTGAACACTGAGTTGCAGGTTTCCTCAGGTACGTGATTTACTTGAATCTAAGCATGACTCATTATGGGTGAATGCAGTGATTCTTGACTAAAAATATTAAAAATACTAAAAAAAAGATATGATTTGCTCTTGTGTGTGCAGGATTTTGTCAGGCAGTCATGCAGCGAGCAGTAATGCTAAAGATTAACAGTGCAGAGAAAGGCCTAATCAGGCATTTGTACAGTGTTTTGGTCTAAGATAAGTTCTGATATGCTTAGCATCATGACAAGTTAAGGAGTGATCACTTCCAGAGAATGCTTAGAAGGTAGCCTGAAATACATACGGATGTTTTAGGCACTTCAGGGGTTAAGTTCGCAGCTGACATTTGTGTTTTGAGAATCTTCCTTCTCCTCCTCTGGACTACACGGAGTAACTACACGTCTAAGTCCTATCACCCATTTAAATCAGGCACAGGAAAAAACAAATTAACCTTGACAGTCACTGTTCATGCTATTCATCTTGGACTTCCAAGGACCTCCACTTGGAATGCCAGTGTTGCTAAATGCAAGAGGGCAGTGATTGAACAAAGCCAGATTGTACAGATGGGCTCACATCAAATCTGCTGAACAGATCCATCTTAGATGGCACCAGTCAGAGTGGTCCAAAGCAGAGCCATGGAAGGAGCCATGGAGAATCTCTATCTCCTTCCATGGATCTCTTTGCTTAAGGGGTGCTTAAGTACCCTTATGGAAAGTTGCTGGAAATATTTGTGGTCACAGAGGCCACCACCAGTCACAGAAAGATCTGTGCAGATAAAGAGTCTTAGATTGAGAAAAATTGTGACTTTGTTTAAGTTGTCTTTTGGAAATGGTGCCCTGAGTGTCTCAGCAGACAAACTATGCCCAGCAACTGTTTGTTAAACTGAGTTAGATGGGGACAAACTCATTCCAGGATTTTATCAGCAGTTTTGTAAAACATATGGTTGTGTTCCAGTGCTTAGACTGTGTCCTATACAGACTTTCGTGGTCATAGCCTTAATGACCAGTGTGAAACCTATACAACATCACAGTGTCATGAGATCTGGAGCCTGACTCTGCTTGACACAGCTACCACACAACCTGCAAAAAAACAGGGCTTAAAACTAGGCTTAAATGATGTGCTTACGCACCTCACATATAAAGTGGGTGGTGAAATAGGGTGAAGAACCCAGAAAGCCCGTTCATTCACATTGACATCTAAGCACTTAACCATGTTCCTTCAGATAAGGGTAATTCTTCCTGTATTTACCCTCGCCGTGCAGATTTGTTAGAGCTGTAGTAAAACCTTTCTGCTACATGCAACATGGGGAGAGATGACTGCCCTCCAAGGCCATCTGCAGACTGCTGAAATTAAATAAGGTTAATTCATTTACGAAAAGTGAAATGGAAACATAATTTTAATGTGCTCTGTGATATGAAGCAAGTGAGCTTTGAGAACTTGAGCATTGCTGTTACCTAGAAGAAATAAATTCAGCAAAAACTCAAATCCCATTTCCATATATATTGCTGGTCTTATCAGTGTTTTGTCTAAAATGTTAAAGTAATCGTAATTATCTGAATTACAATCAAAAATAAAAGTCAGCACTGTGCTCCATCTTATTAAAATTCAGTGTTGGGATAATGTTACTTTGGAAAAACCTCATGTGTATGCCATAAATTAAACTTCGAAGATTCAAATAAATTACTTTTGCAGCCAAATTATTTTCTCATGTGAAAAACAGGAACACTGGAAAACTTTCCTTATAATGGGTACATTTGGACCTGATTAGTGAAATGCAGCAATTAATACAAATGAATCAACATAGACTTTCTAAAATATTATCTAGGATTTGGTGCACATGGTTCAGATATGCAAAAATCATTTGTAGAATACACTCATTGACTTAAAACACCTGAATTAGCTGTACATATACAGTAGTTTCTCTACTACTGAAAAAAGCTATTGCAGAAAAATGTGAACTTGCAAGGCTAATACATATATGGGTACCGAATCAAACTCTATCATTCCCCCTGGTGAGGTGGCAAATGTTATAAAATTTCTTCCTATGTACTTATGAATTTCTAAGAATTTTGGTTTTGCCTGTCCCAAGTTTTTCAAGCGCAGAATCGTAGAATAACCAAGGTTGGAAAATACCTTCAGCGTCATTTAGTTCAACCATAAACCTACTACCAGTATTTCCCCACTAAACCATGTCCCTTAGTACAACATCTAAACATTTCTTGAACATCTCCAAGGATGGCGATCCACCACCTCTCTGGGTAGCCTGTTCCATATGCTTATATTCATGAATTTTCATGGCAAGTGAAGTCCCATAGCCTAGATTTTAAATGTGCAAGAGATGAAAGGTGATCCTTGTGTTTAAGTTTTTCAACTGCAAATAGGCAAAAGGTGAGAAAAAGGGAATATCTGTATTTTCTTTCTGTAGACAGAGAACTCTGACTGAAGCAGTCAGGAATCAAGCTGAGGGCACAAATCCAGTCCTTCACCCCAGGATTATGCTTCCATCCTCTCTCTATGCATGAGTCTTGTTTCCATATTTCATCACATTAATGATTGTTTCCCACAGCTGCATGCTGATTATCTTGCCAGTGAAATAGAAAATCCAGGTTTATGTCATCTGCAAAGAAATTAAAACGCCTACACTCTTGACAATAGATTGTTGCATTTACATTACCATTCTGGTATCCAGCTGCACCTGGATAAAATAAAATCCTATCTAAATTGAATGACAATATTTTCTTAAGACCTTTGAGACTATTACTAGGGATTTTAAAAGCATAAGTCCAATTTCTTCTATAATTTTGTAATGGCAAACTGCTTTCCAAAGGTTTCCTATCATTTTTCACTCATTTAGAAGGGCAAAGCTGCAGGAAGAATAAGATACAGATGAACATTAATTAGGGTGAAGCAGCAGGGCTATGTAAATTATGAAAGGGGTGCTTATTGCTGAATTACAGATTGATTCCTTTTGTAATCAAATTCCATTTTCCAGACAGATTCTGTTTAAAATAGGATAGGCTGGGAGGAGATAAACATTTGGTCAAATGCAATGTACGCTGTTTCAGATTCTTCTTAGGTTCTAGAATGACACGACTCATTAAAAAACTAACAACAACAAAAAAAAAACAGAAAAATTAGGTCAAGGTTTGGCATTCAAAAAAGAATAAAGATGGATAATCTTCAAGGCAGATTGAAGCAGTTCAGAAATGTGAATGAAATACTGTCTCAGAAAGATAAGAGGAATAATATTTAGCATTTTCCTTTCAATCTCTTCATGCTATAGTTACAAATTGAACCCTACCTATGTCAAATATGTGAAATTCTTGAGCTCTCATGGAACTAGCAGAGTACTTCAATTAATACATCTTTTGTTTCTGAGCAGTTAAGAAACACCACTCTACACTGCTCTTCAATTATTTTTATCCATTTCTTTTACTGAGGGCTCTGCATGCATCTTTCATATGGTATGACTCCCCACTGCTGAACTGTAGCCACTTCCAGTGAAATCCTGTCTTTGTTGTCCCCCTTTATAAGAGGAGGGACCATCTTCCTGGTGTTCTTCCAGAAATTTAGAGCAGAAGATTTTCAGGATGTTCTTTTTTTAACATCCACCTCTTATGTATGCATGGAAACATAGAACCAGTATCTCAACAGGGGAGTAGGAGACATGAGGCTGATACATGAACATAATGAACATGATACATGATACATAATGAACATAAAGGCCTTATGACCCGATGCAAGGAGCAGTTCTTCCACACAGCACAACACAAAGTATGCTTTCTGGGTTGTTTAAATTGAGAATAGATTTCTCATACAGAGAAACTACTTTTCACCACTGCTAACCTAGTGGCCAACAGCCCTGTGTAAAGTCTAGCATGAAGCTCTCACTCCTTTCTTATATTCAGGTGCTGTAGAGGATGCTACTTTTGCTCCTATTGTATGTGGCATAAGCAGGATCTTGAGCTTAATTGTGACGCCCAAATGAAAGTTAATAGTACTACTTCACTCCAGCTGAAATGTAGGTTTACTGGGGTAGAAGTTCCTAGGGGAGAGGTCACGAAACTCAGATTTTTTCCTCTAACGTCAGACACGTAACTTTTTATCTTTCTCTTCTACAATTTAATAATCAGAACAAAGTGAAGGATGGTAACTCTGTGTATTAAAGGACCTGAAAGCTGTGTGTCACATGGTGCACTTAGACTGGATGGGATCCTGGGCAACCTGATCTAGTTCTTGATCTAAAGGCCAGCACTCCTGCCCATGGCAGGGGATTTGGAACTAGATGACCTTTGAGGTCCATTCCAACCCAAGCCATTCTATGATTCCTTTTCATCCTTCCTGCTCCTACCACAGTAGTAAGCAGTGGAATATTCAGCTGTCAAGGTAGAATCCATTTGTCCTCTAACAGCTAAACTTCACTCAGTGTGTAAATATACGTAACCATACAAGATCAAGCATTGATCTTTAGCCCTCAATAACATAACCTCACTAATATGTCACAGAATCACAAATTCACTTGTGTTGGAAGAAGTTCTTGCAATCATCTGGTTCAACACCTCAGGCCAAGAGGGTTCAGCTAAGAGCAGGGTTGTTTTTGTTTTATTTGCTGTTGTTGTTCTATTTATTTATTTACTTACTTACTTACTGCATTTCTTTCTTGGCTTGGTTTTCACCTTTTCATGTACAATTTTCTCACCTTGTGTGAAGAGGGCAAGGCTGTCAGTGAATTACATTGGACATGCAGAGTTTGCTGAGGGGATGTAAAAGCAAGAGAATCAAGTTTGATCTTGATGTCCCTTGATGGCCAGAAGGAAGTGCTTAGAGCTGCTGTTTCTATCTCAGACTTATGTGAAATTTGACTGATGATCTGCAGCATGTGGGTATTGACGGCTTAGAAACAGATGGAGGCAGGCATTATAAGTAGGGGAGAGGAGGGAAAAGAAAGAGAAAGGAAGAAAGGGATTCTTCTGATAAAATATGTATGTCTATTTATTCAGTTACTCAAGGATGAAAAAGGACTTTTGAGTAACCTGGCCTGGACCTGATTCTCTGCTGAGATAAAATGTGTTAAATTCCTTAACTTTCATGGCTTTTTGTACATATGGTACATAAGTAGCTAAGAGCAAATTTTCAAATTGTGACCTCCCCAAAATTTTAACCTTGTAAAAAATAGGTAATTTTATTTTCACTTTTAACTATTCTGCTATCATGATAATAGGCTATCACCACATCCATGCGAGTAAGTAAAATAATGGCAAGTTATGTTCATGTGTGCTGCAACTCAGCCATCCCTCCTGTTGTATTATGAGAATTGTCCCTGATATGGTTTTGGCCAGAGGCATCTAGTGTTCTGTCAAATGCCTCCCAAGCCAAGTTGAGAAGCGTTCAAAGGTGATTCCCTACAGGCATTTTGGATGTGGACATCCTGCACTGGAGGCTGAAAGAGTTTAAAAAGATAGATAAAATATGTTCTGTGCCATTTTGCTTCAGTATCAGGGAACAGCTTTGTAATATTATCTTCAGTGGTACAGCTATTTCTTGCTAGCTAATGGTAAACTACCATTAACTTACATGGCAAAGAACTAGGCTTCTGTTATTGAAACTCATGACGTCAAATTACTTACCTATGATACATTACAATGCCACAGAATTAGTATTTATCAATCTAGCCAGGTAGAAATATGCAAAAAAGAACTGCCCAGGTAGACATTTTGCTATCCTCTGAGCTTATAAAATCTACTTTGCGTTATGTATCTATATGGGGTGCCCCTGAGCACTAGACTTGAGAGACAGTGGGCTTAGACTTATGGATCAGGTGCAGATAGTAAAATACAGCTGCTGCTTCTTGCACCTGCAAGGTATTGCATGCAGAGATAGCCTGTGAGATATAGCAATGACCTATGTGTGTGCAAATGGACAAGTCTGGAATTTTCTAATGCCCACCAATCTGGTATAAATGTATTAAGCCATTAGCTTTCACCTGGCAAATATCCTAGACTATCAATTGGGAAGTGGAGAATAATGATGTTCTTGAAATTACAGATCACATTTGTTTCCTTAAGACTACTTTTCTACCCAAAAATCTCATAAAATTGTCCAAGCAAAATTGATAATGACTTACCAGTAACAGCATGAAGCATTTGCTAGCTGAAAGGGTGAAGGGGAACTTTCCTGTAGGTTAACAAGGACAGAATTACATGCAGATTTGCCAGTGCGGACTGGAATGAGTTAAAACAAAAAAACAAAAAAACAACTTTGGGATTGATACTGGTCTTTAATGGAAATCTTAAACAGTAATGTTATTAGCTTGGTAATTTATTCAGTCTGAGGGAAATAGAATACACTGTACTTCATCTCAGAGAGTTTAATGTCGCATTCTATTTCAGAACTGCAACAGACTTCAGAAGTGAAAGCGACACAGGGATGTCTGGAATACAGTGCAACCAGCAAGTGTTTTTCCACCAATGAAGGTTCTCACCATCCATTAAGAAAATTAATCAGTATTTAAGGACTCTCTCTCTGCCCTTTGCCTTCCAAGATAGAGGCCAAATTAATTTACAAAAACGCTGAAGTCCTAAAAATTAATGATATCATTACTATTCAATTGCAGTGGATTGTTGGGAGGAAATCATGTTATGAATAAAGTTCTTTTATCCCATCTTAAACCAGTCTAGTACTTCAAATACTTGACTAGTTCTTCAATACAAGTAAACATGGCCTGTATTCAAGAGGAGCACTTAAATTGCTTTCAGAAATTCATCTTGAGATGAACTGCTTTTAAGGTAAAATTACTCACATTTTAACTGCTTATCTGAATCTTAAAATTAAAACACAAGCTTAAATGCATTGATGAGGTCAAAATTACTGGGGCCCTGAGGGCACTTCTGGCCCTTACTGTGCCTGCCCACTTCCCTTGGGCACCCTACTTCTGGCCAAGTGACTTTATCTCAGTCCAATCGAGGCCACCAGTCCCTCCCCCAGTAACACTGCAAAATGCACTTCATCAACACATGGACTGACAGTGTGGTCACTCCTTGTTTGGGCTCAATCTCATGGCCCTGCTGTGAACAGAAATTGCATTTTTCAGTAGAACTTCTTTCACTGCCAGTTTTGTAATCTATTCACATGGAAGCTGCAAGCCTCTACTCAATTTTTTATATTACACATTTGAAGTAGCTTTTTTTTTCTAAAAGGCTAGACCAAGTGATTTACAACACTTTGTAATTAGATATAGCAATAAGAATAATGTCTCACATTATACTGGAATGTTCTTTTAAACTTTGTCATGTAATTTTAAAAACTTAATTGATATGGTGATTGGTATCTTAATTCAATTGTTACTTGACTTGTGGGCTATTTTTTGATTTGCTCGAATAAATGCCTAAGTTGTCTGGGACGTAATTGTCTTCTGTTAGGGCTTTCCGTGAATATATTTTTAATTTCTAAGTGTTTCAGTTCTTACCATGTCTATTCAGACACTTTTATCTTTTTCTAGTAGCATTAGTGCCAATAATGTTGAATGGATAATACTGTTGAATAAATCATATATTCAACATCCATATTGTAATTTTCTGAGTTCTTTCTGTACTTTCAGTCTTGTAAGTCCCCATTGTAAAAGGGAAATGGGCATTACTGTTCATATTTTCCACATTTCTGTGCACAGAAATGTTATATACTTTTATTCTGTTTCTCTCTGTACCCAGGCAGATGCCTGTGAATCTTGAGAATTACCATCATTTATCTGCTGCTCTCAAAAACATGACTAGATTGCCGAAGACTACCATCATTAAGCTTTGGTATTATGTCTGTTCTGCTGAATTAAATGTGTATATGACCACTGTCTATCTGTGAGATCAACTGACACAGAATGATAAATGTCTATGTGAATAAATTATATTGGCCTTCAAACCAGGAAGACTGAATGCAACCTGTCTGTAAGATCAAGAGCAGTCTATGATATCATTACTGCCAAAGAAATGTCCTGGACAATGCTAGTTGGCCTTTGCCAAAAGCTATGCCATGAAAAAAAAGAGTTTAATTCCATTGTTTTTTAAATTTTCACAAGCATCATCTATTTTAGCTGTACAGACTCAGCTTTTGTGTTTGTAAGCCTGAGTGCTCATCAGATCATCTGCTGGGACATCACATTGCTCTTCAGGAACAATATGGTCACATATGAAACATTTTTTTTCAGATAATAGAGGTGAAACTGCATGGCTTTGTGCAGGGAAGATAATCAGCATTTCCTCTGAGTTTGGGTGGCTTCTGTACAAAAAATTGTGATCAGCACTGCCATGGTGTAAAGAAATGATGCTCCCAGCTTCATGAGATTTGTTAACATATTCATGATCCTATTCTGGGTCTGTCTGAGAAGAATATAACACACAGACAAAAGCTAAATGTAGTATTCTTTGTGCTCCAATACCTGCACGTCTCAGTAAAAAACTACTATAAAGCCTGTGCCATGTCACTTATGGATAAATGTGGCTGGCACATGTGGTCTTGAATAACTGTCTTTACATTCTGTGAACAGGGAAAGGACCGAAGAGGTCTAGACATATATTGCACCCTAGATGTCAGATTACAAAGGAGTAGTAACAGTGGACTTTCAGAAAATAATTATTGGTTAGGGGTCACTCATATTGAGGCATGGCATGAAAGTGTGGCTTTGGCGTATGGTGCTGCCAGATGTAGGATATCTCAGATAGGACTGCATGTAGGGACATATTGGAGTAAGGGCCAAGTAATCATAGAATGCTTGGGTTGGAAGGGACCTCAAATATCATCTAGTTCCAACCCCCTGCTGTGAGCTGGTTGCCATGCACCCGATCAGTCTGCCCAGGGCCCATCCAACCTGGCCTTGAACACCTCCAAGGTTGGGGGATTCACAACTTCCCAGGGCAGTCTGTGCCAGGGCCTCACTACCCTCTCAGTGAAAAATTTCCCCCAACATCTAATTTAAATCTCCCCACTTTTAGTTTACAAGCATTCTTTTCAGCAGTTTTGCACTTAGTGTTTTTCATTAGGTGTTTTCAGTGTTCTGCAAGGGGTAATCTGACTGTAGACAGTGTGGACAATCAGGGAATTTAGCTTCAAATGCACAGCTAAAGGTGTCCAGCAAGGCACTGAAAATACAATGAACTGTGTAAACATTGTAGTCTGTCTGTAGGCAAAATATAATCTTACCCTTGTATTATTGACAAACAAAGAAAAGAAATTGAGTCTGTTTTCTGCATTTAAAGGTGGAGAGGATTATTTATATATGATTTTGTTCAACCGATTGGTAACTTTTATGCTTTACTTTATTTTTATCCAACCTGGCTGTCTATGGATGTAAATACTTTTGTCACACAGATCTGGTGTGATATCTCACTGTACAATATAAAAAAATAATGAGACCCCTTGTGCTGGAGGGAATAAATCTCAGCGGGTTTGGATTACCAAGCTGCAGATCTCACTATATTTGTGTGTTCTATAATGACTCACCTCCACCAAAGGCATTTGACCAAGAGGCTACTTAAAGTGAAGTATTTTATTCAGCAGTTAAACAGCACATTTGAGAAAATGGAGTTGAAAAACAGAGTGCACACTTACTCCTGTCTAATCTTGTTTTACTGTGAGCCCTAAAAGAAAAAACTCCATCTTAAGTCAGAGGAATTAACATGCCCACTTCTCTGGGGATAAGGAAGTATGTCCACACTGGACACTTTGGGCAAGCTGGCTTAGGGACTGGAGTCATTTATCAGGGTTAGGATGGAATTTCTCAGCAGGACTAATTAGCCTGGTAAAATGGAGCTTCACTACGGTGCTTCAGGCATCTTGATATCGTGTTGTTAGTATGATAAACATCATTCTTCCTGCATCCTGCTTGGCCTTCAGGCAGTTAAACTTTCTAATATTTTCACTCTCTCTTTATGCCCAGAACCTTATTTCCATAATACTCTTATTTTTTTTGTATGTGTCAAGGGCTGGTTATGAACTCTTTTTTCTGCCTCTGACTTTTTATTTCTTCTATTAGTTTTCCAGCAGCTAACTCAGGAAATATCCCAGTGACCAGTGTTCGTAAGTAGAACTGGTAAGTAGAAGTTGATCAGCCTTTACATCACTTAAGCAGTGCTAATCATGGCATGACTTGTTGTGAGATGAGGAAGATGGATTGTTTTGTTTTTTCTTGAGTCTGACACAACTAGAGATCCACTGCCAAAATTCCTATTTTATAGATTCCTGTCTCACAGAATATCGCTGTTTTGCACAGGCCAGAAGAAACTGAAAGCCTGATATCTGGTTTACAAACCAGATAAATGTCCATTTTCCACTCTCTGTTACCATAAAAGCAGAAACAGAACATTTCTTTACTCTTTTACTTAGAATGAAGCTGTGGGCATTTTGCATCACAGAGTTAACTTTACATAACCTTAGGCATCTAAATGTCAGTCAACAAATCCAACTAATCTAACATTAGATGTCTTAAAGTAACGTGAGATGAATCTCAATTTAACAGAGATTTACTGTTTAGTCTCAGTGCTCTGTGGTGTCATGAACATGCATTCTAGATGGATTTTATCTACCAGTATGTACAGCGTTATTGAAGTCTCAGTCATTCTCATGTAAAGCCTGTGCTAGTGATATACAGATTTTAGAGAGAATCAGTCAAGGCTGATATGACTTCAGTCCTTGAATGATTGAATTTGTCTTTGTATGACTCAACTGCCAATTTGTAAATTCCTCGTTTAGGCAGTTTAATAAAAACAGCCCAATTTATTGATTTTGTTTGTAAATTTTGTTTAAAATGCACTGTTTCTGGGACAGAATAACAGGTCTGGTAATTAAAATTATTGATGATCCCATATGCCACAGCTGTCCTACACACACTTGCATATATACACAAATGAACAAACTTATTTGCTACTTCGTTTTACTGTTTTAATTTAGAGAAATACAAGTCACCTTGTGACTAAACATTTGATTGCTTTGATTATTACACTAGGCTATGCCAAACAATGTAAGGGTTCATTGATTTTCCAGGTTACTCAAAATGAGTTCTAAAGACCTTTTTTTTTAATCAGTCCCTATGCTATGGCCCCTTCTGCAAGGATTTTATACTATGCTGGCAGCCCTTTTTCTGTACCAAAGATATCTTTATGGGTGCTTGTCAAAGACTGAACTTTAATAAACAGCATGTATGTCCTTGAGTGGGAGTGCAAGAGAGCAAAAATGTGAGAAAGTTTATTGGACATCTACTTCTTTACCCTGCAAAGTTTCTAGCAGTAGTGAATCTAAACCTGAACTGTTGATCCATTGGACATGACAGTAACATACTGTTTCCTCAAGGATTTATTAAAGACCCATCCTTTGCTATTTTTTATCCTAACGTTATCATTAGAATATGTAATTTAGTTCAAAACTGTATTAAGACGTTCAGTGACTTCAGGTACAGTTTTCATACATACCCGACAAAGCTATAAGCTGGATTATTTATACTTGAAATCATTTCAGAGTAGGTCTGATAACCCACTAGTTATCAGGTATAATAATTCACAAAATCACTTCGTCCACAGCAAATGTTATTCAGCATAGTCTAGCTTTGTCTTTTCTGCTTCATTCCATTTGACACCACAGTTCATTGATTCAACCAGAACAAATAACCCAGTTCAGTTTTCAAAGCTTTTTCCAAAACAAGCAAAACAGAAAGATCGTGTTCACACACCAATCTTCTGTTGACTGAGGTAAGCACTTACTTAACTTTGAAATGTCCCTCGTTGTGTTGGATTAATCTTTACAAGTTTCAAATTGTCTGAGATAGATAAGTACGACTCCTTCATGATCTGTGAACACTTCTAGAAAACAGTTCAGGTAATCTTCCAACACATAAAATGTTCAGATTTATTGTCAGTGGATGAGTCTGTTTCACTAAGTAGATCTTAGAATCCCAGAATCATAGAGTGTCCTGAATTGGACAGGACCTACAAGTTAGACCTAGAAGTCCAGTTCTGGCTCCACACAGGACAACCCAAAAAGCAAACCATTTGTATGAGACTATTGTCCAAAAACTTATTATACTTTTTAATTCATACCAGAAGTTCTTAGGTTTTGAATATACTTTGTAATACAAATAAATGTTGAACTCTCTGTTCATGGAAATGGATTATACCCAAAGCATTAGATGCATCATATTTAATTGATGTGACTTCCTCAGTTGTTTATTAAGAGAATCTAAATGACTGCCTTATACAAAATACCTGCTCTTTGAAGATGGATTGGATAATCTTACTTGATTAATCTTAATGCATTTTTTTTTTTAACTGTAACATGGATGTTTCTTCCTTTGTGGGGAGGGAAACAATCAAGTCTTTTGCACTGGACTTTGTATCATTTCTAATCAGTTATTCAGATCAGATACCAACATGCATAACATTATGGGAACAATAGGCACAAAGAAGAATTAAAAACGAATGGAATTTTAAATTTCATAACATAAAGCTTGACAGAGCTGTGGACAAAATAAAGCAGTGAGAACAGGATGACTATGATGTGAAAATTGTAATATGTCTGTGAGCCAAGAAATTATATTGGTATTTAGGGCTGATGCAGCACAAATGATATGAACAAAAGCTCAAGGTGATAAGTAAAGTCAGATTATTCTTGGGTTGTCACATAGATTATATAGCAGTGAGACAAAATAGATCAAGAAACGTTGATAAAAAAAAAAATGTTTTCAAGGTCAGGGGAATTTTAATTATGAAGAATTTTAATTACTCTGATATTGATCAGTATCACAACTCTAAATTCTCTCCCTCTTACTGACTCTGAACATTGTGCTATTGAGGGAATGAGTATGCTTATGCATGCTCTTGGACAGGCTTCAGAACGTCTGCCTAGCTGCTGTTTTGTCTTCTTAAGGTATCATAGAAAATGAAACAATTATGCTTCTTAGATTGAGAATACTGGTTCTTCTGTGGGGTTAAAGAATTGAAGAAAGCAAAGATTCCTTTATTCCAGACTTCATAATCATTATAATGTAGTTAAACATCCTTTGTATTATAGAAAATTGCTTTTGCGCAATTGCTCAATGTTACTGTTGAATTTTGTGGAAAAATAGATGATGAAGACAGTCCTAATCAGAAGTTCCTATGTAAGTACGATTTACTCCTTGTTCTCCATTCCTCTTAAATATGTTACACTGCAAGATGTTTTTTTGGTTGTTGTTTGCTTAAACAACTGCAAGAAGCAATAAGAAGAATGCAAGGATTTCTCTTATTGGAAAAAAAAAAAAAAACAACCATGTTGCTTTTGAAGATCTTTACATAAGGGCAACAACATCTTTAATAAAATATAATTTGTTTGTGCTTATGGAAAAATAAAAAGGGGGACTTTAACAGCAAATTAAATCAGTTACAAGAGATCTCTTGAAGCAGTGTAGAAACTGTCCTGCAAGGACTGAATACATCTTTCAAGTTGATGTTGCCTTTGGTTATCAGTGAGTTCAGGGAGTGTTTGGATGCAGCTCTCAGACATAAGGTTTGGGTTCATCTTGTGTGGACCCAGGAGCTGAGCTTGATGTTCCTTGAGAGTCCCTTCCAACTCAGGATATTCTATGATTTTCTGGTTCTTTAGGCAAGGAACTGCAGAGCTTTGACCTATTTATGAGCTAGAAGGGGCTGAATATCTGACCAGTAGTACATGTTGTTTGAGCAGCTAGAGCAGATAATTAGCAGATTTCACCTAGATTATTTTAGACACTTGTTTTAGAGGAATTATACATAAATTTTCTGTTTTAACTAGAGTAAAATGTAGATGAGTGGTACAGATGAGAAGATGAATTATATCCTTAATAACTTTGAGACCTCCCTTAAATGGGAGGGGAATTTACAGTATGGACACTTCTTTTCTCCCAATAGATTGATCTTTATCCAGAACAGAATGTCTATATGTAGACAAGGAGAACTAAATTCCCAAGAAATAATTCAGAGACTCTTAAATCAGATCATTTAGTTGTGATCATGTCATGGTTTTATAATTTTGTTATCGGTATTCCACATCATAACATCATGTAAAGCACCAGTAATTAAAGAGTTAATACTCCAGTTCCATGGACTGACAACTTTCCAGATACTTGGTTCTCAGAAGAGAAGAAGAACTATATATCCCAGAAGACTTCACGTTCAGAGAGGAAGATAAGCCACGGGAGGAGGTCACGGGATCTCGCACTCTGGCTCTCTCTTGCTTGCTGCCTAGCAGTGTGTGGGTGCTTCCCAGCTGTGCGCCTTCAGTTCAAAGTAGGCCATTCGGTTTCGGACACTCTCTCTCTCATTTTATTTGTCTTATTAGCCTCAATTTCAGTTATATTGTATTACATTGTGTTATCTTGCATTCCGATATCATTCATCCCAAGGACTTCATCTGGATCACTTCACTGTTAAAAAATCAAGAAGTAAAATAAAACAGATGCAAACAAGTTACCCAAAATAAGATCTTGGCAGAAAGATATTGATGAAGTTACCTGTTTCTAGAGTCTCCTGCAGAAAGAAAGAAATCTATATTAACAGCACTCCTTATTCCAGTGAGTATCACTGATGTACTTCACAGGTTTTAAAGAGACTCCAGTGAATTGCTGAGGAGGGGTAGAGAACATATGGTGAGAGTTAACACGAAATGTAAAACCTGTACTTATTAAGTCAAACAACCTGATGAGATTGCCTTCCCACTTCATCTATTTTTCAGCAGGTTATACACTGGTTAGGACATCCTATAATACTCAGTTGAGAAAGGCTACAGTGCAAAGAAACTTCAGGAAGATTGGAGCCTAACTGCAGGATGAAATCAGCTGCAGACTTTAACAGAGTTCAGCATATGGAATTTCTTCACTTTCTGAAGGAAAGGTTTTGCTAGTATAGAGCCTTTTCTCCGAACTATACTTATGTTACATGTCTGTACACTTCATAGACAGTAATATGTTTTCAATGTATTTTCAGTGTTTTCAGTGGGTGTATAATTCCATGATATGCTTTTAAATTACAAAATTCCATAGGATAAATTTCAGTAATCAAGTATTCTGCTCCTGGTGACTATATTTTGAAGATCTTCATAGATGAAACAGAAGATTTACTTTTTATCCAAGTTTTGCACTTACATCAAATACAGAAATTCATATTTTTTAAATCATTCAATTTTAAGATGGTAAGAAAATTGAAAAAGTTAAAATGAGTCAGTTGTACATAGGAAGAAAATTGAAGGAGTGAAAACAGTTTTTAATGGCCTTATTTACATTCCGGAAAACTGTTGCTGCTGAGTGATAACAGATGAAGTTATATGATTGAATCAGAGATGTAAAATGTTTGAAGGATTTTTATGCCCAGTATTCCAAAAACTATAGATAAAATTTAGTGATCGGTGCTTTATGTACAACCGAGCTTTACTCTTCGGAGAGTTCAGATGGCTCACAGCTTTGGTTGTTACTTGGTCAGTTAGAGACCAGTCTTCTAAATACCAATGAACATTCAAACTGTGCACATCTAAGTGGTTCTGTGAATCTTGATAACAAATGTCAATGATTAGGTCTAGGAGCTACAATTCTTTTATACCTGAATATTCTACATTTTTTTTTTTTATTGTGCAAGGGAGAGATTTTGAGTAGAAGAAGGGACAAAAAGGCAATGCCACAATTTTTTTTACCAAGCCTTGCGAAGAAAAGGCACTCATTAAATCAGATGATCACATTTGCCATTTAAGAAGAAAGAGAATTAAGAAGAGAGGAAACCTCATCATTCAGTGAAAATAGAAATGTCATCTGCATATAAATGTATAAAGCTTTCCACAGCCAGCAGCCAAGTTTCTATTAAGAAGAAAAGTACAGTGAGAGATATAGCACTGACTCTGGTGATAGAGAAAATCAAACTGGCTTTGGGAAAAAAAATTCTTACAGAGTGAAGTTCTGCAGGATGAGTGCGTCTGTGGTGAGGGGAAAAGAGAGACACCGGGCCAGGACATAAGATGAGCATAAGATGGTTAGGACACCATGTTCAGAAGCAGTGAGAATAAAAGCTCAAGTACTCTTTTGTTTTACTTACTTTTTTTTTTTTTTTTTTTCCTTTTCATCTTGGAAAAGGAATAAAGCAGAAAATCTTCAAACTACAGGATATTAATATCAATTATTCTGTAACTGAGATGATTGATTTTCTTGTCTGATAAAATATATTCCTTGTAGAGGGATAATTCTGGAAACAATAGTGGGAAACTAAATGAAGATCACTGAGTGGGAAAAGTCTGAAAAAAAGTTCACTGCTGAGAAATTCAGTAATGGAAAGGTAAGGGATCTGCTCTCTGAGTGGGACAAACTGAAAGGAGCATGAGGTACTGGCATCTGTGCCTTACAGTGCTGCTCTGTGGAGAAGGTTCAACCAGTTCCATGGGGAAGCCAAGAAGTTTAGGAAATTTAGAGATTTCACATCAATATCCCTTTGGCCAGAGGATCAAAGATTCATTTTACTTTTCACTCATAAGCAGAAAACCCTGGACAACCTTTTTATCATTTCCCATGTAACTTGACTGTGAGTTTCAGAGGGAGGTTGGATTGGAACAATGCAGAACTTTTATCAATTTTCCAAGACCTGCTTGTATGAATTACTTGTCCTTCACTTTATATTAGTTCTTTATTTAGCTTGTGAGCTTCTTGGTAATTAAATAGACTCATATAGGTTGTTTATAGCTTTGATATACTCAAGGCAAATATATACATACGCTGGTGAGACAAGAGAAGTCTTAAAAATAGGTTAAGTTTAAAGACTTACAGGTCAGATTGTTGACACAGACTTTTCCTTTCTCTCACAAGCAACAGAGATGTGGATTCACGTAGCATGTTAATCAGAGACTTTAATCTCCTCACTGCATTTAGCAGGATGTGCAGTTTTTGCTTGGTTAAACTTTAAGCAAGGAAGTTTCTGGGCTGGGAAATATTCTGTGCTGCCTGTGTGCTAACACACATTTGGATTTGTGAAGGTGGGAGGGGAAGGTGTTCCATGCATGGTTAGAGGAAAGAAGTTGAAAACTAAGTTAGATTTGAATGTTTGAGAAATGGTGGAGCATTAGGAGAAACTAGAGTGACTTAGCAATATTGCTGGAGGACACAAGGGTAGTATTTTGAAATGACATCAAGCACTACAAATCTCTGAGCACTGGTAAATTTGGCTTAAAAATTATACAATTAAAAATATTACCCAAAACATTATTGATTGGTAGATTCCGTTTACCCTGTGGCTTTGAACTTACAGGTTTCAGGTTATTTGCATTTTCAAACTCTTTTGTCCTACTGTGTAGTTAGTCGCCCTTCATTGATTAAGAATTTCCAATGTCTTCATCTTAACCCTAGAACTGGAAACCAGAGTTTAAAATGAGTACTGAATATCACTAAAATGACTACAAGAGGAGATGCAGAGAACCACCATGGAGGCAGATCTTGAGCTCATCAGCTTTGGGGATCTCTGACATTTGCTTATAGGTTTGCAGAAGATTGCAAAAGATTTATCTTCTTTGCCTCTCTTTGACCCATCTCCACAGATGGGATACAGAAATAGAAGTTGTGCTTTGAATACAAATTTCTCTGGAGTTTTTCCCACTTCTCAAGGGTTCCCTACTTCTCCTGTGGGAGGACTAGAGTTTTGTTTTTTTTTTCCAACCATACATTAGGAGTGACAAACCCGAAATACTTTTGCATTCAAGAGTACACTTGCCACTGCTTTGCTGTTACATTTGCATTGCATTTCTGGCAACGGTCTTGAATGTCTGGCATCGGCTATGACTCATCATTCACTCATTCCTCGAAGGACTTGGCACATCAGCAAGGGGCAAAAAAATTATTTTCAGTTTCATATTGTTTCTTCCAAGACGCAGATACAACACAGGCAATTTTGCCGGAGGAAACAGCTGGGGAATGAAAAAGGAGGGTAAAGCCTGGAAGTCCCAAAAAGTGGGCATATTTCTGTAGCAATTTAACTCATGCAAAGAAAATGACTATCATCAGAAGGGCTACAAATGACAACATTTATCCAGCTTGTTCAAATAGAAGACAGACAGCGAGTAACCACACTGGACAGTAATTGCTACTGTAATGGAGCCACTTCTGGTGAGTTACAAAACAGCCTTGTGACAGAGAAGAGAGAGACGAAGGGAATGATTATATAGATTGGATCAAAAGCAAGTGACAAACGAGACAGAAAGTGAATGCAGGTATGATAGCCAAAGCCTCAGAGATATGAGTGATTCTTTTCTTCCTGATGTTCTTACACTTCTTGCTTCCTACTCAGGGAAGCTATCTAAAAGGAAGTTGTTTTAAATTAATCACAGTGTTAATTACAGGTGATTGGGTTATTTTCAGAGATCGGCCCAATATTTGCTCAAGACTGGCTGAAGAGAAGGGCCTACAGTGGGAAGCACTGTTTTCCTACAGAAGGGAATGAAAACTGCAGGCTGAAGCCTTAGAATTTTAGTAAGGAAGTGAGATACCTTCTAGACTAATTAAACACTGTCATAAACACTGCTGTTGGATTTTCATAAGCCAGTCACATATTACCAACAGTGATGAGAACGTTCTTGCTTCTCCCCTCTGAACATCCCCCAAAGATTCTGTAAATGTCTGTGGGCTGTGTCTTTGTAGTCATGTTTTAATGGTATTCCATCAAACTTCACTGACAAAGTTACTGACAAATGACTTTGTGATATCATGATTAACTAAATTAATAGGAGCAAATTCATTGAAAAATACAGAGACTAACACCCCCTTCCTATTTAAATGATACTAACACAGACGAAGACAGGCAGAGCCATTTATCAGCCATTTCTCCTTAATTTGAGACATCTTCAGTGATAAATGTCTGGCCGATTAAAAGGGACAGTCATTCATATTAACTATGGGAGAGACTATCAACACTCAGTTGAACACTTTAAACTCTAGGAAGTAGTTTGGTAAAAAGAATTTTCAGAAGTGACTCTGCCACAGCCAGCTTTGTCAAGCAGGGATGACTGGCCTTTCTCTTACCAGATATCAAAATCCTACTTTAATCCAAAAACCACTGGCTCAAGAGGCAAAGGTGAGCCATGCTGGCCCTACAGCAGAGACCTGAGAAGCCTGCAGACTCTCCTGCTAGAAACTTCTACAAAGGGCTGCGTTCAGAGGACTGTGTGCCCCTTGAGATCTTTGCTTCTGCAGAGCAGGATAAGAGAACCATGGATGTCGAGGGCTCTTTATGACTACATCTAAAGAGCAAGAAAATAAAGGTATGAGAGGCTGGTACCTGTGTGGGGTATTGCACACTCATATGCACACAGAGCTACATTAAATGAGCTAAAAACTACTCACTTCTATGTCAGAATTAAGTTGAAAGTAAAATCTCAATTCAGTGCTGCATGAATATGCTTTAATGTACAATTTCTAACTTGGACCCTTGCCTCATTTGCAGAAAGTGAAATGTGAGTAGTCACCAGGCATACACCAGCTCAGACCCAGCAGATAAAGTTCAGCAAGGCCAGAATCACCTGGGAATAGCACCTTATTATGGGAAAAAACTGCAGTAAAAGAAAGGCCCACATACAGCTGTTAAAAATTCATGAAACGTAGTTTCCCTTACAGAACACTGCCACTGATGTTTTCCAATTACACTGACATGAGTTTTAACCAGATTGAAATGTGTCTCAATAATTAGCTATAGGGATACTTGACTGATGTAGTAATATCAGCAAAGAAAAAAACAAACACAAAAACATTCCTAATATCTATAATGCTATAATAATGAACAATTAGAAACAGCAGTGTGTTATCTGCATTCTAATTGCTTACTGTAGTGCTCAGAGAGGTTTCATCTGGAATGTGTTTTTGCTTGGATTCTTATTCAAAGTCCACTGACAGCAACAGAAAATGTTACGTTGGCTTTTATAGGCTTTGGGTGAAGTCCTTCTCAGACTATGAATAAGCATAGAAACCAAGGTTGGAATTGCAATGTCTTCAGAAGAGAAGAAAAACAGAGACCCCTTTCTATGTCTGTGTCTTAAATTCATTCCACACTGCAGCTGATCCCCGTGGTTCTAAAGCATGAAATGTATGGAAGCTCCTGCATGTGCTGCGCTGTGCTGATGTTTCTTTGTTGGCATTTTATTCGCGTGGTTGGCAGAACAATTTGTAAAATGAGGCCAATTCTTCACCTCAGATGTTATGGAGGCAAGGACTGTACCATCTTCTGTTTCTTTACATGGGGTTTAGCTTCAGCTTAGTTCAACCTGCAAACTAAGCTAACATGCCCTCTGAGCAGCTGTTGAAGAAAGAAAGGAACTCATACACTAAGCTCCCTAATCTGTCATTGGCAGAGGTTATGGTAACCTTATAGCAGAGGCAACCCCTATGGATATACCAGATGGCAAGATAAGAAGGAACAAATTGCTCACTGGAGAAGATGGTCCTATTGTGTAGTTTATTGTCAGGCCCAGTCCCAGCATAGGCCCTGTGAAACATAACTTCCAACAGTTGTGGATGAAGTTGTGGTTTTAAATCCTGTTGGGATAGCAGGTGTGCAGGCAGTCTGGGAGTGAAAGGACTGCTCAAATTGCTGCAGTGAGAGCTGCCTGAATTCAATGTGAGGAAATAACCTGACTTTCCATGAGCTTTGACTCAGTCTTCAAGACCAAAGTGTGAAATGAGGCAGAATCAGGGAACTTTAGTTACCTCCTTCAAGAGGTGCCTCAGGTTACTACTGTTAAATATATTTCAATCTATTTTGCTTACAGTTGTTCATTCATACCCCTTCATTTACTCTACCTAGACAGCATAAACATATATTTTGCATAGTTTTTTTTTTTTTTTTCGCATTACAGATGAATGATTTTCGGCAGAAATCTATAACATTATGCATGAATTGCCAGAATAAGGTATAGATCACATTTTTATCCTGTATAATTTTTTCTTTTAACATGCTTTAATGGTGCAATTAAAATTCCTTGAGTTGGACTCATCAATGTTTTAAAAATGATTCTATATCTTCATAGTTAAGAGTTCTGAATATCCAACTTTCTCTGGCTTTCTGTTTCATCTACATTCAGGTCAATTCATTAGCTGACAGAAATCCAACCAGATAAAATATTGGCATCTATTTGTGTACTTCAGGCCTGTTCAACCAACTCACTCTATTATCCCAATTTGTAAGGCTGGCTAGCTAAGTATGTCATCTGTATTACAGTGACACATTGTATAATCACTAGAAAATAAAACAAATCTCCCATAACGTAGCAGTTCAGTCATCCTGCTGCAAGAAATAAAATGAGTGTATGTACCATTACTTACTTTTTTTGTGGTGGATAATTGTTTATTTGTACTTTAATTTCTCCACTACGTGTGTTAGGATATGTTAAGCAATAAGAATAGCTGTATTGAATTGATTACTTCTTTTAATTAAGTGTTGGTTTTTGGGGACCTGTATGATGAGTTTTTAATTTTGTGAAGTATGTGGGAGGAGAGAAGTGTCAATAACTGTTGGAACACACATCAGCTAAATGCTTTCAGTCTCAGTAAACTGTACATGAGGGAAAGCAAAGTAGACCTGGAATAATATCCACAGAGATTATTCATTGCACTCAGGGAGGATGGAGGACATTAGACCTTACTTTGCCAAGATGATATCTATATTACATAATTAATAATGAGATCCACTGTGAGGTTTTAATATTTAGGTTTGCCTTTGGGCAAACATTTCTTACAATACTCGCATTTTATCTGCCTTCTCAAGAGTGTTTATGGAAAAGCGTGTGGGAATATAGGTGCATGTCCAATGGTTTGCTGTGAAGAGGGATGTAAGGATTCTTTCTTCCTCAGATATCTCAGCATTTCTCACAATGAATGAGGAACTGTGAGAAAGAACTGGAGATCTATCACTGATTTGCTTATCTCCTCATTACAACACAGTCACTTTACAACTAGAGTTTACTGCAGAATTTATGTCTGGGTTGAATGACATGATCAACCTTGTGACTCCAAGCAAGGAGTCAGTTTTAACAGTAGGGATGGTAGAGGAGATTGGAGTGTAATCTAAGATATTAGCTTAATAATGCAGCTGTAGAATTCTCAGTTACGTAACTACCTACCTATGAATTACCTTTGACTTCAGATATCTTCCTTAAAATAATATAAATTTTAGAATCCTTCTGTCTAATGATGTTAGAAACAGATTGTGTCTGAACCTTAGCTAGTGAATCTTTTCAGTCCTGGGAAGAACATACATTTACTTGCTAGTTATCAGCTTGGACAGGATGGAAAGTTGGGCGGAGAGGAACCCAATGAGGTTCAACAAGGGCAAATGTTCCTACACTTGCTACACTTGGGAAGTAGTAACCACATGCACCAGTACAGGTTAGGGGCTGATTTACTGGAAAGGAACCTTGTGAAGAAGGACCTGGGTGTTCTGCTGGACAACAGGCTTGGCCATGAGCCAGCAGTGTGCCCTTGAGGCCAAGAAGGCCAATGGCGTCCTGGGGTGCATTAGAAAGAGTGTGGCCAGCAGGTTGAGGGAGGTGGTTCTCCCCCTCTACTCTGCCCTGATGATGTCACATCTGGAGTACTGTGTCCAGTTCTGGACTTCCCAGTTCAAAGACAGGGAACTTTAAGACAGAGTCCAGTGGAGGGCCACAAAGATGATTAAGGGCCTGAAGCATCTCTCTTATGAGGATTTTAAATTAATATTGAGTTAAGGATAAAGTTTCAAGGTCCTCTTAGTTCCATCCAGATAATAGAAATGGGTGTAACACTATTACAGATGTGGTGGCATGTTAGCTTCATTAGAAAATAATAGAAGGAAATAGCATAGAACTGAAAGTACTTGGTCACCATGAAAAATCAGCCGTGACCCAGGAACTGTTAATATATTACTAACTGCCATGTAATTTCAAATAGCATGTAAATAATTAATTCTATTGAAAATTCAATTGAAATTTCTGAATTGCAAGTTACTTGGGAAAGTGATTGTCTATTACATCCAAACAGAATGTAACAGAATCTTGCATTATGACTGGTGATTTTTAATGGATGTGTGTGGACTCTCTAAATCCTTATTAATAAATCCATCACATGTTTTATTAATAATATTAAAATAGTCAAGATATTTTATTAATAATATTATTAATAATACAATTCCAGACTTTAAAAAATATGAAGTATATTAAAAAGAGTATGTCTATTAATTTTGGGCAAAATACAATGGTAATTGTTTTATTGGTGAATCTTCAGAGTGCATACTTCCACTGTCAAATAATTAATTATATTGTTGCAGATAATTTTAATCAAAGACGTGAATATTTGGTGGTGATATATATAATTAATTTCAATTCTGAATGTATTCTGCTTTTGGTTGTGCTTACTGATGACATTTCTTCTCCCTGCTCACAAAAATAATTGCAAATGTGTATTTATTTGTCTATCTGTGGAATAGATGCCATTGTTTTGTGTACTCATGTTAGTACATGGATTTGGGCACTGATAAAATGGAATGCGTAGTACATTTTACACTTGTTATCCTTCACTGGAAACTATAAATAAATGGTGTGGAGCAGAAAAAAATACAGAAAAAAAAAAAACAACCCTCTGTGATTTGAATGACTGGCTGTGGTCCATGAGATTGCTGGCTTTCCTGGAGTTTGACTGGGGATCAGGTCTTGTGCTGGAGAGCTGTCAATTTTGCCCACAGTAAATGTAGTGTAAAGCCAGGGAACTATTTGTGAACAGCAATTAAACTAATGAAATAAGAAATAAAAATATGTTCAGGGATAATTGGCCAACAAAAAACAAGGACTAATTAATCATGGTAATTGACTGATTTTATCAGCTCTATTGAGCAGGATCTATTACAAAGGAGTGATTAAGTATTTGCATCCTTCAAGTCAATCAATGGTTTGCTTATGTACTGAACAATTAGTATTTGAGTATTTTCAGTGTTTTGAGAATTTCATATTTTTTCAGTCTTTTAAATCTCTGGCATTCCTGTGAGAATCTTTATCCAGTATTTTAAAAAATTTATATATTTATGTATATATAATATATGCATGTATATATTATTACACAGTTGTAACATTCATTCTGTTTCCACCAGCACCAACCACATCAGACCTCTGACTCCTTAGTGTTTCTTTCTTTGGGATCAATATCATTTCAGAAGCATGTCTGCCTGGTTTTTGGTCTAACAAAAAATAATAGTAGACCCTTCTGAGACAGCTTGACTGTAGTCTGATCTAAAATACAGGGAAAAGAATTTCACACAGAGAGATTTTGATTGCAAATTTGTCTAGATATTTCTAAATATTGCTAAAGTAGTACTAGAGCATGCAAATTTATTATGTGAGAGTTCTCACATCTCTTAAAACTATTGCACTCTTAAAAATGTTATAGTTTAAGATTGTATATTTGCTTTGCAAAGAAAATGACTAGTATGAATTTTGTTTGGATTGCATCACTGAACACAGTTCATAGGATTTGCCATCAGACAAGTCGAGCTGCATAATTAGTCTAGTTCATTGCAAAACAGCATGCACATCAAGAGTTCTCTATCAGCCTTAGTATGCCTTTCCAAAGTCGGCACCCAGGATCAGGGCAGTTAGGAGCACATGCCTTGTGACTGCATTAGCTAATCTAATTTATTTAGATTTTTAGTGGTCTTGTTGCTCAGATAATCATCCAAGTCAAATTCCACTTAAGCAGACTTAAAACAAACGAAAAATCACTTTTTACATCCAGGCCTTCAAGGCCTCTGGCTTTCTATCTCCATGGATGCCATTCTTGAAATGCATTTGTGTTCAGTCCTGGCAGAAATAACACTTATCTTCAGCTATACACTCAGATCCTCGACAGAAATACAGATTCTTGCTACTACTGAAATCAGCATTTTCTAGGCAGGTTTCCAAGGCAGTAAAAATTGAGTTAGAGCTTGGGGAGTTAGCCCACTGCAGATAACATAAGAAACAGCTGATGTGAAAAGCATGTAAGAAAACCAACAACCAAAGAAAAATTGGCTTTTGGTGTTCTACCTGTTAAGGATCAGGACTGCTAGCATGGTGTAGTTACTTATCTGTTGTCTGATACACCCATACAAAGTATGGGTCCATCAGTTCCTTCTGAGAATAATCAGGTTTTGAGCTTATAGATTTTAAATGGTACAAAGGAGGTGCTCATTCAGATATCCCTATTGCAAGCTGAAGCTAGCATAAATGCCTTTACATATTTTTATATAATATATGTGATTGTAAAATTATTTAATTATCCATCTTTTCAATCACTCAAATTCACAAACAGTTCCTTAGTTAGCCTACTTCCACATAACTGCATTATAAATATTGCAACCGAATTAACCTTTGTGAGTTGTGGTGCTTTGTTGACTTAAAGAAATAAAGCCCAGTGCATTTGTACTGATGTCAGGAGACTGCCAATAGTGACAAAAAAGTTGTGTAAAACTTTAAGACCTTAAAATCTATCAAACTTCTCTCTTTCTTTTCTTTTTCCTTTCCTTTCCTTTCCTTTCCTTTCCTTTCCTTTCCTTTCCTTTCCTTTCCTTTCCTTCTTTCCTTTTCCACAAAACAATAGTTTGACTTCCTCATGATTTTGACTCACTTTCTAGCCAGGTAGATGGCTTCTTCTCATGTGTTTCAGCTCAAAATCTTTCTTTTCCTACATTTCTTGTTCTGTGCAATGTAGTTTGCATTTTTTTCTCCATACATAGGCAGACTATAATTATTGATCTGAGGAATAGCTACACAGTTCTGCATTCCTTTAAGAAAGATGAATACATTCAGACATTTCTCATCTGATCCCAAATCACTGCTGTAGCAACTGTTCTCACAGGATGATTCTTAAAAAACTCTGTGACAGCTGCAATTTCTCTTGCAAGAAAGCCAAAATCCAGCAGCTGGGCACACTTTTGATAAATCCCCAGCATTATAGCTGTCTTATATAGCTATTTTTTCCTTTTGAGTACTTTGATGCAGTAACTTTTTTTTTTTGCAAGTAATGTTTGATAGTCCGTACCAAAATGTCTCACCGAACAGCAACAGTCATATTTCTCTAGAGCTCGTATACTAAAACAAGAAACAAATTCCAGCTTGTTGACAGCTTAATCAGAAGACACATTAGGAAGGCTTTGAAATGAGCACATGAATGTCTAAGAAGACATTCTCTTGCATGAGTTATTTTTTCAGGACAGAATGAATATCAGAAGGCAGCAATATTAAATGCTGAAATGGTGATATAGTGCAGCATGTCAAACATGAGTTTGCTGGTTGATGTAGATTTGGAAAAGTTTAGGCAGACATATTTAAACAAACAAACAAAAATGACCGTGTGGGTGACTGAATAAAGAAAAGCTGCCCAGAGAAGTTGTAGATTCTTTGTCCTTGTAGACAGACAAAATCTGACTGGACACAGCTGTGAGCAACCTGCCCTGGATGGCCCTACTTGAGCAGGAGCTAGGAGGCTATCTAGTTCACCCTCTAGATTAAGAGTGAAGGCACTGGAGTTGCTTTCCGTAAGCAACTACTCTGTGCTTCTATATTATGAGCACTCACTACTAGCTTTTTTGTTGTTGTTGCATGAAAATTTCTCTCTATACTTGGAGTAGGGCCCCAGAATCTGGTGGTGCTGGGCTGCAGTGAGTCAGCTTCCTTGACAGTGGACACCATTCTGGACACAACTCCAAAGTTGGGCTGCTGGAGTTAGCAATATCTGTGTGGATTCCAGAGACATTCACGGTTAGGCTGGACTGGGCTCTGATCTAGATGTAGATGTTCCTGTTCACTGAGGAGAACTGGACTATATAGCCTTTTAAAGTCCTTTCCAACTCAAACAATTCTATGATAACACTTCATCTAATGAAGGAATAATGATATAATGCATTGAGGTGGATGAGCTAATTCAGTTCTTTCATAACTTGGGGACAGTCTTTCTCTTGAATTGGTTTAGGTTACAGACGAAAAGTTACAGTCAATTCTGAGCACTGCATCACCAAAGAGATACAGATCATTTACAGGGCATTCAAAGAACAGTAGCAATGATAAAGTGTCTGGAAAGTATGACTTCAAAGAGAAGATTAAAGTTCATGATTATACTCCTCACTGTTACTGTGAACAAAAAAGTTGACTCTATCAAAACAGGAATAGTTTTTAAACAAGTTAATTGAGTGATGAACATGTGCAAAGTACAGCAGTGACCAGAAAAGTCATTCTGTTGTGAGAAATGAGTAAAAGAAGATTGGCTTTCTGTTAGAAAATGTTAACAATAAATTCATTTTCCATTTACTGCTTTAATAATGTGGCACGGGAGAGTGAGAGGTATATTAAGGAACATGAGATAAAACATACGAAGGTATGTAGGCAAAAGGTAATAGAAGAGTTAAAATGACAGATGATTTATCTTTTATAATAGGCATCTCTCAGGAGGAACAATAGGCAAAATAAAGTATTTCACTCCTTTATATATTGGAACAATTAAAAAAAAAAAAATCAGATTTCACATTCCAGAGAACAATCCCACCAGTAAAAAGGTGACTTTATATAACTAATTATTCTTCCAATTTAGCTTTGAGTTATCTGTTGTTCTATAATCGTGAAGGATAATATGAGGAAGGCATAACATCTTCTGACAAGTACGCAGACCTTTTGACTGCACTCATCAGCACTCTTTTAGTTAACTGCCAACATCTAGTCCAAAACAGATACTGCAAATTTAAGATAATAGTGAAGATATTGGCGTAGGTGAGCAAGGAAGACTTGATTCTGTGATTCTGTGATTTCATATATATATGCATTTTAAAACAAACTCTGCAAACTCAATATTGTAAAAAATGTAAAAGTTTGTTGGGAACTGTCTTCTGGGATTTCCGCAGTCCATGACACTGTCCAGGTTGACAATAGACACTGATGGGATCTCCTGAGTGCTCAGCTACTTATCTCTGGGGAAAAGTGTCAAACAAAATGAAGGAGTCCTATAGGCCAAATTCAGCCAGTTGATAACTAGTGGGCCCATGATACTCTTGGTTTGGAGTTGGTTTTACTTTCTCTAGAGATCTGGGAGTGTGGGAAATACTGTCAAGATGAGGAACTCAGCCTACCTGAAATATGTCTCTGCTTTTAATCATGTCTGTTCTTGCCACGAGGAACACTACCCATGAGTAACTACAATACAAATAGTGTTTGCTGGTTTCTGTGTCAGTGTGTTAATGCTACCACTGGTTTCCTAAAATTTCTCCCTCCCTTCCTTTGCCTTGCCAGAAAAGAAGATGACCTTACTAAATATTGTTAATTTACAATATTTATTAACATGGTAAGGCTTATTCTGTAGGTTGTGCAGAAAATTCCAAGGGCATTACTGTCAGTTCATACCAGAACTGATAAACAAAACTCATTGTGTATTCTCAACAGTGGGGAAATTATAGTATATCTCATTTGGAAGGAACACACATTGCTTAAGTGTGAGAGCAAGTGATGCATTTAGAAAATGCTATATTTATGTACCAAGTATAAAATGAAAAGAAGATCCTTTTTAATATAAGTAATAGAAATCATATAGCCTGTCATCCTGTTGGCTTTAAGAGTAAGCAGGCCTTTTTTTAAACAACACATTTAGAGAATGTAGTTGTGCAGCCAAGTAATAGGATGCTGCAATTGCTAGGAATTTGTCTCAGGGTTTGCATGGAGCTTGCAAAACGGTGGGACTGTGGCTTGTCAGGCTTCATCTGTCTGAACTTACCTTGACCTGCCTGCAGCAATTTTTCTTCTAAGCTGGTACCTATTGCTAATTGTTTTACTTTTGTTCATCTTTGTAGTATATATAGCTTTTATACAAAGTGTAGTGCGAATACAAAAACTACATTAGTAGTTATTCTGAGTGAAATTACATAACTCTGACTCTAACACGTGGTATAAATCTGAACTTTATATAACAGCAGAATCCTGGGGAAGTTGGAGACATGGGATGTGGTGTAGAGGAATACAACTGGAAACGCTAAGCCTGTAAACAGGTCAGACATGATCAGTTAAAGGAATTTTGATCAGGAGAGGGACCAAATTGGATTTAAAAAATAACAAAGGGAGAATCCATAAAACAGAATATGTCTATTAAATTTACACATAGCGTGAACCTCTAAACCAATTAAAAAAGCTGGTGAGGCATCTGGAGCACAGGTAAGGCCATGAGGAGCAGCTGAAGGAGCTGGGATTGTTCACTCTGGAGAAGAGGAGGCTCAGAGGAGACCTTATTGCTCTTTATAACTACCTGAAGGGAGGTTGTAGTGAGCTGGGGGTTGGCGTCTTCTCTCGTGTAACTAGTGATAGGACTAGAGGGAATGGCTTCAAGCTGCGCCAGGGGAGATTCAGGCTGGACGTTAGGAAATACTACTACTCTGAAAGGGTGGTCAGGCACTGGAATGGGCTGCCCAGGGAGGTGGTGGAGTCATTGAACCTGGAGGTGTTCAAGGAACTTTTGGATGTTGTGTTGAGGGACATGGTTTAGTGAGAACCACTGGTGATAGGTGGATGGTTGGACCGGGTGATCTTGTGGGTCTTTTCCAACCTTGGTGATTCTATGATTCTCTGATTCTATGGAAAGAGCAAGATGTAAAAGTGTGTTAGCAAACATAAAACAACCCCAAGCAAACCCCGAGCAGAAGAAGAATCCATCACCATCACCACTATACTCCTTCCAGTGAAGGACCTGAGATGTTATCAGCTTGTAGAACTCAAACTCAGCCTACCTCATACTCTGCCCCAACCAGATGGAAGCCATGGACTCAAGGGCCTAGACAGGATTGAAAAGGTGAATAATACCAGGAAAAAGGGTGAAAGACAAAGACAGTATATTTAACAATCTGAACCATTTTATTATTATTGACCACCTTTTCTGTATGGCAGTATTCTTTAGTTAATTTCAGTTTATTTTCCTTTTCTTATTTTTTTCCCTGTAATAATTAGATTTGTAGTAAAAATAACTCTTACATTAGCCTGTTAAGATTTCCATTATAGTAACAATAAATTCTTTGCTTTTCAAATTGATTGTGTTTCCTCTTTCCTATAATAGAATTTTGAATATACCGAGAAGTCATACTCTAATTCTGCCCTGCATATCTTTAAATAGTCTGTAGTTCTTCATCCTTGTTTCTCAAAAAACTCAGTAAAAAAATGAAGAGATTTGTGTGGTACTTCCAAATGACACACTTTTTTGTCTTCTGTCTGCCTTATAGCAAAAAAAAATAGAGAAAAGCATTTTCTGAGTCCAAATCATCAAATCAATTTTATTTGCCTGTAGTGATATGGTGAACCCCACACAAGGCTTTTACTGAACTTGCCTTCCCATGGGAGGGACCCGTGTGGAGCAGAGAGTGACCATGGAGAAGTGGCAGAGACAAAGTGTTGTGGACCGACCGCAGCCCCCATTGCCCATTCCCTTGCACTGCTCCTGGGAGAGGAGGCAGGGTGGTGAATAGGTGTTTGTAATTTGCTTTTAATTCTCACTTCTCTGCTAGCAATAGGCAACAAATTACCTTAATTTAATAAGGTAGAGTCAGTTTAGCCCATGATGGTAAGTGAATTCCATGTCCTTATCTCAACCCATGAGCTTTCTTTTCAACGTGTTTTCCTGCTTTGCCCTGTTGATAGGGTGTGAGAAGGAAGAACGGTGGTGTTTAGCTGTTTATCAGTGTGAAGCCACCGCATGAAGTTAGCATAACTTCCAGGCCTTGAGACTGAGGGGGTTTTTCAAAGTGTATAAGAAACAGAATCACAGAGTGGCTTAAAGAATCACAGAACGGCCTTAAAGATCACTTAGTTCGAACCTTCCTGCCATGGGCAGGGTTGCCAACCACCAGATCAGGCTGCCCAGGTCCCCATTCATCCTGGTCATGAATGATTCCAGGGATGGGGCCAGAATTTCTCTGGGCAACAAATCTGTGGACAGTCAAGGTTGCTTGTAACATCAGTTAGTCTGATTTACACCCAGCCTTCTTGGTTATACAGTCCTTTTATGTACAGCAAAGGAATATTCAAACTGAAAGAGTGCAGCTCTACATGGTATTTCTTCTCAGGGTAAGCATATGCTCTAGCATGGGAAATTTGGCACAATCTCTGTTCCTGGTGCTGAGTCTCACACTTCAGTTCTACTTTAAGAGAGAAAGAATGGGAAAAGAATCCCCAAACACAAACCATATACAATTATCAATGGGAGAGGTTTGAAGCCAGGAATATTTATTTTTAGACCTACATCTGTGCCATGTGATACTCCTACACTGACATTCAAAAAGAACGATAATAAAGATATCTCTGTGTGGCTGATTACTCTTGGCTCTCCCTTGGAGCTTGAGGCACTCAGCTTCTTTGTGCAGGCAGAGCAGTCCAAAACACCCCACAAATGAAGAGTTTTTAAATTTACAGTCTTCTGCTATTGCAAATAAGCTCAGAAATTATGTAGGGAACTGAAAATAGATAGACATAAAAAGAAGGATATTATTGTGCCAGATTAAATCAAGGTACAGTGATAGCAGAACAGTAAGGTTCTTGTTTGAGAGACAGAGTCTCAAATGGGAGCAAATAATGGGAGAAATATTTGAGTAACATCAGACCCAGACTTCCAGATTGTAGATTTTTCAATGGATTGAAATGCCAAAGGTCTCAGGAGCCACCAGCCTCCTGATAGTGGAGGCCAAACACAGGAAGGGAGACTTCACATGAAAATCCTGCCTTAATGGCCAAAATGTCTTTTCTTATCAGAAGCAAATTAATCAAAATGAAATGTAGCAGGGTAATTCTGAAGGAATTTGCAATGTTGCAAACACAAGTACAACATTTCAAGGCTCAAAAAGCAGGTATTTTCAAGGGCACTCTAATGCCCTTTGGGAAGCAAAATGAACAACCATCTGCTCAGGTACTCCAAAGCTTTTCTCTTGTCATCATTGGTGGTCATATTTAGAAGAAAATATTTGCCTTACCAGATAAAGAGGAGAAACTCAGAATCAGATTTTTACATCCAGAACCAGATTCTCAAAAGTTCCTATGTAAGGAAGATGCAAGTGCAGTTTAATCTCAATAAATTCCATAATGTTGGTGTTCCAAAAGCTTCCAGAACATCTGATGCAGTGCTCCACAATCCTCACTGAACTATTGTGTCCTCAACGACTGTACCCTCACTTCTCATCCCTGGAGATGTTCAAGGCCAGGTTGGATGGGGCCCTGGGCAGCCTGATGTAATGTCTGATTTAGAGGCTGGCAACTCTGCCCACAGCAGGGAGTTTGGAACAAGATGATCTTTGAGGTCCTTCCAATCCAAGCCATTCTGTGACCGTGATTCTGTGATTCTATGATTTCACCTGTCAGGATACTCTGACTAATTCTATAATAAAATTTGTTATCCGTCAGTATTTTCTTACAGATTATGATTTCCAGATCTTGGCATTCTATAATCCAACTTCAGTATTCATAACTGAGCAGAATACTTCATTTGGTGGTTGGACTAGATGTTATTCATTGTCTTTTCAAACCTTAATGATTCTATGAGTCTATGAAATATTGTCAGTAGTGATGCAGTGAAAGGGTTAAGTCATGTATACATATGAGAATATATTTCACTCTACTATTCATATAGTGATCCACCAACACTCCAAAACTTTTCCTGGATCCCAGTTGCCTAAGCCATCTTTTCTGTAATCTGTTTTTATTTGGTTGTTTGTAATTATGTCCTCTAATTGTTATTATATTGTTCTTATTAAATCACATTAGGGATTTTTTTTTCTTTGTCGTCTCCAAACAATTTGTCCCTTTGAAATTTTAATCCTGTCTTCCAATGTTTTTGCAGCTTAATATCATGTATACTTAGTAAACACAGTCTGTATTTCTTCAAGCAGACATGTAAGAGTACTAAGCCAAAGACAAACTGCTTGGGTACACCACCTGATGCATCATTCCTTTTTAAAGGCAAACCATTGATATCTACTCTTTGAATATGACATTCCAGATGCCTCTATACCCAAGCTACAGGCCTTTCCTAAGCTTCCTTCTGAGAACACTGTATCAAACAAAATGAAAGCTGGACTAGAATCAAGATATAGATTATCTGTTACTTTTTCCCTCTTTGTAAAGCCTTTTACCCTGCCAGGGAAGGGAATTCAATTTATTTGACATGATTAATTCTTGAGAAAGTCATGTTGACTGCAGTTTGTCTCCCTGTTCTAGTACAAACTGTTTATTTATGATGGTACTTTCATGTGACTTAAAGTTCCCTCACTTTTCCTTTTCTCCTACTTTAAAGATGGTGACTACATCTTTCTTTTTTCTTTTCAGTCTTACAGAACCTTGTTCATTCTCTATCAGATCTCAAAGTGGCTCTCCTGAAGACAACAGTTTTCTAAGTACTGAAGTGAGGTGCTCATTGTGTCCATCACCTTTGAAAGCATCTGTGTTTCAAGAAATATTAAATTTATTCTACTTTCATTGAAGTGTAAGTTCTTATCTCTTTGTGTCTGTTTGTGTTCAATGTCTGACCACATTTAACCTTTTAAACATAAGACTACTACAAGAAAGGCATCAAATGTTTCTCCCTTGTGGTGATAAATTCATTGTGTAGTATTCATTGAATAAACTGTTTCTTGTTTTATCCTTAAACTGAAAATGTACTCCCTGAGATTTTGTACATAGTAGTCTTTTGTTCTTTCTAATTTTGTTCCTAAAACTGCTGCAGTTCTATTCATATTTAATCATTAAGTCCAACTTTGTTTTCACATCTAATTTGCTGTGGGGGAAGAGTCCCCAGTGGAACTAAATTGATCTCCTATTGTACTTTCTCTGCCAAATAGTCATTTTCATGTCCAAATTTAATGCTTTTCTTCTAAGAGCTGCCTGTATTATAAAGCCTCAGCTGGTCATCTTTCTTTATGATTATTTACAGCCATTTCCTGGGCTGAAGTTGAAGGATTTGCTGCTTATTGACCAAGACACTCTTTCAGAAAGTCTTTTGCCTCAGTTTCCCTGTCTGTTAAAAGGGAACTGTGATATTTCCTCATATACAGAACCCTTTCACATCAACTGATAAGACACTGTGAACATTACTAATTAATAGAGTTTTTTAGTTCCCCAATGTTTTCTGGAAAATAAAACTCTATAGCAAATATTGTTTGGTTTATTTTAGTTTTGAACTGCAAAGCTGTCACTTTGACTATTTTAATAGTTTTGATGATCTGTGTTTAAGCATGTGAATTGTGAAGGGGAAAAGTATATGTGCAGTATAGTCTTATTTTAAAAATGCTATTTGAGTTCTTTTGCAATTTCTGCAGAAGCTTGCAATTATATAGTTAAAACACACACATTTATATTAATAATATTTTCTCAAATATGCAATTATTTAAGCTGGTAGTAGTTAATAATTAACTGGAAATACAAGAAAAAAACTCTAATATGTCTGTCTTTCTAAAACGGACTGAATGTTCTACATTTAACTTGAAAGAAGCGTTCAGTTTAACAAATCTATTAGACACTTTTATCTGTAAGTTAGTCTTTTTGCAAATGTTGGCTACTGACAGGGTAATAAAGTTTGAGTGAACTGTGTAGTAGACCATTCCATGTTTGATGTGTTGCTTTACTCAGCTGATTGTGCCAGTCAGCATGTTAAATTATTAGTACTAGTCAAATTTATTTGCTGTATAATCATTTTCTCCACTGACTTTCTTTTTTTATCAGTGGCTCAGATCCTTGAGAGTGTAAAGAATGAACTACTGATGACCATAGTCCTCTCTGAACATCTGGGATAATTCTTTGTTCAACAGTGACATTTTCAAGTCTGTGTTGAGATGGGTTTATAAAAAATAAACTCTGTGCTGATTCTCCAGGAACTGAATAGGGGAAAAAAGAAAAAAGACATGAAAAAGAAGTTATAATGTGGCTTTTATGGAAGATGAAAGGTTTTTTTTTGTTCTCTCTCTTTTTGCCTACATCAAAAATGCTGTTTATTGTGCAAAAGAAGGAACGATATATACTTTACGAACTGATTGCTTTTACATTTACTCAGCTTTCAGAATAATATTGGCAGGTGGAACAGGGACAAGCAGATTCAGAAAACATCAAGGACCTGTATCCTTATTAAAGGTTAACTGGGAATGTGGCTCCCACACAGGATAGAATGTTTTGCACCGGGCTACATCATTTTCATAAGCTTTCAGATTTGTTTTCTTCTTTTCAAACTGACTCTACTGGGGAATTGCAAAACAAGGACCAGCCATGCTTTTGTTGGGCCCTCTGCTGCTTCCTTTAGGTATATGAAAGTGACTCTAAATATTTATTTAGGGTGATTATCTTCTGATGTTAGTTTATTTACAGGATAAGCTTGCTTTATTCATCTTAGATTCATGAAGTTCTTGGGAAGAAAGAATCTGAAGAAGCTGGAACAGGAGCTACGGCTGGGAGGGCTGAAGTAGTGGGTTGAGATTAGGATCACCGTAGAGTGTAGAAACGTGCTAGTATCTTTCTATCAGTTATTCTAGAATAGAAGAGCAGCAGATCCAGTTTAACTATTACTTGACAATTCTTCAAGTTTTTTTTTTCTCCATAATGAGAGCATTTTTGAGAATTCAAAGTACACAACTTCCTTACCCCAATTCTAATGTATAATTTTTCAATATATTTGCATGAAGGACATTCCATGAATGATGATGAATTTACCATAATGTGATTGTAAAGTTATAAAATTTGTTCTACATATCTGGAAAGGATTTACATCCTACAGGAAAAAGAGGGCAAAACCCAAGAACTAAAGCTACTAAGATGACCTACTGGTTGGCTGCCAGACACCTTCACAGCCTCTCTCTCAACAAGGCACAGGGAGAAAATAAACAGAATGGGAAAGATTGTGGGTTGAGATAAGGATAAGGGAGATCACTTACCAATTACCATCATGGGCAAAACAGACTAGAATTGGAGATGATAAATTTAATTTATTGCTAATTAAAATGAAACAAGATCATGAGAAACAAAGTCAAAACTACAAGCACTTTCCCTCTCCTCAACCTCCCTTCCTCTCAGGCTCAGCTTCACTCCTTTCTTCCCAGATCTTCTAACTCCTTCTCAGACAGCTCCTCCCACATGAACACAATACAGAAGCAGAACAATATAAACAAATTTAAATCTAATAGGGACTACCATTTGTCACAAGCCATTATTTTAATCCATTCTCCATAGTTCAGTTAAAAGAAACTTTTTGGTTTTGTCAAATACATATATATGTAGAAAAGGAGGCAACAAATGATAATGATGCAAAAATGACATGCTAAGGACACAAAATTAGTTAGGTTAAAAATGTCCACTTTCAGTAGACAAACCGTATCCCTTGAGGACCTACAGATACAATGACAATTATGTTGAGCTTTGGTGAAACTGATACTTCAGAAGTATTGAGGAGATGATAACCATAAGAGAGTATAACACTTGAACAAAACTATTTCATAGAATCATAGAAACGTTAAGGTTGGAAAGACCAATAAGATCATCAAGTCCAACCATCAACCCATGCCCATGACTGCTCTAGACCATGTCCCTCAGTGCCATATCTTCACATTTCTTGAATACCTCCAGGGTCAATGATTCAACTATTTCTCCTGGCCAGCCTGTTCCAATGCATTACCATTCTTTCTGAGAATAATTTTTTCCTGATATCCAACCTGAATTTCTCATGGCACAACTTAAAGCCATTGCCTCTTGTCCATTTTGCCTTGTTCTTGCATTCTTGTCTGCATAACTAAATTTGGGAAGGTTTGACAAGAATGTGTTGGAACATGGACCTCTCCTCTGATGTGGTGTGATTGTTTTGAGATTAAAGCAAAGAATGACAAAAAATGAACTTAAATCCCCCTGACTCTGCCAGGAATGAAATCATGCATGTATCCCTGTTAAAACTGTAGGAAGTGCTTATCTCTGATTTCATTTTGTAAGTCTTTTTTTTTGTCTGGTTGCAGAAGCTTTAAGAAGATAGCCAGGGCAGTACAGATAGTAAATGTGTGGGCTGTGAGCTAGAGATACTGGGCCAGAACAATTACTGCAGACACGCAGGCTTCCATGACAAAGACTGTCTCCCAAATAATGTGTCAACTTTTTAGAAATAATTTCATCTTTGAGATCTGAGGGAAATGGAGCCAAGAGATTCTGAAGTACGTAGGACCAGGATATTTTCCCTTTTATTTTCCCTTCTATTCCTTTAGCCCTCCCAACAAATCATTACAGCTTCCCTGCCTTCAGTAGTAGCAAATTGCATCTTATTTCAGCGTTGAGTTTGTCTGAGTTCAACTTCCAGCTCTTGCTGTGGTAATAAAGTATAGGAATGGCAGTATAGTCTTGGTATAGTAATACAATAAAATTTTATGAAGCTATCATCATGCCTTATAAAGTAGCAGGAAAGGACACAACCTTTTTTTTTTTCTTCCCTTCTTTGCAGATCATCTACTACAATGACAGCAACAATTATGGAAACAATTATCAGAGGGAGGAACAGTGATACTGAGGCCTGAGTTACTCTGCATGAGCCTAGTTTTACAGTAGTTTAACTTCAATAAAATCAGCCACAGTAACAGGAATAGGAAATTGAGTGTAGAGGATCCTAAAATCTGTCTTGATGACCTGAATGGAATCCCAACTGGTTATCAGGCTTGACTGCATTCAATAATATTATCTTTGTAATTATGTGTTAACTCAGTTGCTGCTGTCACTGATCAGAATCCTTATATGCATTACTGAATGTATTTTTTATTTTTCAGGGTGCTGTTGCTACTCTTGGATATCACCAAATAAATTAAGGTCCTTGGGTGCTGTGCTGAGCAAATTTATACTTTTTGTATTTTATTATTTTCATTTTACTTCTCTTCTTCAGTAATGTTTTCTTTCTCAAGATTATTATTATAATTATTATTTTTATCTTATGATAAAATTCTAATTAGTATTTAGTCTTTGACAGAAAACCTATTCCAGTGCTTTTAACTTAACACAGGAATTTCTCTCAGCTCCAGAGCATATGTTTCTGCATAACATTGTTACGCATTTCTGGTTTATTTAATCTTATATCTTGTTAAGGAGACATGAAAGAAGAGAGCTGTTTTTCAAGCATTGGCCATGAGTGTAAAATATTTAAATAAAACTGTTTTGAAACTAGAGAAAATGAAGAATGTGGCGGAGAGCAATTTATTTATTTATTTATTTTGAATAAGAAAATAATTAGCCTTACCTTATAGATTTTGTGTATTTTTGTGAAAATTACTAATTTGATTAACTCTGATGAAGTTTACCTGCCTCTGAAATTGAAGTTAGAAAACAGCAAGACATTTCAGCAAGCCAACAAAACCCACGATTATGTTAGACTGGCTGAACACATGCGCCTTAATAACATATGTTGAGCATACTCAGCCCCTCAGTGAATCTGACTAGCATTCAGCTCTGCTCTGAATTGAAATGGAGGAATTATGAGTCACTGAAGAATTCTGTGTCTAATTGTATAGGAGAAAGCACTCTGTGTGCTTATAAAGAGAGCAGAACCTTTTGTCCCTATTTCACTATTTACGTAATGCTTGCTGCCTGAATACAAATGACAATCTTTCACTTTCGTTGCATGTCAATAGAAGATAAGATGCAGATTATCAGCAGCGTGATACAGCTTTGAATTACTGTCCTGGTTTCTGCTAGGATAGAGTTAGTTTTCTTTTGAGTAGCTGGTATAGTGCTGTGTTTTGGATTTTGGATGAGAATGATGTTGATAACACATTGATGTTTTAGTTGTCTCTGAGCAATGCTTACACCAAGTGAAAGACTTTTTGGCTTCTCATACTGCCATGCGAGCATGGAGGCTGAGGGCATATAAGGTGCTGGGAGGGAACAGAACCAGGACAGCTGATCCAAACTGGCCAAAGGGAGATTCCATATCCATATAGCATCACGCTAAATAATATAACTTGGTGGAGCTGGCCATGGGAGCAGATGCTGCTCAGGGGAGCGCCTGGGCATCATTCAGTCAGTTGCTGGTGATCAATTGCATTGTGCATCACTTTTTTTGAATATTCTTTTATTATTATGCTTAGTATTATTATTTTCCATTCAATTTCTGTCTTATTAAACTGTCTTTATCTCAACCCATGAGTTTTGCCTTTTTTCCAATTCTCTCTCCCAACTCATTGTGGGGTGAGTGAGTGAATGGCTGTACTGTCTGCCAGGTTAAACCACAACAGTTGCCCTGTAACTGCCAGAGAAACAATTTCTACTCTCTGCTTCTTTTCTTTCTTGCATGATTAACCTTAGTAGGAAGCAGGGTCAGTTCTGGAGGATGACTCAAAATTCAACCTTCCATTTAACATATAAATTGAAATATAACTTTGCTCCTGTACCTGATCTCCCTCATTTTATATGAGTCATGTGAGTTCTGATCTTCTACTAATTCAGAAATTGAAACTTAAGCACCTGTTCAGGTCATAGTACTGCGGCCAAAAATATCAAGCCCTAGGCTGTCAGACAACCAAGTACTGATAACTATGTCCAACTTTTCTGTCTACAGAATTGACCCAATCAGATTCTAAAGATTTTTTTTTAAAATGTAGTTCAGATTTCTTTATATGCAGCTTCACCTGTAAAGTTACAAGTTGGTTCCTGTAATCTGACATGAGAGAGATACAAAGCCCAGTAAGATCAGCTGTATATTCTGTGCACATTATGCCCAACATGTCATGAATGCACGTGTATGCTTGCAGCCACTGCAGGTAGAATTGCCTGGACTTGATCTAGACATCTACTAAGTAGCTGTCTCCATCTGAACCTTCACCCCATACTTTCACATGTAGTCAATAGAGAAAAGAAGAAATTACTGCCGTGCAGTTTGCATTGTTGTTATGAAGGAGAGGATATGAAAATATAGGTGGCTAATGCTGTATTAGGTACCCTGAGGTGTCCTGCCTGGCCTGCAGCTGCCTCTCCAGAACAGTGCAATTCCTTTATAGGTCACTCATTTGTTTCCACGTTGATAACATACCTCAGGACACTTCAAACGCTGCTTACATTTAGATGAAAGAGTCCCACCTTTGACATATTTGTCAGTCCTATGGAGTTGTCTTGGTTTTCACAGGTCATCTCAAAAGACATTAAGTATCATTGTGTAGGTAGCAGAATAAGCATTTAACTTGCATATAAACAATTACTTAAATGCAGATACCTACCTACAGTGACTTCCTATTTCTGCACTTTTTTACCATTTCTGAGAAGTGTGAGCTGTTTAAGTCCACAAGATATCTCACATTTGACATAAGTAGAAGTTGATGTTCATGAGCAGAAGAGAGATTCCATTATTTGCAACAAATCTGAGTCTTTCCAGAAGTTTCACACCTACAAAACTACATGGCACTTTGACTATATAATGAGCTTACAGAATCATAGGACCATTAAGGTCTGATCTCTAAGATCACCTAGTCCACCCATCAACCCATCACCACCACTAAACCATGACCCTCAGTGACACATCTAAATGTTTCTTGAACACCACTAGGATGGTGACTCCACCACTTCTCTGGGCAGCGTGTTCCAGTACCTGACCACTCTCTCAGAGAAGTATTTCCTAACATTTAACCTGAATCTCCCATAGAGCAACTTGAGGCCATTCCCTTTCATCCTATCACTAGTTACATGAGAGAAGAGGCTGATCTCTACCTCACCACAACCTCCCTTCAGGCAGTTGTAGAGAGCAATAAGGCCACCCCTGAGCCTCCTCTTCTCCAAACTAAATAATCCCAGTTTCCTCAGCTGCTCTCCATTAGACTTGTGTTTCACGTCCCTCACAGCTTCACTGACCTTCTCTGGACATGCTCCAGGGCTTCAGTGTCTTTCTTGTAGTGAGGGGCCCAAAACTGAACACAGTACTCAAGGTGCAGCCTCACCAGGGCTGAGTACAGAGAGATGATCACTTCTCTGCTCCTGCTGGCAACACTATTTCTGATGCAAACCAAGATGCCATTGGCCTTCTTGTCCACAAAGGGCACATCTCTGGCTCACGTACAGCTGAGCATCGACTAATACTCCCAGGTCCATTTCCACTACACAGTCTTCCAGCCACTCTGCCCCAAGCCTGTAGCATTGCCTGGGGTTGTTGTGGACAAAGTGCAAAACCCAGCACTTGTTCTTGTTGAACTTCATCCCATTGGCCTCAGCACAGCTATCCAGCCTGTCCAGATCCCTCTGTAGGGCCTTCCTACCCCCAAGCAGACTGACACTTCCTGCCAGCTTGGTGTCATCTGCAAACTTACTGAGAGTGCTCTCAATGCCCTCATCTAGGTCATCAATAAAGATACTGAACACGGCTGACCCCAAAACCGACCCCTGGGGAATGCCACTTGTGACTATTCACCAGCTGGATGTAACTCCGTTCAACACCATTCTCTGAGCCTGGCCATCCAGCCAGTTCTTTACCCAGCAAAGAGTGTATTTGTCCAAGCCACAGGCTGCTAGCTTCTCAAGGAGAATACTGCGCAAGACAGCATCAAAGTCTTTGCTGAAGTCTAGGTAGACTACATCAATACGACTAAAGTGCTCCTACTTTTGATTGTTCTGTCTGTGGAGTTTAGTGTCAGTCTCCAGGAAGAAAAAAATAATTCTCTTGCTTGACCAACTGCCGAACCGTCATTATGATTCCCACTTTGAGATTTCTTTCAAACAAAAGCACTAATGAGCTAATATTCAGGTGACCAGATACATTTTGGACATTTTAACAGGATGTGGAGATAACCTCAATTTCCTGTTTGTAGGTTGCAAAAATGTGATCCTGCACAGAAGCCATAAAACTACTTCCTATTGAAGTACTGCCAAATTCTATCGTGAGTATTACAATGGAAGGACAACTGATTAGCTCTATTAATTTATATACAGAATACTCTTCCTTTCACATGCTTATTAATAGAAAGAGAGCTAGTACAATTGACCAAATCCACTCTGCACAATGAAAATGGATTTTAAGGGCTTTGACTTACATCACTGTAAGTAAAGGAGGAAACAGTAAAATCCCCAATTAACACAAAGAAAATATGAGACAGGATTTTGTATTGTTTCATTGAAAGCAAACAGAAAGAGAACAAATCCCCCTTCTGTAATGTAGTTTACTCCCTACAATAAGAAAAACCAATTTAAAGCTATTGTAAATTTTAAATTATTCATTTCATTCCCAGTAGGTCATTAAAAGGCCTCTTCTAACATTTGAGTACGTGGTTTATGGCAGAGGAAGTACAAAGGAAAGAAAGGGCTGGATATCTCAAAGGAATCTAAAAATTGAAAACACAAAACAAAAAAAACTCCAAAGCCGAAGGTCTTTGTACACTGAAAATCCTAAAGGTAACAACTAGTTCGAGAGCATTTGCTGAGTGTATTGGACTCCTTTGCTTTTAGTTATTTGAAAAACTGTCTGGAGTATCAAAAATGTGCTGGATCTTCTCAGAATGATCCAAAGACTGAGAGTATGCAGATAACGTATCCTGCTGTGACTACCCTGGTAGGAGAAGCAGAACAGATAAGTGCTCACAGAGCGCAGAGTTAATGAGATTATCTTGTTTCTGGTGTCTGAGCTTGTTTATGTACTTCTGTAAATCACTCCACTTCTACATATGCATATGAATACACCACTTCTACAGCTGGGCCTGAACACAGGCACCTGACTGATCGGTTTGGACCTGCAAACTGTCATGGTGCCTGAAGCCATAAGCCATAAGAATTAGACTAGAATCTATCTCTTTACCTTCCTGCCTGATGGTCCTGGTACATGTCTGGAAGTATCTCTTATTCTGTGTTTTGTGTCTGAGCAATTCTATTGGATGCTATCATACAAAACATGTATTTTCAGTCTTCAGAGAGTTGGGAATTGCAACCTTTGAATACCCTGGTTATAATAATTCTTATATAAGTTGGTGGGATACCATCAGCTCAGTGTCTCTAGTGATAGTCCTTCTATGACAGCACCTATCATATTTTCATTTTCAAACAAATATCTAATGGCTTTTAGTGCTGTATCATTTGTTATTTATTGTGAAGTCATTGATTTCTGAGTGTGGTATCCATCGACAACCTGTTATAAACGTGTACTAGGCTACATATACAGCCAAGAAGAATTTGAAAAAAAATATTGATTGTATTAGAATTCGTCTTGTGATAGGATCACTGTGAAGCCTCTCTACCTTTGAAAATCTTTGAGGAGCATCTCTCCAGGATCTGGATTTCAGTATCTTGTCTTTAACAGGATAAAATCTGATTAAGGCTGTGTTTGCATGGAAAACATTATGGCATCCAATAGCATTCAATGGATGTATATCTGCGCAGGTTCCTTGGAGACACTGAAGGTCAGGCTGGACCAGGATCTGAGCAACTCGATCTAGTTGTAGTTGCCTCTGTTCATTGTAGGGGTGTTGGACTAGATGACCTTTAAATGTCCTTTCCAACTCAAACAATTCTAGTATTCTCTGATTTTCCTGGAAGAGCTTTTTTTATTATTTATTATAAGTTGGAATGTACATGCCTGGTTACTATCTCAAATGAATCAGTCAGTAATTCTTGCAGGTCTTTCCCTGATTTAGCATGAACTTACCATGTCTTGGCTGTGAGTACTGAGGCAGGGAAGTCTATGATCACATATGGTTATCAGCACTTGAAACAGTCACCTGGAATAAATTCCCATTGTATTCTGCAGATGGAAATAAACAGTTTTAAGCAACAATTCTGTTCTTCCTATTACAGATACTTAATATGATTTAGATGGGTTGCAGCACAGAAATGCCTCTGTCTGCTCTGCTTTAATACAAGGAACCTAGCATGAGTACTAGAGGTGTAGATATTTATGTTGTTTGGAATTAAGTAAAATTATATCCAAGTTGTTACGGATTTAGATACAAAGCTATTATGAAGTCCTCAGTGGCAGAAATGTACTCTAAAAGCCTTTGAAGCTTCTCTTTATTCCTCTGTTCTCTTTATTCCTGCCTTCCTCTTTTTCCTCTATCTTCCAGACAAAGAGCTGGGATAAATGTTCCTGACTGTGTCTATTGGCTAAACAGCTCCAGAAAGATGATGATGAACCTTGTGAAGAGTTTGCCCTCTTGTACAGGGATAAAACTAATTCTGAATTAAAGCCCTGATTACAAAATGAGAAAGAGTTAATTGAGAAGTATTATTCTATCTTTAATTCACAGTCCGATTGTGACATGAAATTGTAAGGAAAGATTCAGCTCTAGATAAAAACATCAACATTTGTGTTTACTTATGGGTATATCCACATGTTTTAGCTGTCAAAGCTGTCATTTCTTTCAGTAAAATCTGGAAAGTAATTCTGCTGACTAGCCAATACATGTACACTACACAGTGAGATACACTTCTCCAAAGATACCTCATTATATTGACTAGAGGGTAGGCTAGAATATAAGAAGAGATGAGAAATCCAACTTACTGTATACCTATACAGAGATAATACTCATCTTTCAATGTATGACTGAATTTCCTAGCATCTGGAAACTCAGCTAAAAGGAGCTAGCATGTCAGGGAAGGCAAGATTTTCATATGCGTTAATATATCAAAATAAAGATGATAAAGACATTCAAGAATACCTCTCAGTTCAAGAAGATGTACAAAACAAGTTGATGCTGCTCCTGGGTATCTTACAAAGCAATGCATGTTAAAGTAGGTAGTTTACTAAAGAAGAATGAATCATTCTGCTGCTCGTAAAAACAAGCATTGAAAATAGAAGGGTGGGTGACTGGGAAGTTTAATTATGATTTAAGTGGATTATGCTGAAATATTTGCTGCTCCGTCAGTTACTTACTTAGTGAAAGCAGACAAAATTTCCTTCATCTTTCATACTCCAAGATTGAACCAAAGGCAGAATGAATTCCTCTGAATTGCTGACTAGCACTGCTGTACAGTTTGTATACTAGCACTCTGGGATTCTTCAGCAGTGAATTTTCAGAATGGACTGTATAGAACACAGCTTTAAATACCCTTATTCAGCATGGGCTTTAACTTTTGTCTTTACTATGTTACTAGGCATCTAGTCAGTTAACTTAATGAGTTCTGGCAAAACGTATTTGCTATGGGTCATCCTGATTTCAAAGAAGCAAGTAGAAAAAAAAAAAGAGATAAAGAAATTGTGTTTGTAAACATATCCCAATTAAAAACAAGAGTGGAAAACACAGTTTAATCCATATTTCAAAGTGTATGGAGAAAGAACACGATCTTTCTTATTTTATCACGACATTTTATTTTCTAATTTCTAGACCAGCACGATTCACAGTTTTAATGTTGTCTTTATAACAGCTATGCTAAATATTTACCATGAGCCATTAATGCATGCTAAATACTTAGGGATCCAAAGTGAAAATGTGTTAATAGTTGGTTAACATAATCTTCATTCAAGTTTAAGATTATCTGTCAGTAACACTGAGCTTGGCATATGAGTTTTCTTACTCCCACAGTCACTAAGCAACCCTGCATGATCTGTCTGTATCACTGAATTAATCTTCAAACAGTAATTTTCAATATCTAGAATAAAGCATAAATATGGCAACCTCATTGTTATCTGCAGAAATTTATATAATTTGTATGATTCCATGAATGCTACTCAAATTTACCCCAAATGAGCATATAGCTGAAAAAGTTTGCAACTAAAAAAAAATTGCCCTGTATTATATGCTGGTATAATAAGAAAATATGTGAGGAGAGCAGGAAAACATTATGTCTGTATTTGAAATTGCTGTTCTTTGCTATATTTTGTGTAATTGAATTCTCGCTGATGTATCCTATTAGGTTGTTGGCATCAAGTAATATCTGAACACTGGCATTTTGAAAAGTAGAATTACTGACAAAAAATCAGTGAGAAATTTAGAGGTTAAATCCTTATAATGAGAAAAGGTTCTCCTCCATTTCCTCAACATATATTTTTTTTCCAGAATCATAGAATCACAGAACTGTGTCACAGAATGTAGAGTGATTCTAGGGTGAAACACAGAACTCTAGGGCTATTTTTAAAATTTTCTTCTGCTGTTTTATCACATTCTATTCTTACATTATAACCTAATAGAAAACCACATGAAACCTTATTTTCACAGTAAGTTGTAGTTAATCAGGTAATGGAATAATTTTGGAATAATAACGGAATAATGATTGTGAACATTTAGATGGAATCATTGTCTAATTTTTTAAAATATTGTCTAATTGCTTCTATATTTCCTCAATTGAGGCACCAGATTTCTGTAGATCCCCTCTGGCTCCTTATAGCCACAGAACTGAATTTAGATGTTATCTAAAAAGACATGAAGTCATGAAACTTACCACAGGTTATGCTGCTTGCCACAGTACTGTGAGGGTAACCTGCAACACAGTGTGTTCTAGAAACAGTTGAACATGGGAAAAATAAACAAACAACATAATGCATCATTTGCTGTAAGCCTGGCCATTGCTTGCTTGCTTTACTTCATTATTCATGTACAGCTCCGGAAGCATCCACTACTCTGTAATTCCACCTCTCTGATTAATGTCCTCTGCTGTTCCCCTTCTGCAAGGCAAATGGCTCACTGTATATAACAGCAAATTTTTGAGGTGCTCAGACTTGGGCCCAACCTGAATTTCTAGAAGGAAGAGCAGTCGCCAACAGATCCTGCAGCATGGTCTTCTCCATACTGCATCAGTGTTAGAATTGCACAAGGACCAGTTCAATGCATCTTTTTATTTGCAGAAGTCTATTTTCAGCATGTGATGCTTTGTGGTGAGACATCTGATCATCATCTCTGTGTACCTAGACCCTAAATAGCAACTCAGTTTGTCCTAAGTCTCTCTTTCTGCAGGAGTGGCTTCTTTGTACCAGTTCTTCATGTTTGTGTCTTTTTACCACAAGCATTCTCTGCACAGGATTAAGGGCTGCAATTCCAATCCCTCCTTGGTGAAGACATTCAGCTGTTTTTGGATTAACGTCTCGTTCCAAACTACCTGATTTTGCTCCTGTCACTCCAATACCTTGAATGCTTGCTTTATAAAACCTGATTATTTCTTTTTTTTTTTTTTCCACTTCATAAAGAAGTCATGGAAGACTTGGTACCCTGCTCAGGACAGCAGGGTACCCTTACTTCTCTCCCTTATTTCCTGAGGACATCTTAAGAACTTAACTGGTTTCAGTCTTAGTGAAGTGGGGGAAAGGAAAATAGCAACCCATGCTCAAATGCATGACTAATAAAGAGTTTTAACTTTGGCATATCCTATCATTCACTCCAGAGTGCCTGTGATTGTGTAGCACATATGGCCGTCTGTCAGGGGATTCCACAACAGTAGGCAATTATTAACAAATAGCTTGCCATCCGATAATATAAATGATGCAAACCTCAGCAATAATTTCATTGCATATCACATGTTTTCAGGTATACAAGCAATATATTTTCTTTTTATACTTCTGATTTTTAAAAATAAAAAGAATTTTGAATGATTGGTTAATTGAGTAGACAGTGTAGATTTTCTTATGTTCTGAATCTGAGATTTAAATGGTACTCATATTTTGGGGGGATTTCATAAGTCTGTGTCTTGGTTTCTCTCACACTCTGTCCAGTCTGCTGGAGATGGAAGACATTCCTTATGAATCACTTTGACCATACCCTTGTGAGCCATTCCAACACTGTTTTGATTATTAATCGTTTCTCTTGTCCTGTCTGATTTAATTTCAAAGGTGCTCAGTGATAGTCTGTATTTCACTAGGGATTTTCACTTACAGGTGAACTGTGCTTTGCAGATTCTGGGTTTTGAAGACCTAATGCAGTCCTGTGAAGTAAGTAAGTATTATTATCCCCATTTAAAAAGGGATGAGGAAATGAGGCCTAATTTGTGACCTGACAAAGATCACAACGAAGGTCCACAGAAGATTTTAGAATGGATAAAACAACTCATGGGCTATAAGTTCTTCAACCTTACCACATGGCACCACAGATCTTTGTCAGATGCAAATAACTCTCTAATGAGCTAAGGATCGTTCTAGCTTTTGAAAAAGAAAAGGTGCCCTGGTGAATGAGGCTAATACTCCATCTCATTCAGTAGCCTGTTTCTAAAAAAAAAATATCCTCTTTCAGGAGCTTATTTAGAAGTAGACACTCTGTAGTGGGACTTCTAGTTATCCTTTCACCAAAATATTAAAAATACTTAATTCTCCAAGGTTTCTCCAAGATTTGAAGCATGAATATTTGTTTCCAAAATTCTGGTTGGCTTTTAACTCTTAATGCCACAGAGCTGTTTTTTTTTTTTTTTTTTTTTTTTTTTTTTTTTTTCATGCTCCCAGGTCACAATTCAATCAAGGGAGTTCTTTATCTACCATTAGAGGCAACTAGGAACAGCCTTGAAGATGTAACAATGGATTTGAATTCCCAAATTTTACAACCAGTTCTTTCTAAGATCCACCTATTTATAGCTTTTACCACTCAGAAGCTACAGGTAAGGACACACTACTGTTTCAAATCCTCTGTACTCTTCCAGGCTTCCCATTGAAAACTGAATCGAAATCTGCACAGCTACAGTCTCCCTACAGTTTAACTAAAATGTCACTGGAGGCTCTGGGAAAGCTTCATTTCTCAGGCGCAATGCAACATTTTATCTTCCAGATAAAGCTCCCCTGTGCAAAAAGCATTTTTCTTAGGGCAAGGCTAAAACTGTGCAGGGAGCGTTTATGGGACGTCAAGAATTTTCCTGCTCCCAGTGCCAGGTGTATTTGTTCACTCATCAATCTTTAATGTGAACCAAGAGAAATGCACACCTGAAAACAGTAACAAACTCCTGTCAGGGATAAACTCTCCTCTGCATACATTTCTCTGACTAGAGAAATGTAGATAGTCGCAGGGAGAATAAACTCTTCCTAGCCATGCTGTTTAATGCAGCCTTGGTAAATACTCAGCTATTCTAAAAATGCACAGAGCAGAAGGTTGTTTCTACCTTCTGTTCATGCTAATGCCTTTCCATATCACCCAGCTCAGGAAGGACCATTCTGACAGTTGGATCTAATCAATAGCTATGAATACATTTTGTCTCAATTATGGAAGATCACATTACAACCTCTGGTTATTAATTTATTTAAAGATATATGATTTTTGTGTTTGATAGAATCAGATGCATTTTTGCCCCCCATCAGTAATATAACATGTGCAAATTAGTGTCCAAATTAATGTTGTGTGGCTGCAGTGAAAAAAGTAGCACTGGTTTTATTACATAATAAAATGCTTTTAATTGTTGGACTAGAACAGCTTTATAACATACCATTACTTTTGGTAACAACCTCTGCCTTTTCATCGATCAGAAAATGTTATCAGACAGAGCCAGACTGAAAGTAAAACTGAAGAATAACACTGCTGGGCTGATAAAGTTGAGTGGAATAAATTGATGCTGGCCAGGATTTGAATTCAAAAAGAAATAAATATAATTAATAAGAAGTTTTACAGAATAATGTTTCCAACTTTTGAAGCCAAATGCTTCCACTGAAAGCAGTTAAGCCTTATATACAATTTGACTGCATTTCTCAAACCATGAGTGGCATGTTTTTAAGCCTCTTTTTGTTTGCTTGTTCGTTAGCTTTCCTGTGGTTTATTTAATAAACATCTCAAGGTACAATTTGGAGTTATTCTAATGTCACTATGTCTTCAGCAAGTGTGGCAGGCCTGGGGACTGTAGTGGCAGGAGTCTATTACAACATTTTCTTGTTCCCATCTGTTTAAATGGCAACTTAAAGATTTAAATTCTCACCTTAAAGCAATCATATATATTTTTTGCTCCTAGGCAGAACTGTAAGAGAACACAGCTGAGGAACACTAATGGAGGGCTGTGATTTAGTTCCCAGTTCATCCATGACTCTGGAAAACAGATGTTTTTAGAGAACTTAATCAGGCGATTAGACCTACACATGTCCTTAACTGCTTTCTTAAGTCTGTGCATTGGGCTGTTATCCCTCTGGGATGGAGGTTGGTTCTTAGCACATCTTTAGTTCTGCTGATACAGAAATAGTAACAATGAAGTAGTTTTGGCCATGAATATGGAAAGCCTATACAATGACATAAAGTTCGATGTCATTAATATAGCTGATCTGGAAGTTTACCATGAAACACAACACACTCTCTAGATTATCATCTACAGCTCTATACAGAATAATCCTTATATTCCTGATTGTCAAATACTCCTTCTTTTTCTCCTCTCTCTTCCTCTCTTTTTCTCCTTCTTCCCATGAGCAACATTGCTTATGTAACTTTCCACCAGTTCAAAGGCTGTGTTTCACATATAGATAAGCATGCAAATATTTGAAATCTAGAGGGAAACATGTAACACAAAGTTCCATTTATCTCAACTTGATCAAAGTTTGTGGGTGTTCTATTCTAAGGGTGTAAGAAAAAGTGTGTCATAGGAGTGGGATGTCTAAGCTAAATTTCTGAATTAAAAGTGAGACCAGCTGTGGAGTGCTGCAGAAGGACTGTAAAAGACTGAAAGACTGGATGATTAAGTAGTAGATAAAATTTGGGGTAGATAAATGTAAAGTGACATCCGTGGGGAAAAACAATCCAAACTTCACACAGTAAATGATGGGATCTGAGCTAACTGTTATTACTCAGAAATGAGATCTTGAGGTTATAATATATAGTTCTATTGAACTCTGTGCTCAGTTGTGGTAAAAAATGAAAACTGAATATTAAGTATTGTTAGGAAAGAAATGGAATACATAGAAAATGTAAAGTGTTGGTGTGTCTGCATCTTAAATTCTGTTTGCAGTTCTAATCCTTGTTCCAAAGGTATATTGCTACTAGAAAAGTTCAGTGAATGGTAGCAAAGGCAGTCGAGGGTAAGACACAGATTTCAGATGGGGGAAGAGTAAATTTAATGCAGCTTTTCAGCCAAAATGAGTAGCAATTTAGAAAGGGATATAACAGAAGAATGTGAAGTTCTGTGGGGTGAAAAAGGGTTCATAGCAAATTATTTTTCACACTACCCATATGGAAACCAGAGTCTTCAAGCCAAGAGCAGGATCTTCAAGCTAGGGTAGCTGGTAGAATGTTCACAGCAAACAAACAAACAAACAAAAGCAAATATTTCATCACGCAACAGAGTGAAAATCCGAAATTCCTTGCCAAAAGAGGCTGTGGGTGTTGAAAGTACACTTTGAGAAGATACCCCAATGAATTCCTGGAGTGACAATACACTGAGAGCTACTGGACTCAGATAATAGGTCTGATTCAAAGTGTCCTTCAGCTGCACATTTGCAAAGACCAGGGGAGTGCTCTGGCACAGTGCTGTTCTACATTTGTTGTGACCATACTCTCATCCCCAGACAGCTGCTGTTGGTCACCACTGAAGACAGGGCATTACCTAGCTGACCTAGCATGGTTGTCCTTTTATCTATGCTTCTCCTGTGTCATAATCTGTCCCTACTCTGTTACCACTAACTCATGTCTCACATTTGTGACAATGATGGCTGCAAAGTTTAAACTTACCCAACTCCCACCTAAGGAAGGTGATGTTTCCACCTCAGAACACAGCATCTGGTCTCAAATGGAGTTTGAGCTGAGCCCATACTTTTTTTGTATCTAAATCAGGATTTAGTCTAGCCATTAGAGAGATAGAATTTGGACAATAAATTGAGATTAAAACCAGAAAGCTGCCAAGGTTCAAAAGTGCTCGGTGCGTATGTTATCTCTCTCCATAAGCTGTCTAGTCCTGCTTATCCACACAGAAAATCTAAATACATCTTACCAAAACAATGAAGAGATAAAATTAACATCAGCAAAGCTCGTTACTTTCTCTCTTTCTGAAGACAGTAGATTGAAGGAGACTACCTGTTTGTGGTACGTAAAATGCAGCTGATAATTGCTCCTTTTTCTATATTTTGTCAGTACTTTCCATTCATGGCTGGTAGTCTTTTTTTCCTCCCCTGCCTCCTACAAGTGCCTTATCTGTGTATTCTTAAATTAATCACCTCGAAATTGAAATCTCCTTTACAACAGAAGTGGTAGGAACCCAGCCTGCACCAAAGGAGAAAAAACCTCTTTTCAATTTGTTCAGAACTGCTGTGCAAATAAAAACAACAAAAGGAAAATGAGTGATTAAAATGAAACACCCAGCAGCAGAGTTTTGCATTGAGTTTAAATTTCTGTTTCTCTTGAAGCATGCTGTCTGAAAGTTTCTCTCTGTTTACCAGCTGAAGTTCTCCTCTTTCACCTGAATTATTTAAATTCACATTTGCCTTCTTAAAGATGACTGAAGGCAAAATTGCATGTTGTTTTATTCAGACTAGCAGTCCAGTAAGAAGTAATGAGATGTCTTCGCACTTAGTTGTTAAACTCACCTGGAACTTAGGGCTGTCTCTTTCAAGAAGTAGTCAGGAGATCCTTTTGTTGCTGCTTTTGCTATGATTGTACAATATATGATCTCCAATATGTATATTACAGAGAGTTAGACACAGAAGTTTAAATCCATCCTTTCCAGTTTGCAGGGGTGACTTCTTCAAAGAGTAAACAAACTGTTTACAATCAGTTTAAAGATCATGTATACTCATCATTATAATGCTTTCGTCATTACAAAATGTCCAGTGACTCTGTCTAGTCTGGTATTCTGCCCCTTTGGGCAATGGGAGATAGGAAAGCGTGTAAGCCTGACCACAGTCTGTAGTCCATTTCCACCATACTTCCTTCAACGATTATAACTGTTGGATAGGGTGCCAAGTAAATTATTTCCTACTTCCTAAAGTATCTGTTTATGAGCTTAAAGTCTTTTAAACCTGCTGGTATTATGTATGTCTCTTATCTTCTGCAACATCTTCCAGAGGTGTGCAAAGAAGAACCTATTTTTCATAGAAGCACAGAATCATAGAAAGGCTTAGGCTGGAAAGGACCTCAAAGCCCACCCAGTTCCAACATCATGCTGTGGGCAGGTTGCCACCCACCAGATCAGGCTGCCCAGGGCCCCATCCAACCTGGCCTTGAGCACCTCCAGGAATGGGGCACCCACAGCTTCTCTGGGCAGCCTGCTTCAGTACCTCACCACCCTCTGAGTAAAAAATTTCTTCCTAACATCTACCCTAAATCTCCTCTCTTTTAGCTTAAAACCATTCCCTCTTGTCCTATCATTATCAGACCATGTAAAAAGTTGGTCCCCATTTTTATGTGGTTTAAAATCACTTCCTACTTGTTTCAATGGATATATTTTCATTCCAATACAGCAGGATTCCCAGGGATCATCAGCATTCCTTAAACAACTTCACATGCTACAAAAAAAAATAGTCAACAGTTTTATGGGCAAAGTGTTAAAGATGTGTATCTCAAGTAAGTATTGCATTTATATGTTATAGGAGACACTGAAGAGCTGAGACATGAGTTCCAAATGAATCTCCAGCAATCTAGTTTCCAGATGAGTACGTCTGGAAGAAGCAGCAGTCAGCAACTTCATTACTGATAACAACCTATCTTACAGACCTGTGAAATATTTGGAAGGTTTTCTAGCTGAATGAAAACCATATGGAGCATGACCAGGAGTAGGGTTAGCCATCATGATTTCATTTATATCTATGATATCTGTTTTCAAATACAACTATTTTTTTTTTTAAGTTTTTCAACTTAATAAAACAAATATTGCTTTCGCTGCAATAAATACTCTATTTCTCAGAGCTATTATGAGAGCTGGAATAAATTGCAGATTTCCCACTCTTCTGGAAATAGACATATGTCAGAGGAGACAAAGTGGTCCATCCTCACAGTACCTCAGTTTCCAACATAGCATCAGTGGCTCCACGTCAAGTTGTAGATGCTCCTGAGATGAGTTCCAAAATCTTGTCCAAGAATCGATGCTCTCTATTATAAAAAAGTGTCCTCCAATTGCATGTCTTAACCAGGTTATTGTTGACATTGAGCAGAGCAAGAGCAATAATTTCTTAAACCACTGAGACAAGTCAGAGTTGCAAACACAGTCTTTCTAAAACTTAAGGCTCTTAGAAGGGACAGCATGAGAAATAGGATGAGTTTTTACCTCCCCTGTCTGGGTCATAGGTAAATAAATTATGCTCTGATGTGAGCTGCAACAGCCTCACAGGCAGAGCTTGATGGGAAGAAGTGAAAAGAGTAACAGTGCCCTTCCTAACATGCCTTGCCAAGAACTGCTTCCCAGTATTGAAGTGAAGGCTTCACTGCATCATGAATACATGTCTTCTGTAAGAAAGTATCACATGTAGGGAAAATCCAGTCTATTATATTTAATTTCTGATATTATTTCTGATAGTGTGATTGTTTAACATTCACCTACATGAAAAGACAAAAACCACTGAAAAAAAAGCAACCCTTCAGGACTGCTGCAGTTCACAGCCATGCTCATTAATAGAGACTTTTGATCCAACTTTGCTAAAGCTGTTCAATGAAAATAAGATTTATGGAGTAAACTTTTCATTTTGTATATAGAAAACACCAACACAATAAGTCCTGGGAAAGAATTTGACCCAGAAACTGCACTGCAGTGATAACTTGGGAGTGCAGAAGACAGTTCTACAGATCTGGGAAACATATATTACGGGTTGGAAAGTGATTGGATCACTCATTTTTATATTCGTCCTCCAAATGGAAACAGGTAAATTCAGGCTTTTGCCTCTGCAATCTCTTTTTGATATGTTCTAGATTTGAACTCTCTGAAACAACTTTTCTCCAAGGTTATCAAATTTTGAATCTGAGAATATAAATAGTCCAAAATTAATGAATTTTGGTATGGTAAGCAAGGGTACGTTGGGAATGTCTGGTACATTTTTACCATTGGTGCTAGCAAAGAGAAAAAGCAGTGGAAATACTTTGTTTAATGTGAAATATTCTCTTCACAGATACTTTAATTTGTAAAAATTGTCAAAGCCTTCAGAGCTCACTCAAATACTGCTTACATATTTCTCAAATATTACCATAAGAAAGAAAAATATTCACACAACATCCCAAAATAAGAATTTCTCCAAAGGCTTCTGATGATGATCATCACCAATTTTCTCACATCTGTTTCTTTTGCTCTCACTTCTTATTCTCCAAATGTGTACTCAAATTGAGAATTGAGAATCAACTCGAAACACGCATATATCTCCACCTGCGTGTTCAAAATAACAACATACAAGCAAAGATAAATAATTTAAAACATTCAAAGGTATCTATTTTGGCACACAGCTAGACAATCTTCTGGAAAAAAAAATAAAAATGCCAGGTTTCTGAAAACGCTCCATGAGCCGAACTGGCTTCTCAAGCATTTAGAGAAAGATAAACAAGAATTTAAAAAGCTCATCTCAGTATGTGCTCCTGCAACTTCAGCAGCAGTTCCCTGCAGCCCAGGAGAGGCTGATGGTGGAGCAGGCTGTTCCCCTGCAGCCCATGACCACAATACGGTGGAGATCTCCACGTACAGCCATGGAGGAGCCCATGGTGCAGCAGTGGATTTGGCCTGAAGGAGGCTGCAGCCCCTGGAAAGCCCACACAGGAGCAGGCCCTGGGCTGGAGCTGCCACCTGTTGGGCTGAATGAGTCTGCTCCAAAGCTGGGATGAGGTAATTAGCCAGGTTAGCTTCTTGGATCAGCTAAATTTGTCCGCAGTAACACATTAATGTACCGCATATTGTGCTTTGGGTTCCATATTACTGCCTCTGCAATGCGCTACACTTTGGTACTTTATAGTGATGAACAAATTCACGTTTCTTATTTTATTTCACCCTCTTTGTGACTCTTTCTTTAGAAAGCCTCCTTCTGAATGTGTTTTCTCTAGTTTCTTTATACTGAATAACAAGAGAAATGTTTGTACAGCAAACACGGCTTCAAGTACTCAGACAGTTCCTTTATATGTGTGCATACACATTTGCAATGCTTTCAATTGAATTTCTGGCATATCTCAGGACAAATCTCTTTTGATGTTTGCTATTGTTTGTATGAGAGTGTCTTTGCTTGCGTGGTCTGACAGAAGTTGAAAAAAAAGCTTTTTATGAGAAGCTTTGAAGACTGCGTGGGTCTGGACCCAAAGAAGGGGCCTTCACTGTCCTACAAGGTGCTAATTTGAAATCATCATTAGGTTTTTTCTCTGCCCATATGGGTCATTTTTAATGGGAGAGATCGAATCATAGACTCATAGAATGGCTTCAGTTGTAAAGGACCTAAATCACTGAGATCCAACTCCCCTGCCATGGGAAGACTTGCCAGCTCCTACATCAGGCTGCCCAGGACTCCATCCAACCTGGACTTGAACACCTCCAGGGACATGAAATTGTTCAAGTAATGTACTCTCCTCTAGACAGGTCACCCTATCAGAGAGCACACTACTACTAACAGCCATTAATGTAGGAGCTGGAATGAGCATAGGGAAGACTGACCAGGTAAACAGCATGGCCATCTCTTGTGCTGAGGCAGGGCAGGAAGGTTGATTCTACAGCTGTTCCTGTTGTGTTTGTGCATAAAAGAAGGATTTCAGTTCTCTAGGGTCTTGATAAAAAGCATTTAACAAAGCTCTGAACTGCAGACTGCATCAAGAATTATTATCCTTTGCTGTACCAGCATACGTGGTTTAAAATGGGGCAAGTTCCAAATAAATAGGCAGTGCAGAGCATGTCACATCAGTCAGGATTTAAAGTCAAGGTATCTCTAAGCTCCAGAGTGCAGGACTCTGGTTGGGCTAATAAAAAATTCATCAGTCGTTTTCTTGACTTACATGACTGGCAGCCAGATGGCACTTCTGCTTTTTCTTCTCCAGGACAAGAGGGAGATTTCCCCCCTTCCCACATTGGCCAGCAATGCAGGATCCTTTGTAACTTATGTATTTCAGCTTAAAAACATAACATACTAACACATAAGTTGGAAAGGGGTAAGTACTTTATTGATAAAGGATGAATATGTGTGTTTTTCTGACTTCAAACTTTATACTACTTTTTACTCAGCCTTCCAATTCGGACATGAATTTCCCTTTAGGTTTGCATCCTGAGCCTCCTGAAGTCATAGAAAGCCTGCTTTTGAATTCTGATCAGATTTGGCTTAAACATTAAAGGAATATATACTCTTGTTTGACTATGTGGTTTATATTTTGATGAATTGCTTGTCATATTTCCTCAGATAATTCATGGCTTCACTGGAGACATAAACCCAAATCTTGCTCAGTCACCCCAACTTTTATAGGTATTGCAATTTACAATATATCAATCATCTGGCTGTCCTTAAGAAATCTGTGGTAACATTGTAAAATTATATGACTTACCTTTTGGAGATTGAAACTGGAGAGATTCTGTTATCATTTAAAGTGTCATACATGTACACATAGGTCACTCTGAAAGTAACGCCTCACATTTATTTTCATGGAAATTACAACAGATATAAAGAGCACAAGAACACTATTCAGTATAGCAAATTCTCAGCTACAAAACAGTAGTTGTCAACACAGTAACCATCATTAGCTATGCATTTTAACCACAGTGAGCAGAAGCCTATCTGACATGCTCATAAAAATCTGCACCAGCAGAGGTGATCCACTGTCAGTGTCATAACTGCTGAAACACATCACCCACCACCTCACTGTGCTCACATCCACTGTTTGCTCTCCATAAGTGTTCAGAAAGAGTTGATGAATGTCAGTGAATGTATTTTTTCCACATGGAGTTCAGTGACACACCTTTGCTTCATTTGCACTTCCATATCAGATGCCATTTAGTCCAACTGTCCATCAGAAGATGGAAGCCGTCTGTCACACAACAAAATATAGTGGAATATTGATGGGAAGATCCAACCTCTACTGTCATACCACCACTACTCTCCTCTGATGTTGTAGGCTAACATCATAAAACAGACAGCATTATTTTCAGAGCAGCTCTCATATAATGACACATTTAATTTGCAATTGATTCCACTGAAGGCTTGTGATTTCCAAAAACTTCTATTAGCTATTACAATTGATCCATTACTACACGAAGGACAAGAAGTAGGCAGATATATTCCAGAGCCCAACATCTGGCACTGCACATGGGCCTGTAAGATCTAGATGAGCTGTATTAGTTGATACCAGCCTGTACATTGCAGCCAATGGATATCGTATTCTCAAACAAAGTGAAAAGACATTGTTTCAATTTCTTAATCATTAACTTCAAACTGTGCTTTGGTTGCAAAAATCTGTTGCCTTTCAGTCATTATTACTTAACAGCATTAAACTGAAGTACTCAGTACTTCATGTTTACATTCCACACCAGATTTTTCATTAGGATTCATGTAATGAGTACCCCAGGAGCTAATACTGGGCACAGCCCTGTTTAGCGTCTTCATTAATGAACTGGATTTTGGGGCAGAATGCGCCCTCAGCAAATTCACAGATGATACTAAACTTGGAGGATTGGCTGATCCACCAGGATGTCATGATGCCAACCAGAGGGACCAGACAGGCTGGAGAAATTGGGCTGTAAGAGCCTCTTGAGGTTCAAGAAGTGCAGAGCTGCTGGGAGGAACAGCCCTAGGCACCAGCATGTGCTGGAGGCACCCAGCTGGAAAGCAGCTCTGCAGAAAAGAACCTGGGGGTCCTGATGGTCATCAAGTTGAATGAGTCAGCAATGTGCCCTTGCTGCTAAGAAGACAACAGTGTTCTTGATTACATTAGGCAAAGTACTACCAACAGGTCAAAGGATGTGATCCTTCACCTTTACTCAGCACTAGAAAGGCTGCATTTGGAGTGCTGTGCCCACTTCTGGGCCCTCCAATACTAAAGACCTGGACATACTGGAGAGAGTCCAGCAATGGACTACCAAGATGGTGAAGGACCTGAAACACCTCTTCTATAAGAAAAGTCTGAGAGACTTGGGACTGTTTAGATTGGAGAAGAGAAAGCTTGGGGGAATCTTGTAAATATTTATAAACAGCTGAAAAGAGAATGCAAAGACAATGGAGCTCTTGTGGTGCCCAATGCCAGGACAAGAGGCAGTGGGCACAAAGTGGAACACAGGATGTTTTTTCTGAATACCAGGAAGCACTTTTTTACTGTGTGGGTGATGAAGCTGTGGCACAGGTTGCCCAGAGAGGATTTCCAACTTGGAGATTTCCAAAGCTGTCTGGATGTGGTCCTGGGCACCCTTCTCTGGGTGTCCCTGCTGGTGCAGATGGTTGAACAAGATGATCTCCAGAGGTTCCTTCCAACATTAGCCATTCTGTGATTCCATGATTCCTTTGGGCTGAAGCCCTCAAGAACCTTCTGTTCTGCTGCGGGCAGACTCAGTGAAGGGCTAGTTCTGCCAAAGGCAGCAAACTGCTGCAGACAGCAAAATTTTCTGCTGCCTGCCTTTTGCTATGTCAGAAGCTGATGGCAGAGGCTGAGAGAGAGGTCAAGGTGTGTTGGGTGGCTAAAAAGCACATTAGTCTATGGTTATTCCCTGCAGCAACAATAGCTATTCTTCTAATCTCATTCCACAGCAGAAACACTTATCAAACTTGATTCTTGTCAGGAGCTTTTGCTTTGTCTGACCCTGCATACTTGAGGAGGAAATAAACTAAGCTGCTGAGACTCCTTAAAATGGCTCTGTGGCCGTGTATGTTTAGAAGACAAGTAATGGTAAAAACTTGTGATGTGGCCTTGCAAATATAAGATTTTCTTTCACTATGCACATGCTTTCTGCTGGAACAGGAATATGACTGCATTTCTACTTCAGCCACATTCTATTATAATGAGAGCCTTCAGGCTAGTAGAGTCTGAATCTTTATTTTTTTTGGCTACATGCAAATGGGTCTGGCCAGGTTTCATGAAAGGTTAATAATATACCTATTAAAAGACATCACCTACTTTCCACTAATTGGAGTGATTTCTTCTACAACTCATGTTTCTGTTAGAAATATTTGAACAGTTTGGAAGAGTTAGTCATTCAAATTGCAGGAGGGAGAGGAATGAGGGCTTGAGAGCAGGTAGCAAGAAAGTTTAAATCAGAATTTGTGTACATTTTGATTTAAGATACTTTGTGATGCACCTTCTGCACCAAGGTCTTCCAGCCTTTCACTAGAACTTTGTGGTCATCCAGAGAGCTGAAAAGGCTCTAGCCACATGTCTTACAGGTAAGATCAGTAGACACAATTCATCTTTCCAAATTTCTGATGTCTACAGTGGTTCAGAGGAATGCAGGAGGAAATTCTGGACATGATTCATCCTAAAATAGATATGTGAAGTTCATTAGATGATTCACACTCCCTAGGTTTGTGTGAAATAGAGCCTAGGGTGACTAGCACAAATGATAATGCCTAAAATCAAGCAAGATCTGCCTCATCCATAATTACATCAACAGTTGTTGTGGACATAAAATTAGAGATGAATGGCAATTATGTGCTTGTTGTATTATTTGGGATTGAAAATTGCTTTTTACACAAGAAAGACAGTCTTTCAAATCTTTTTGGAATCAAATCGCTGGCAAGTGTGCAATTAAATAAACCATGAATGGCAAAGCTTTCTCTAGTGAGTAACACTCTCGAAACCGAGACTGAAGGAAAGTTTGGTTTAAGGACATCTGGGCCACCATAGACTGACTCTTCAGCAGAGACTGTTGTGATAGGACAAGGGGAAATGGTTTCAAACTAAAAGAGGACAGATTTAGATTGGATATAAGGAAAAAAAAAATTACAGTAAGGTTGGTGTGGCACTGGAACAGTTTGTCCAGTGATGTGGTAGCTGCCCCATCGTTAGAGACATTAAAGATCAGTCTGGATGGGGCTCTGAGCACCTGACGGAGCTGTAGGTGCCCCTGTTCATCGTGGGGGAGTTGGACTAGATGGCCTTTAATTTAAGGTCCCTTCCAACTCAAATGATTCTATGATTCTATGATATTAAACAAGCATTGTCTTTCAGTAGTATGAATGTTTCAGTGAAATGTCAGAGAACATAACTTATTTCAATAAATATGATTAAATAAATACCATAGACAGATTTTGTGACTCATTTCCACCTGAAATGAAGAAATAATTTCAGTTGATTTTATCTGTTTCCTTTGAGGAAAGGGAATAGAGCAACAATTATACCCAGGCTGCCAGCATTCGTCCTTTTAATTTAAGGCTGGTTCGCAATCTTACAAAGAAAAAGGGTGTGTACGTGGGAGCTTTAATGAAAATGGCACTCACCCATAAACAGAGCATTATTAATGCCTCAGACACTAACAGCAAAAGTAATCTCTGCTAATAATCACCTTAATAATGATTTTCATTAATCTTTGTTCAGAGCTATTCTCTTTGATTGAGATGAAGAGGAACAGTAGGTAGTGGAAATTCAGAGCAATGCCAGGTACATTCAGAAGATACTCTAAGGCTTTGCATTATAAAAGCCCCTTCTGATCATCCATGTGTACAGAGAAATTGGCATGGTCCCTCTTAATAAAAGAGTAACACAAAGAACTTTTATCAGAATAAAGGCTGTGTTCTCATTAGATATTGCAGCACGTCTTCACTTGCTATGATTTTTTCCCCTGTAATTTTCTTTCTGAGTTTAGTGCTCCTACAAGGTATAGGAGGAAAATATGCATGAACTTCATGACAGTTTTACCGGGATTTGAACTTCTGACTGCTTGAATGTCAAACAGGATACTTTCCAGTGTTTCAGAAAGGCAGTGAGACTTATGCTGAAAAGAGGGAAACCCAAGAGCTTCAATCCTGAAAGGCAGTGCTAAGAGGCTAAAAGGGTTGTTTCTTTTGCTTCTTCTGCCTTTATGTTCACTGGCTTCTCTACTCTGATTTTGAATAAAGAAAGCTCTTACGGATACAATGTCTGTCTATTAGGAGAGAAGGCCAAAACCTCAGAGTTCAATCCAATTCACTTACATGTCAGCAAAATTAAAGGCTTCTAAGGATTATGCCCAGGATGTGGAAATAGAGACCAAACACTGTATCTGGTTTCTAGACAGGTAGCTGGTGCAGGTAATATTGGCCACACAGTAGCAGTCTAGACCCAAAACATATTAAACAAAATCCATACAAAATACAGTTCAGCCAGACTCATACTTTTAATACCTCCCATAGTCTAATTTTCTCTGATGAGCTAGAAACACTGGGAACTGTCTGGGACTATTGGTGGCATGAACCTGCATGCTGCTTTTATTCTCCTGTGTTTTTTATTTATTCTTAAGACCGGGAGCTTTGAATTCAATCAGAAATCACACACACTCTCTTTCCTTCCTTTTGTCATTTAGGAGACATAATTCATGCAGTTCTCTTTTATTTTTTTTCCTGTAAGTTGCAAAGGCATGGTCCAAACTCATTTTCCCACCACACTGCATGCTATTCAGAAACAGTTATCTTGTGACTGTTATCCTGAACAGCCACCATGGTGATGCTCTCAGGGCCATTACATCACATGTTTACTCTTGTGGAATACTGTAAATGCAAAACAAGTTGCAAATTACTCTGCCATGGAACTCCTCTCATTGGTTTCATCTATATCACTAAATTAAATTTTAACAGAAAACATTTCTGGGCACTGAAACTTGAGCGTCCCTGCTGTTCCAATGCTAAGATTGTCCTTAGCAGAATTTTGGCCTGCACTCAGGGTTACGGTCACTATTTGGAAGAAACCTGCTGGCCAAAGACCATTTTCTACAGGGAATCTGCACCCAGACTGAGAGCTCTTGTAGGGTAAGAAGATGAGTGTGGACCATTCTGTCCCAGAGGATTGTAGTGCCAGGCACATTTTATTTACTAGATAGGTATAGTTCTTTCTGTTCAACTTTTTTTTTCTCCCAACATAATGTTTTTCAAAGTATTAATTTTAATAACCTGTATTTTGTTAATAAAAGGTGTTTCCATTGGAACAGATAATTACTTGGTAGATTTACACATTTCTAAACATAATTTAATTTATTAATTTGCATGCTTACATTTTTAGTACCTCCATCTACCTGATAATTACTATGAAATTAATGTTTATCAATTATTAAGCCATGCTTGTTCTTGCACATCTAACTTGCTAGTATTATCTTCTGTGTTGTTTAGATGTGAGTGTGTTTGCATTAAAAATGCAGTTCTGTATAAAATCTCATAAAACAACCTGGAAAAAGCCCATAAGACCTTGAAGGCAGTGTCAACCATGCATCTTTTCTTCTTGGCAAATATTTGTTTAGCATGTTTTTGAGACCTTCAGTGGTGAGGGTTTCAAAATCTTTCCAAACAATTATTTCCAGGGCCCCAAGATAATGCATTGTCATAGAATCATAGAATCATGGAATGGATTGGAAGGGATCTCAAAGGTCACCTGGTTCCAAGCCTCCTGCCATGGACTGTTTGCCAACCACCAAATCAGGCACTACATCAGATTGCCCAATGCCCCATCCAACCTGGCCTTGAACACCTCTCCGTTATGGAAATCAATATCTCTATAACTCCAGGTCTTCCTTCCTTTCTTAATTAGTGATCAGGAAATCAGTGATAAAACTAATGTGGTTTTCAAGAGGCCAAACAACTCCTGAAAACTTGGAGATGCCCAACAGTGGGTAAGTGGAAAGTCGAGTGATTTGAATTGTACTCCTGCACCATTCTTGAAAGGTTTCCTTAAGTGTCACTACTGGCAAAAAAATGCATATTCCATTACACGTTCTATGAGACTATGAATCATGAATCGAAAGTAATAAGGCAAATCTGCACAGCCAAGTATAGAAGAAAGCAAGCTCAAAGTGAAATTGCAACAGTGAACTTCTACAAGGTGCAAGTGTTTCTGTGTAGTCCAATGATTTTAGTTTCTTATGTGGGTGTCCCTGAAGTCATCACTGTTGAAGCAGTTATACAAGTCTAGTTCTTAAATAAAATACCATTTCCAAGCTAGTGCATGGCAAAGAAAAGAAACAAGGGAAAATCTTGTAATACCTTCTATAATATTATTTCTTTGGTTGTATACATCTATTGTTTGCTATTCATAATATATCTATTAAACAGACATGTTAAAAGGACTTGCTGCAATGCAAGCTTACTGCTCTGTGAATTCTTTTCTTTAACTTCACAGAATCACAGAATTGCAGAATCACAGATTGCAGGGGTTGTACAAGGGGACCTTAAGAGATCATTGAGACCAGCCCCCTCTGCTAAAGCAGGTTCCATACAGTAAGTCGCATGGATAGGTGTCCAGGTGGGTCTTGAATATCTCCATAGAGGGAGACTCCATAACCTCTCTGGGCAACCTGTTCCATGGCTCTGTCATCCTCCACATGTCAGTACAGAACATCCATCCTATGTTCAAGTTTTAGGCCATTACTCCTTGTCCTATCACTACACACCACCAAGAAGAACCTGGCCTCATCTATTTGCCTCACACCTCTCTTTAGATATTTACAAATATTAATCAGATCCCCTCTCAGACTTCTCCCCAGGCTGAACAGACCCAGGTTACTCAGCCTTTCCTTGCAGGGGAAAAGCTCCAGGTCCTTTATCATCTTTGTTGCCCTCTGCTGGACTCCTTCTAGGAGAATCCTGTCTTTTTTTTAACTGGGGAGCCTAGAACTGGACACACTAGTCTAAACGTGGCCTCCTCAGGGCAGAGTAGAGGGTGAGGATCACCTCCCTCAACCTGCTGTCCATGCTCTTTTTAATGCACCCCAGGATACCATTGGCTTTCTTGACCACAAGGGCACACTGCTGGCTCATGGCCAATCTGTTGTCCACTATCATCCCCTAAGCTGTACTGATGCATGCGGTTTATTCCTCCAACTTTTAAAACATTAATTACAATTATATTCTGAATGAGTCAGTCCTGTGAGGATTGATCTGTGCTTGCATTGTACTTGTTAGCTATTTTAGTTTTGTAACTTGAAGATAAGACGCTGGTCATTTAATTTCTTTGCTATATAATCAAACATATAAATGCTTATCTGGAGCTCCTGCTAATTGGTCCCTGTTAATTTTTATAAAGGCATGTTTGAGAACAGAGAGAATAAAGGCAAGAAAGAATAATTTGAAGCTGTGACTTGGACACTCCTGTACTGGCTGAGTCTTCACATTACTTGCTATGTGCATGGAAGTGGAATCAGTTCTATAAAGAGTGGAACCAAAGATTTTATCCCTTCAGAAAATAGTAGTGTGAATATACACTTAACTCTGCACACTCTTCTGCCTTTGAATACTAAAAATACTGTAGTCTTATGAGAGGCAGAGCCTTCGTATAAGCACAGAGTATTCATTTTGTCTCATAGCAATACATCTCTCACGGCAATATAAAGGGTTTAGGATCAGAACATTAACTTAAAACTTACCTTGAAATGTACCTATACTGAACAGAAGTTACAGAGATTTTTGGTGTACCAAAGCTCACGAAAGCACAATTAAATTCTGCAGTTTTATTTTTTGGACAGGATTTCTCAAACCGTATTGGTCACATCTGTTTTTTTATTTTATTTTCCCTGCCAATTTTCAACTCTGTACACAGAGTTGACTGAAAATCAGTCCTCTTTGAAACTGTAATCCAACACTTTGGTAGATCCTCTTAAAAAATATTGCTCTTAATTGCTTTCCGCTGGATAAGAACATTAAAGGTGCAGTCAATGACAGCCTCCCATTAGAGATGAATGAATATGACATGACATCTAAGCTGTGAGGAAGGCATGGTCTATACGGACATTACCGTGTCCTGAAGGTTATGCAAACCTCTGCCTACTCTGGTTTCTCTGCAATTAACAGAAAACATGAAAACTCTACCAGAATTTGAGGTGACTCACCTTGAAAAAAAAAATTGTGTAACCTTTGCTGCAGCATTAGAAAAGTTAATAAGGGAAGCACTGTTTCCCTAAGTAAACAGTAAGTTTTTCTACAGTGCAGCCTGAGCTTAGAGTCGTATTCTTTCTTCAATCAGAACCACAAGCAGCAGCAATTTATTAATGTTCTAATGCTGTTCAACCTGCATGCCAGCTTTCAAATAGGTTAAATGTAGCACGGCATGTATAACATTAAGTATGGCAATCAAAACATCTCTGAATCCTATTCCTGATCAAAAATAATTGCCACTATATATACATGCTGCTGCCATTAATGTTTCTGCCCTTGAACTTGTAGTTTGCAGTTTGTGATGCCTTGTCAATTAAGTGCAATTACACTTATGTTCCCTCATTTGGTGAGCTTGCCAGTTTGTGGTTCAGTTGCTCCAAAATGATGAGACCCTGAGAAGAATAATATCACGTGAAGCACATAGAGTGAGACAGCTTTATCATTTTAGGGCAACAAGGATGAACAAAATAATCCGAAATTTTAGGAAAATCTAAGTGGGGCTTTTATCCCCCTACTTCAAGAAACCTTTTAAAAGTTTGTCTCAAAGATCTGCCACAACCTTTGGGTATCCGTGGGTTGAGAACTGTGAAAACACACTAATAGCGCACACAAAGAATGGGATGCTGCTATCAGGTCTGTATGTCTTTGACACTCCTGTAACAGGAGGGCATGCATCCATTTTGACTTGAAGAGATGTACTTTTTCAACATTTTCAACATAAATGGTATTAAAATTGAATTTTTATAGTAATTATCAGCTATACATAAAGGGCTAGTGAGAAAGAGAGAAGGAAAGGTGACTGGGAGATAGAGGGGGAATGTGATAGCTTATCTGTGAGGAAGAAAAGAAGGAAGATAGCTGCTTCTGTGGAGAAGATGGAAGGCAAAACAAAAAAAAAGCAGATGTTTGTATGAGGATAAACTGCTGCCATTTTGATGGAAGGTACTAAACATAAATGTGTAGCCTCTTGTGTGTATGATCTCCAGGACAGGAGTCCCAACATCCAAATTTAGCTATTACAAATGTCTAAACTGGATTATAGAATCATAGAATGGTTTGGATTGGAAGAGACCTTAAAGATTATCATGGCCCAACTCCTCTGCCATGGGCCTCTCACAAGACCAGGTTGCTCGGGATCCCATCCAACCTGGCCTTTAGTACTCCCAGGAATCGGGCATCCATATTTTCTTTGGGCAACCTGTTTCAGCACCTCACAACCCTCGCAGTGAACAATTTTTTTTTCCTAATGTCTAATCTGCATAACATTAAAGTCACTACCCCTTTTCCTGTTGCTGAACTCTTTGACAAAGAGTCCCTCCCCATCTTTCCTGTAGTCCTCTTTAGGATCTGGAATGCTGCAATGAGGTCTCCCCAGAGCATTTTCATCTCCAGGCTAAATAAGCCTAGCTTCTTGCTTCCATAGGAGAGGTCCTGCCCTTTGAGCACCTTCATAGGCCACCTCTGAACTCTCTCATCTCAATCGCTGGGCAAGACTGTGCCAGAGAAGTCCTCTTAGGACACCAAATTATCTGTTTCCTCAAACCAGTGATTTGGGGTGGTTACACTTCACTTTAGATCAGCCTGTCTTAGTCACTCTCAATTTCCCTTACTGACGTGAAAGAATGACACCCGACAGCTCTTCAGGCTGTGATCTGAAGCAATCACCTAAAGAGGTCAGATGAATTGTGCCTTATTAGTCCCTGTGTGCCTTCACTGAGCTGAATATGGACTAAAGAGGACATGTTGGATAAAGGGGACATGATTTGGAAAGCTGAAGTGATTCACCCTGTTGAGATCATTCCTGTTCTCCCAGCAGGGTATATCAGGAATAGCTCTATTTGAAATACAAAAGTGCAATTCTGAATATCATCAGTTGGGGTTGTTTGCCTTCAGGAACCTGTTTCTCCAGATGTGCAATGATAAATATGTTAACTACCTTTACAAAGGAGTTTGAAAGATATAAATACCTAGGGAGTTTTATCATGTCTGTTTTGAAGCAGAATTCAAGGCTTACTTTAGTAATCTCCTTTTTTTTCCTGCTTTTGACTCTGTTTTCAGGATTACAGTTCTGCTTCTATTGATATTTCCAGGCTTGCAGCGTCAGTCCCGAAAATCACTGCCTGCTTATCTCTTGTCCCTGAAACTAATAATGTAGTTTCTGTTGTTTCTAGTAACTTAAGGAAGGAAATGCCAAGCAGGTTGGGTTACTGAAAAAATATATGTATTAAAAAAATCCATAGATTCATAGATTTAACTTAGGCCCTGATGCTACAAACATCAAAATGTTTGTCTGCTACAAGTTAAGGCTACAAATAAGCTTTGGCAGGGTGGATTTCTTAGTCATAATATTATTATTTTTTTATGATGAGAATTTCTGTCAGCTGTAGTTTTTGTTATCAACATCTGTCACTGAGGACTGGGCTATCATCCATAAATGTTTCAAGCAAAAGGAAACAGGTTTTCCTTTAAAAATCACAAATTGCCAAGCTGTTGTTTGGAGCAAAACCCATATTTAAAGCAATCTTCTAACAGTTCAAGATAGACATTTATTTTCTGTCAGGTTTTCTTAATTCCAACTGTCACCTGAGGCCTATCTCTCTGATAGCAGTGATTTTCCCGTCCATGCTGTTCACTAGGATGTCAGCACTGAGTAGTACCACTATATTCATTTTCCTTTGTAATATATGAGCATTGTCTAAGGATGGTGTAATTTTTTTTTAAATATGCTACAATTATTCACTGCATTGAATGGCTGATAACTTTAAGAAATAGCATTAGAGACTTGCACATCCCTTACTCCACGTGAACCACAGTACTTCAGAAAGCTGCTGTGTTATGCGTGATGCTGCTGTGTCTGTTGCTATCCACTAAGAAGCCATCAGTGTTTCCACTGTCCTAAAAACTGAAAATATTGTACCTGCTCATTCCTTGAGTTGCCAGTATCCTTGTTGGACAAAAGGCAGTGATTTTTCAGCAGATCACTCTGTTTCTGAAGAATCTAGTAGCTGACATCTAGTTAATTGGAATTAAAAGCAACATCAGGAGCAGGCTGATCCTTTTGGAGACTTCTATTGGCACTTGTTTCTTTTTGTTTCAAATACTCTAACTTACATAGGTCATGTATATACATTAATGATGATGCTGGCTTGAGTCTAGCAGAGTTGTTCAGATGCTGTCTCCATCTGTCAAGGACTTACACTCCAGAAACTCCCACAATGCACCAAAATCCTCATTTAGTGGTTGTCATGCCTCCAGGAGTAGATTTACCTGGGGAACGGGGCCAAATTCCTTAGCTGAGCAGGCTCTGTTTGAGGAAAATCAGAGTATATGCTCATGAAGACCACAGCTTCCATTTAAATAGCTACGAAGAAATTAAGATTTGAGGACAAGTTGTATTTGATGAAAACCAAGAGCACTGATATGCTGGAACTCCTGGTGAAAGAATGCTTCTTTTTATTAAACATAACGGACATTTTCACAAAGTTCTGTTCTTTCCTACTCTGTGAAGTCTTCAATGGCACATGGAAATCACTGAATTATATGTAATAAAATGAAATGAAAGGAAATCATAATAAATTACACAGAGTAATAGTATAATGACAATGAAATAAGAAGTAACTGTGTAGAATGTTTTTTTCAAATAAGAAAAAATATGCTTCAGCTGTTTGTCTAACTGAAAGTGAATAGAGACAGACCGATCGCTTGCTCTCTATGTTATAAATTGACATGCTGTCAAGTAGCTCTCGTTTAAATGTTATATACCAGCAGAGTTTATTAATTCAGAGTCAGGGCCATCACGATTCAATATGATTTGGGTTCAACTTGTGCCTTTTTACTCCTAGGTACCCAATCTGTTGTTTCTGAGCAGAACCCAATTAGTTTTTTTCTGTTTTATATACTGAGATTTTTCACATTACAAGGCAATATGCTATTATTGATCAATTAGCATGCCAAATATCTAAGTGGTATATGCATAACCTACAATTGCTTGTTTTCATATCTGTTAGGACATGTAAACCATGGCCTTTGATGGAGACAGAGAAGTAGAAAAGAAATCCTGTGCAAGTCGGTGATATTTACATATGTATCTGTTTTATGTGATGGAAAAATAAACCTGCAAGGCTTTAAAAGTGTGAGTTTCCTGGCAAATATACCCCTCCTTGGAGAATACAGTATCCAAGTAATTTGTTATAATACAGTTCAAGAGACTGAGTTGAACTGGCGCTGAAGTTGATCATAAGACAGATTTCTGGCCAGGAGTTACCTTCTAGAACACGTAGAACTTTGGGCTCTGAAGCACTCATCTCTCAAGCTTGACAGGGATTACGATCGTCTAGCTTCAGGAGTCTAAAAGTCAGGCATCTGTTCTGAACTAGCTGTCTCATTTCCCTTTATGATCAATGGAGAGAGATCAGCAAGGTGATGATTCATTCCTCTTATCTCAGTCTGCCAGGAATCATTCTTTCTGTTTCTCCATGTAAATTATTTTCTTTAATCTGTGAGTGTATTTTTGCTTCCTTCTGTTGCAAAACACTTCCAGCTCTTCTTCTCCGGGCCTGGAAAAAGCCAAGGACTGCTACCGATGAAGAAGTTAAAAATTTATATAAAAACTCCACTCTACTGCAGGAAAATGCTTCACTGAGAGGGTGTAATGGGGCTGTCCCTGCAGGATGGTGTGCATGACACCAGATGGTGCCCACATAAAGGTGTAAATGAAAGTGACTCAAAATGGATGTTCATTCAGGAGGAGATGACAAGGCTTCACCTCGATCCAAAGAAAATTACTAGATTAAAGTGCCTGACCTTGCAATTTGTAAACTAAGGGCAATTAGAGTGGGAAAAAAGAAGAGGTTAAGCCTACAGTCTGTGCCCTGCTTTTGGGTCTGCCTTCAGACTCTCTGGATAAGTCAGAAAGAAGTTTCTATACAAACAACATATGCTGTTGTCTTAGCCTTTTCCACAGAATTCCGTTCTCTTGGCTCTCCATCTCCTCTCTGGTGTCTTGCTCTCACACTGCAGCAATTTTACTTCCCAGCACATGCAAGAAATAAAAAAATCATACCTACAGTGTTCACGTCTTGCAAACTAGAGGACAAATTCTCTTTTTTAATCCCAGCGACTTTTTGAAAGGCTTTTCTTTCCATATCAGCAATCAGAAAGTGTCCTGTCTTCTCTCTAATTAATGATCATTCTTTCCAGGCATTGCAGATGTCTTCACATATGGCTCATTACCCTTAAGACAGAAACGATGTAAGAGTTAAAGGTTTATTTCACAGGGTGCTTTGGGCAACCATGAAGGATGAAGTCATTAAAACTACTTTTAACTAAAGTGAGGGCTGCTGCACAGCACAGCCTCATATTTTGCTGCTTTTGCAATATTATGTATCGATTATAAGTTTCGAATCAAGATTTATTGGCTTTTGTTTATGGTAGAATTTGCCTGCACAGAAGAAAATTAAAACAATAGTAATAAAACATATATAATCTAAGTTATGAAGAATTTATTTTTTATAAACTTTAAATCAATAAAATTAATTAATTAAAATGTGTCTGCATGTGCACTGATGAGCTGGCAGATCTTATGTGAGGATTCAGAATACCAAGTCATTGCAAGAACAACAGAAATCAATACGAGAGTAAAGGTTACAGTTCAATTCTAACCTATTAGTACAGTTTACAAAGTTTACTTACGCTAGTACCTTAATTTTTCCTTCCCTATTTTTGGCTGGATGGCTAGCAGTTAATCACGCTTAATTCAAATAAATACAATAAATAATGGAATTTTTTAAACTGGACATACAATCCAAAGTTAGTATATGAACTGAAATGATGTACATATACTTCCTTATATATCTCAGTTGGATATTGCTACCCTTACTGAATGCTGCCAAAACTGTTTCTACTATGGTGACCTCACACATGAAATTTATTCTGAGAACTGTTGTGTGGCACTCTCATCTTCTTAGTGAATTTTTTTCACTGAGTTTGCTGAGGTCCGTCTGTTAATAAAATGACTACTTTCAATTCCTCTTGTCTGTACCTCTGAGCTCTGCAGGCCTTATATAAAGGTTGGCCATTGAAGGTGGAATATTGTATAGTCATTCTAGTTGTGTAATTTTGAGATGTTTTTCAACCAGTGCCTATCAAAAATGTGACCATGATTTCTATCACAGTACTTGTCAGCCCTTCTCCAGTGGCAGAATTGTGAGAAGTAGTGTCTTTCATTGTGAAATGTTTTCTTCTGAAAATGCATATATTTCTCTGTATGAAATACAGATAAGTTTGAAGATGCCGTTCTTGTTCTTAGAATAGAATTCTGCAATGTCTGTGATGGTCTTAGTTATGGATGCTTCTGTATATATTCTAGAAAGGATCATATTCCTATTTGGTGAACTTAGCTGGGCCAGCATAGCACTATTATTGACTTGGTGTTCATCATAAAGCTCTTAGCTCTTCTAGGCCTTCATCCTGGAGAATATTTAAAATCAGCTTTGAGATCTGAAACTTGATTTAAATCTTATGGAAGAGCAAAGATAGTTTTGATTACTGATAGAGGTTTACATAATCTTTTAGATGCTTTTCTTGAGAAGGAATCCATACTCCTCTGGGTCTACTATGGAATTGGCTAGTTGTAATGAGTCTATCTATGATATAGGTTAGATTATTGGAAAAGAAAGGAAAATTTATGTTTCTAACCTAAATCATACACTGACCAGACATTTACTAAAGAGAATCTGAAGTGCTAACGAGTTCTAGAAATGCTGAAAGATTCATGTCCAACTCTAGCATATCAGTTTAGTGCCATCAAGAAAAACATTATGGCAGTAATAATTGTAATCTCATCATGCTGCAGTGTCAGGGAATCTTCTACATAATAAATCTAATGAAGTATATGCATGTATACGCAGCTTCATAGCACCAATAATATCAGTCAGGAATCCAGGCGTGCTCCAGGCCTTTAAACAAATCTGGTGATTTTCAGGCGTGTATTTATAGCATCAGAGGCTGTGTTATGGCTGTAGATGCTCACCTGAATCAAACTTCTATTGGGGATTTGTCTTCACTCAAATGTATGTTCTCGCTACCTGATCTCATTTAACCAGTGGTGTTTTTCAGGAATGGTCATACAGCCTGCAGATGTGAAGTACAGGAGCAGTGTTTTATCTATATATGAATGGAACTTGAGCTCAAATCTCCTCAGTAGTTAACTCAGTACTTTCAGGTGCATGTGAAAAAATAAAAGAGAAAAGTGGATCTTGTGTAACTCCAGTGATGGAGAACTCAATTCTTGCAGGAAAAGATCTGACCAGAAATGACAGGAAGAATATGAATATTTTTTAGGAATTGTAGCAGGTTTCTGCCTATCACCTTTTCCAGGCAAGACTGAAGTACTGAAGGTTCCAGAGGTGTCAAGGGAAATGCATTTATGTATAGAAATTATAAAATCTTCCATCTGTGGTTTCTGTTCATGATCCTAGTCTGAATCCAAATTATATCAAGCTTGGAACTGAATTTAAATTGGCTATGGCCATGAATAAATATATCCAGTTTGAATGCCTTACGTTGTTTAGATTCTATGGTGTTTAAAGGTGCATTTATTTTTGCTTTGCCCTTTCAATTCTGCCTTGACTGCTTCAACTGAGGGTGAAACCAATTGCTCACAGCTCTTTTGCTGACCATTCAATATTTGGGTGCTCTCTCTGGGTGTTCGAGGTTCCTGGACTAGGAATGGAGATGTGTGCTCCTGGCTAATGGTCATAAGCAAAGTCCAGCAGCAAAGCCGTGTGTGTGGAAAAGTTAAGCCATGTGTGTGGAAAAATTTTCTGAATGTGGATGTTCATTTTAGAGAATGATTATAACTCACTGCAGTCGCTCTACTGTGTTCTGCAGAGGGTTGGAGGCACTCAGTATTGATGAAGCAGTTTAACACCCTAGATAGCTCCTTGGAGACTAGCTTGGCAGCTTCAGGAGAGGCAGACAGGAAGGCTATAGCCAGTAATAAAGTCTCGGCATTGCAGCTTTAAATAATGTATTCCTTTTTGCCTGATTTCATTTATGAGGGCTGCTCTGAAAGTAATGCCTCCTATTTGATGAAGTTGGCCAGTTATATCAGAGGCAGATGTTGGTGGCATGGCAGTAGAGGATGAACCTTCCTCTATTATATTTTGTTGTCATGTGACAGATGGCAGAAGAGGGGCAGTCTAACAAAATGATGTCTGACATGGAAGTTTATATGAAGCAAAGGTGTGTCACTGAATTCCTCCATGTGGAAAAAATTATACTCATTGACATTTATTGATGCTTACTGAATGTTTATGGAGACCAAACAGTGGATGGGAGCACAGTGAGGTGGTGAGTGGTGTATTTCAGAAGGGCTGACAGCAACAGTGGGTCACTTCTACTGGTGCAGATTTTTACGAGAATGGCATGCACTCACTGCTGCTGGAAATGCACAGCTAATGGTGGTGACTATGTTTAAAACTAGTGTTTGTAGCTGAGACTTTGCTCTATCAAATAGAGTTCTTGTGCTCTTTATATCTTTCAGAGCCACCTGCATGCTACAAAGTCATTGCCTATTTAAAGGATTTCAGAAAAATATTTGATGAGAAGAAAGGATTTGCTTTGAAATCAGCATCACATGAAGATGATTATTTATTGCCATGCAATGAGAACTGTCTCAGCTTTTTGTATCCATTTCCACTTAATCAAAGTAATATGTCTCCCGGAAACTGTAGGGTCTCTTGCTAGTGTTCAAGACAGCGAGTATTTTATGATGTCCTCATGCTTGACATCTAGTCTGACAATCAAGTTGGCCAGCAGCGAAGCCTGGGCCACAAGCAAAATAAGACAGTTCTACAAGCAAGTGAGTTTAGTGTCTGTAGCCTTTTTTGAGCATCTAAAGCCCTATTGAAGTATTCACTGAAATCTTAGACTAGCTAGACAAGAATGTGTCCTCACAATGAAAAAGACATTAGTGGGATCCTTTATGTTTCATTAATCATAAGCAATCTGTAAATAGGCAAAGTAACAGCACTAGTTTTAAGAACAGTACATTTTGAAATTGAACAAAATGTTCTTACACTTTTGCATGGTATGTCTGAAGAGTTTTCTTACTATGTGACAACCTAGCATGCTGCAGGTGGTTGGAAGAGCATAATTCACAACTTGCCTCTTCTGGTTATGTTTTAAAGTGAGGACTATCCTCACTTGCCTAATTGTAGTAGCTCTTCTAACATCTACGACCAATAGCTTTACTTCACACGTAGCTGGTTTAGATGCAAGCTGTGGTCTTGTGCAGTAGACAGATGTTAGACGCCTGTAACCTAATTTTGTATATGAATCTACTTCAAAGTAAACTTTGTTAGGCAAGGAATGAAAAGAGCAGCTGGAAATTTTTGACTAGAGAACCTAATGTCCAGCCCAGATATCATGAGGCAGCCTGGTACAATGTCTCATTTTGTACATTTATTGAGTCTGAGGAACCAGCTGAACTAGAATAATGGGTTTCTGGAGTACCAGTGTGTGTATTGTAAACATAATGGTATAAAAACAATGAAATCAATTACACTGGTTACAACAGGTAGTGCTAAGCTCTGCAAGTATCAGTCAGTACAGGCACTACAGTCTCTGAAATATGCTTTCTTGGTTGTCATGGCATCCTTTTGTTTTGCATGAGTGGTGGAGACAAAGGAAACATATTCAGCTCTGTCTGAGATCTCAAAAGTGTCTTTTTAGCCAATAGCTGATATGAAAGTTGGAGAACCATGGCTGGAATTTGGATCTCTTTCCACTGAAAATGGCCATGTAATTTTTCTGTCTGATTCTTGGTAGCAGTTTCTGCGAGAAGGTAGTACCTTTTTTTTTTTCCTTCCTCCAAGGATGAAAAAAGAAAATTATTTACCTCCGAATTAAGATTTATATTTGGTATTCTACCTCTATAAGGTCTTCTAATATGGTAAAATATAGCAAGGCTTCAAATATTCTAAAAGTCACCTCCAAACAAGAAACACCAGAAAAGTCAAGCATTCTGCAGTAAGGGGTGTCTGAGTCTGATACCTGTGAGAGTTTTGTGAGAATGTTTATCAGACTCACACCCTCATTAACTGTTGCAACTATACACTGAAATGGAGCAATTTGGTTTCAAGAGAGGCAATGGGATTATTCACTAGGATCTCCAAGCAACCCATTGTTTTAGTTGAAGCTGAGTTGGACTATGAAGACCTGGAATACAAGAAATAATCAGTCAGAAAATGTGACTGCTCAAGCAATGTCCGGGGATAATATTGGAGCATGATCGACTTAAAATTTTTTGAGAACACAACCTAATGTATAATGTAGAGGTTCTTTTGACAGTAAGTCCATCCATTTTCACAACAGGATAAGTCACATCAGGTGGTCATTCATATGTATGAGCTTGGTGGCAGAGAGAATTCTTAGAGTTTCTGTTGTTTTCAAAAAGAGCTTTGCAGTAAGGGCAGGTGCAAAAAGATCAGCAAAACAATGTATATTCAGAGACAGATGTTTCTTACTAGAAATAAATGCTGAGGGACATGGTACTGTTTCATCCAATGCACTCTAGAACTCATCCACTTTCCAACAAGAAGCATGATTAGGAGAGTCACGGAGTCACAGCCTAGCTGTCCCCGATTCTGTAGATATGCTAATAATCTACCTCTATCTGGCACAAACTGTGACAAAAGGGGAGAAATACATCATAAAGCCACCCTCAGTAACAAAGACTGAATGTTGCTATAGGAGTACACTGAGCGTACTTTGTTTTAATGACATTCTTGGACCCATGGTATTGGTGATTGGCTTGCAGGAATGAATGAACTCAGAAGCAACTGAGGTGGAAGCAAGGCCAAGGATGGACTATGAACAGGGTTTTGAGGGTTGACTTTTTTGGGCTTTGTTTTTTCTTTCTTTGTTTTTATTCTTATTTTTCTCCAGTGGTGGAAGGACAGAATGTCATTATAAAGTGAATTCTCTCCTTGGAAATAACTATCAGCTCTTGAGGAGACTTTACACAAGAGAAAAGAGAATAGGTTTTCTACTAATTGAATGTTAATAAGTGAGGCACCATTCTAACGAGCAGGTGAAGACAGAGATACAGTCCTCTCTAATAGATATGTTGTAGTTGTGATAATGAGAAGCTATTAGTATTTTTCTGGATAACAATTAGTCTGTTGATTGGTTTGTATTCCCCTTGCACCATCAGCACTTTTGTATATCAATACGATGTTGATTTAACTTTTAGTGTTCCTACATATCTTTTTCAGCTGCTTAGTTGAAAAATAATTGTATTGACTTGGTAATGCTACACTTAGCAAGCACGCTACATTTATATATTTTATGCCTCTCCCCACTTTACTTCTCCACGGTAATAGGGCTTGAAGACTGCAGAAGTTACTCTTCAAAAATCAAGAAACATCTAGTCAAATTTAACATTATACAGTTAATTCAGCTTGTCTGAATACATCACACTATAGCAAAATATAACGGAGAACATAAAGAAGATCTGTATCTTTATCTATAGGAAGAAAGAACAGAATTCCAAATAGCTTGAAACCAGCCATTGCCTTTTTTGTTCGCCAGAGATGCCGCAGGGATCTTTCCGTAGCACAGAGTGGCACCTAGTGGCTGAGAATAGGGCAAAAAATAATTGTCTTAGCATAGTTCATATCCTTTGAGCCATGAATTGTCTTTAATTACCTGATCACAGTCCTGTGTAGCCCTTAATTAGCCAACTTCTGATCCCTATGTTATACAGCACCCAAAATGCAGAGAAGAGAACTGCCCTCCTGTCCATAGCATGCTGTTTGATTTGCAGCCAGGTCTCATTCACTATATTTTTTTTCTTCAAGCTTCCTAAAAATGCACATTTTTTATTCCTGAAAAGAAATTAAGTCTTTGGCAGATAATCTCCCAAATATGAATATATGAAAAATGTAAAAAGACTAACTACAAAAAATAGAATATCAATAGCACTATTAAGCAGCGTTGCTGTTAGTGAAGACAACAACACAAGAGACACACTGAAGTATGCTCAGGAAGAGTTTTCCCTTCATGAGTATCTTTGTAGGTTTATTGGCTTTGACAGATCTGTGCCATTTTAAATCAGCCCTGAGTTTAGCTCTCTTGTCTCATTCTGTCTATGGGTAAGAAAGTCCAAGCAGCTTGTTCAATTTCGTAATGTGGAGTAGGACCAATTGCAGGATGTTCAACACTGGATTTAGCTGAGCTAGAGGCATGGTTTGAACTCACCTGCAACACCCTTTAACAAATATATATGTATGTATTTCCTGCCTCTTATTAGCAAGAAAATTATGTGTCACTCTGCTGGATTTGATGCATGGTTTAACCCTTTCTCACTGCTCCATTGCCAGGTGTGAGCTCAAGCCAGGTAACCAAAAACAGCAGCAGCACTCAGTTCCAGTATATACCTCTCCTCCCCACTTTAACAGAGTAGCCTCACAGGATGAATATTTTTAATAGCACTGACACCAGCTCTGTACAGGTGCCCAGGCAGTAACAGGCTGTGACATTTACAACCTTTACACAATATTCATACTGCTGCACTGCCATTTCTGCAACCTGGATTATGAAAAGAACACCATCTGCTGTGACAATTGCTTCCCCAGAAAGGCTTCACACAGGTTGGCCATGACCACTTTTTGTTTTAAAAAGACACTGCAATTCATTATGTTTACATTTTGCTTTAAGGGCTCAGAATGATGCAAGGCAGATGGGAAGAGAAAGACTAATTTGGGTCACTCAGTTCCTGTCTGGGAATTCCCTTTGCCTCAGTATCTTCCTTTCCCAGGCACTGGTGCTAAGTTAGCAGTGGTGTTAGTCTGTGTTTATGTAATTTGCAACAGGCTTGGTCGTTAATGTGAATGTGAGTGGTTGACTCCCGATCATCTGCATTTGATAAACTAAGGCAGAAAGAATGATTTTACATTCTATTTATTTATTTATTTATTTTAAAATAGAAAGAATCATCCAATTCATGGGTGACTTTTCAATTTAAGAGAAAAAAAGAAGTACAAATTCAGGTGAAATGGCAGGATGGTTGTAGCCAAAGGATTGTGGCCAGCAGCTCTATGTCCAGGTGGGGGCTGGTGGTGAGAGGTGTTCCCCAGGTATCCATCTCGGGACCAGCATGCCTTATTCTTAGAGACCTTCAAGACCATGTCGGATGTGACTCTGGGCAGCCTGATCTACTGAGTGGCAACCAGCCCATGGCAGGGGTTGGAACTTGATCTTTAAGGTCCCTTCCAACTCAAGCCTTCTATGAATCTATGATTCTATGACTCTATTATTCAATGATTCTATAATTCTGTTCTATGAAATAACTGTACTCCTCCTTTTTATTTCAAGTTCTTCTGCAGATTTCACCATTTTCTTTCTAACATATAAGCACATGCTCATATTTACATTAAGTTTTAAATCAAGGAGATCATTATAAGGATATTAGGCAATATATAGATCTTCTTTGTAATCTATACAGTACCGTGGAGATACAGGCTATATTATGAAGCCAAGAATTGGATATGTAGCTATTTTCTCTGCTTCATTGCTGTCAGTATCAAGGATGAAACGTGCAGAAAAACATGAGTGTCAGGTTTGTTGTTTAATAAATTCATTCAATCAGGAGAAATTTTTTTTGGAAAAATGTTTGGAGATCTTGAGCTGCTCCAGAGCTACAGAGAATTAAATAAGGAAGATCCACTACAGAAGTAGCATGGAGACTCAGTATCCTGCAAATATAAGTTCATATTTATTCTTGGCTATATAAGCCATGAATAGCCTTTGCTATTTGTGTTTCCATAATTTGTATGATACTAATGGATCAATTCTGGCTTTTGAAAGTGGCTTCCCCAGACATCCTCTGCTGAGATGTACATGCCTCAGCTATGCAGCTCAGTTCTGCTAACTTAATTTTCAAAAAGCTTGAATGTTTGAGCAATTAAAATATGAGTAAGTTGACCTGCAAAGTAGTGGTGTTTTTATTTTAATAAGAAATCTCCAAGTCCACTGGCAATTCTTTCTGTTCTCTGGAAATTTGTTTCGAATGGAGATTATAAACAGGAGGGGAATCAACTTTTTACAAGTGTAGATAGTGATATGACAAGGGGGAATGGTTTTAAGCTAAAGGAGGGAAGGTTTGGATTAGATGTCAGGGGGAAGTTTTTCACAGAGAGAGTGGTGCAGTGCTGGAACAGGCTGCCCAGAGAGGCTGTGGATGCCCCATTCCTGGAGGTGTTCAAGACCAGGTTGGATGGAGCCCTGGGAAACCTGGTCTAGTACCGGATCTGGAGGTTGGTGGTCTTGCCTGTGGTTGGGGGGTTGGAACTTGATCAGCCTTGGGGTCCCTTCCAAGCAAAACCATTCTATGATTCCATGTTTCTACGAATGCATGAGTACGTTGTTATGCCAAAAAATTTAAAATGATTACTGTGTTCAGGTTCAACACTTCTTTTGCACAAAAAAACAAAACAAAACAAAAAAAACACTAGAATATCTGGGAAATTTCCTTAGAAAGTCCAGGGTTGACTACCCCTTTCTTTTGTTGATTTCCATGGGGTACTCCTGATCTGCCTCTTTGTAGTCAGATGGTCCCTCAGTAGTCTCTAATTCCTGCTAGATACATGGAACTCTTTGGTGTCATTTCAACGAGACCCTCTCCTTTGAGTATAGTTTCCAGTGTGCTTTCCACAAGTCTAGTACATCTCCCGTGACAAATGAAACAGAAAAACATGTCATTCCATCAGGATGCTTTCTTTGTTTGCTTGTTTTTTTAATCGATCTAAATATTCCATGTGGAAAGCCCATCTCAAGTATAAGGTACTTGTCAATACATAATTGCGTCAATATGAGTCATTTGATAGAAAGATGAGGGAGGTTTTGTGGGTGTTTTATTCTGAAGAAGCACACTCCTACATAGTGACTTTTATAACCTCTTTTCCGTTCTTCAGAAAGACAAAAACTAGGAAAGAGGTGAATTGCTTCCTCTAAAAATATCACTCAGTATGTTCAGTAATGGTTATGGGTTGCTTCTAAGTGGTGCTTGAAATACATTAGTCTGCCAGATGCTGTTAATCTTTCTCCATATCTGTGGAAGTTTTTGAGGCATTTCCCATGCTCACTCCCACTTACGACTGCAGCCTTTCTGAGCCCAGTGAATTTCCCTTTGTTCATCCTTACAGCAGTCAGCAAGGGAGGGATGTGCAGTACTTCATTAAGCAGACTAAGGAAAATGTCACATTGCTGTGCTGAGCCAAAAACTCAGTACAGAGAGAAAACACAGGGAAAATCAAACTGCAGAAAGATTATATCAAAAGATAGATATTGATAAAAGATAGCTCAGGCTGACCAGTTATGGACTGGCCATTGAAATGGATGGAAGTGCAGGCATTGGTATTTGTTGCAGATGATTGAAAGGCACCAGATCTACTCTAAGCACCAAGTATACTAGCAAGTCCAATATATCTTGGTTGTGCACACGGGGATGTGAGTTACAAGCTATCTGTTTATGAAGATGCACGATTCATGAAGATGTTCTATTTCAGGGCATGAGCCAACAGGTCCTGAGCCCTGTTGTGTCAGCTTAAATAACTTTGACATATCAGTGAAGAGCAAGGATTTCAGAAAGCCTCCACATGGACTTTTCCATAGAAGTTTTTGAATCCCCAGGATGTTTCTCTGTGCAATCACCTGCTTTTATGGAGGAAATTGCAAGAGTCTAGGAAACCAATTGCTCTTCATGGACAGATAAACCGAACAGTAGGTACAAGACAGACCGATTGTGTACAGCACAATGATACATCATATCGCTGACTTTCAGACTTCCTACTCCATGTAACCTGGATAATTACTCTTTCCTTTTTGATTTTCCCTTCTGAAACCATTGAGGTTCTGAATATAGCTCAAAACATCTTTGTTTTTTTCTTGCCCTTTAGAGAACTGTAGGCAACTGGTAAGGAAGGGCCCACTGTGTTGGATGGTTTTGTCCACTGCCACATCCCTTTTCCACTAATGCAGAGATGGCTGCGTTTTGGAACCGTTTGACATATCAAGAACCATTTTCTGACACCAATACTCAGGTTAAATATTCTGTTCATTGTAGGTAACTAAGACTGTAACATCAGTGTCAGGATATCTGAATGTGCTCCCTGCTGCTTAAGCAATGAATAACTTTGAAAAAATTGTTATTGTGTAGAAGTCCTCTTACTCCCTTTGGTGAGCAAGTACTGATAAGGACCAATGAGATTATGGATAAAAAAATTACTCAGTGAAAGCAGCAAAGGACTTTCAATCAGGTGCTAAATGTTCTTAACTTAGTTTTGAAATAAAAGTATCAGGAAAGCAACTAAGGTATAAAAACTGGACAAAGTTTATAATTAACAGGGAAAATACACACTAAACCTAATCACGTTAATTAGATAGGATTTAGTAAGACCAATACTGATTCTGCATACTTATTTTAGTCTAAATGCAAAGATGCGTTCTCACTATATCTAGCTGAAGAGATTTTTATGCTCTGTCAGGAAAAGAAGAACTCGTGTAAAACTTTATGAGCTTCCAAGATCATTACAGAGAAGTGGCAGAAAATGTAGCCCAAATATGAAGAACAGACTTCAGACAACTTGACACAAGTTCATCCACATGTAAATTAAAATGAAGTGCCAGCAAACATAGTGGTTGTAAAAATACCCCTACTCTGTTGGGCTTTAAAAGGCCTGTTCAGTTAAAATTGCTTCCCTGGCTACAGGCCAGTTTTCTCTTTCTTCTTCATTCAGCATGCAAGCTGTAGTCATATAGGATGCCGTACTGTGCTGGGGAGGACGAGCTCTAAGCCCAAACTGTTGAATCACAGTTCATAGAATCATAGAATAATTAAGGTTGGAAAAGACCTCTAAGATCATCTACTCCAACCATCAACCCACTGCCACTATGCCCACTAAGCCATGTCCCTCAGTGCCACATCTACACTTTTCTTAAACTGCACTAGGACACTGATGGTGACAACTCCACCTCCCTGGGCAGCCTGCTGCAATGCATCACCACTCTTTTGAAGAAGAAATTTTTCTTAATATCCAACCTTAATCTCCCTTGGTGCAACTTGAAACCATTCTCTCTCATCCTATTGTTGTGACGTGTGAGAAGAGGCTGACCCCCACCTTGCCACAGCCTCCTTTCAGGGTGTTGTAGAGAGCCCTGTTGTAGGGATATCATTGTAAGGTCTCTCCCAAGCCTCCTCTTCTCCAGACTGAACAGTCCCAGCTCCCTTAGCTGCTCCCCGAAAGACTTGTGCTCCAGACCCCTCACAGCTTCTCTGCCCTTCTCTGGACACACTCCAGGGCCTCGAAGTCTTTCTTGTAGTGAGAGGCCCAAAACTGAACACAGCACTCGATGTTATTGCTGTGTTTCTGGTTCTGATACACTGCAAAGATGAAATGTGGCTAGAAATTGCGGCTAGTGTGAGCACAATACTGAATAGAGTATGCAAACAAAATATAAAGTACTTATTCACTGCTGCAAATGAAATAGTTTTTGTTTTGAGATGGACTGTACAGCTGGTAGAACAGGTAGCTCTCAATTCGACTGTGTTCTGACCAGCAGAAGCAAAATAAATCTCCAGGAAAGCTGCTGAGTCACGACCGGAGCTTGGCTAGACACAAAGCAGGGCCTCCAGCAGAGAGATTCCACTAAAAATTAATGAGTGCAAAGAATACGCAGAAGTTGCTGTCTTTATCTGGAACCAAAAGCCCAGGGTGACAGTCCAGGGATGTGATGAAAAGAATGAAACGGAGCCTTTGATTCAGTTTTTATTCTTTCCCAGCTGCAGGGCTCAGGGATTTTGAGTGTTCTGGCCTCAGGTACTGCTGTATGTGTAAAGCTCACTTGATAGCTGTGCCACTGGTCTGTGAGCCCTCAGTCATTTGCTGTCCATGTAGTCATCTCTCATAGCTTAAATGGGGATCTTCAGTACTTTACCACAAGCATCCAATTTTAAGAATACGTGAGTATGTTCCATTTTCCTGCAGGCTGCTGCATTTGCTGTTTTATTTACACACTCTGACAGTATTTATTTCATTCTGAGAAGGTATTTAGTACATGGACAGATGCAGACAAATCATTGACGTATATTTCTCCTTTGGCTGTGACTCTCAGGCGAATCCTAGTTGAGGTGTGCAATCACAGATGTGAACAGCAGCTATTTTGCTCCTCTGAAAAACATAATTTAAGTGAAATGTGCATAATGTATGCCTTCTAAATGGAAAGGTGGGAATGCTTGAAAAAGTCCTAAGGTGAACCAAAACTCATGCCAAAATTCTGCCATTACTATTACATGCACAAAAATGATTTTCATCTTCACTTAATTGTTCCTAACTCTTAGATATTTCTGTTTTAACGGGCACATGAAACATTCACTGAAGAAGAATGTGTAGAAGGTAACTATAGAGTTTGTTTTGTTTTGAACCTTTTCACTAATCCAACTTCTATACCTTTATCCAATTTTCTCTATGTTATTTCCTTACAGTTCTTTACAAATTATGCTGTAGTTGCAGATATAGTTACTAAATTTTTATTAGTAATTATTTAGTTTGATGTTCTGTATTACTTTAAAACAGCAGGAAGCTTCTTTGAGAAACTTGTTTGGAAAATGAAACAGAAGAGAAACACTGTTCATCAGCTTCTGCGCTCACTGTTCATCAAAGACAAACATTTTTAGGTTAAAAGTAAGTCATCACTTTATAGTCAGTCAGGCAAGGATGTTCTTTTTTTTGTAATCTTTTTTTTTCTTTTTCCAATTAATTTTATTGTAATAGCCTTGGATAATAATTTTCTACTGAGATAGGCAGGAAAGTGGCTTCTTGAAATATCACTTACATGAAAATAATATTTGACCACAATCCATTTTTATAGGTTTTTTTTTAATAGCCTGGTATGTCCATAACAGATATTAACATAAATTAACTTTAATCTCATCACTTCTATCACTGTGGCAGATTCCACATCTATAGAGAAAGGAAAAGAATCGTCCCTCTCCCCTTCTAATATATTCATAAGCTTAAGGGGAGATCTGTTTGTATTATGAATGACTCCAGCATCATGATCATAGAGCCATATAATAGTGGATGCCAGATTAAAACAAGAGCAAGAACAGTAGGCTTGTACAACACAACTTTTGCTTTACTGAGAGACATTGAGAATCTGCCTGTTATTGAATTGTATAACATTTTTCTACCTCATATTTATTGCTGAATGCATTATTTTACACAGAATGCACACACCACTTCCTGATGCCCAACACAACAACCAAAACCAGCTGAGTTTCAGTATCAGTGGTAGCATTTAAGCCAACTGAGTGAACTGCTTTGTGTTTCTTATCAGCATTATATTGATGCCTTAAAACATTATTTTGGAAAAATAAAAAGACAAAAAAAAGGGATAAAAAAAATCCTATTCTGACAAGCAAGATGACTGAACGACCTGATCTACCTCTCTGAGCATCTGATCAAGCTGTAGATGTCCCTGTTTGTTGCAGTAGAGTTGGGCCAGATGGCCTTTAAAGGTTCCTTCTGACTCAAATGATTCTGTAATTCTATGATGATTTCCAAAGACATATATGCTAGTTTTGCAAAGTTGGAAGAAAAATATTTTTTCCAAAGAAAAAACATTGGTTTTATAAAGAACAATGAATCTTGGACAATGAATCAGCAAAAATGAATCTACTAAAATGTGGAAATGCAATGACCCATTAAAAATAATTAAAAAATTTCAAATGTTTAAAACATATGACATACTAGACACGTATCTAAATGATTTGTCCCTACTGCTGTTCTATGAGATGCCAAAAGCAGCCCTACATTGAATGTATGAACTCAAGCTATTAATCCTGTCCTAACAAAAATTATAACTGGTCTGTTTTATCCTCTGAAACTGGGCAAAGGGTAAAAGGTGAAAATGAGAAAACATGACTTCTGTGCCTTCATTAGCATACTGCTAATTGAGAATTTCCACCCGGCAAGCAGTTGTGCAACCTGCCAGACCTAATTCCCCAAATACCAATTAAATCAGCTACAAGCAACATGATCCTCTAAATCTTCCAGCGTGTGTAACGGAGGTGTAAGAATAAATATACACAGTTAGACAAAGTAGCCAATGGAATGAATTTTTGAATCATATTCAGAACAAAATTTCCCAGGTGCTGCAACAAAAATCCCAATTTTTTCTGCAAAGAACATTTCTACCTGGGTCCATGTGTCTCCTGATATGGGAAGGTTGAAGGTGAACAGGATGGCTGTATTTTTGCTTAGTTCTTTCTGCAATAGCCAAGCTTTTTGTGAGGGATGATATAGGTAACTTTGGTCCATGTGTTTATGTTGCCTCCACATGCACACAGAGTTGCTCACAGCTCAGCTCTGCCCAGCAGAGAGTCTCTGTTGGAGCAGCTGGAGCTGACTCTGATCTGACATGGGTCAGTGCTGGGCTCTGCTCACATTGGTTGACCCTGTAGCCACAAAACCTTGCCATGTAAACCTAATGCAGTATCAAGGTGGATTTCACTCAGGATACTTCTTTACAGCTTAAAAAGATGCTTCTGCTCTGTTACAAATGTCATCGAACCCAAAGAAGGCTGGTGGGTTTTATGCTTGCTCTTTGTTCCTAGTGGTTGTGAAAATATATTTTTAGGGTAAATGGTGTTAGTGCTGCCTTATTGATGATAACTGAAAAGCTATTTCCCTACTGAAATGAGTTAAATTATTGTCTTTATGGGCTTGAAAGAATGGAATAAAATGTTAAACAAAGACTGCCTAATCTAGTAAATGTTCTGTTTCTCTGTGCTGCAACGTACCTATTACATTATAGATATGAAATATTGAATTTATCCTTAAAGTGATAAAACAACAAATTTTCTCATAATTAAACACAGAAGACTAACATCCGTGTGTTGGAAACAGTCTTGATTGATTTTCAGACCATGCATGGTTTTCTGAGATTGAAAAAACCATCTTACTCACACCACTTGAAAAGATAAATCTTGGATTATTTCTCAACCTCTTTCTAACAATTCTATTGTATTTCATGCAGTTTAGTTGGCAGTCACCATGTACACATTTGAAAGAGCTCAGAGACCAGGAGAAATACTCTGTTAACTGTTTTCCCCTCTCCTCTCCTCTCCTCTCCTCTCCTCTCCTCTCCTTTCCTATCCTCTCCTCTCCTCTCATCTGTTCTCCTCTCCTCTCCTTTCCTCTCCTTTCAACTCAACTCTCAACAATATCCCCCCAAAAAACTGAAGATAGCATCCAAATCAGGTAGATTTGCTTGAGGCTACAGGAGATTATATCAGAAAGAGATACAAAAAATAGATGGCTCTTGAAGAAACGTGTTGAGATGTGTTCACTACTCATCAGAGCTTGAGAAGTCAAGAAGCTGAAGCTGTTTTTAAGTTCACCACAGATATTAGTTTTCCCTTTAAGAAAGCTTAATTTTGAACTAAAGAAACATAGATTGGAAAAGATGGAGGCAGAGTATCTTAAAATAATAAGAAGCAGCTATGTCTTATAAAGCTTTTACTGACAACTCTGCTATCACACTGTGGTCTCTAGGACTCAAAGAGATGATGGCTCTGGGAAAACAGACTCCAAAGACTGTATAACGCTTTTAATTAACATCAGCAATGAGAAGAAAAATATACTTTACCCTATAAAATGAGGCATATAGCTGGGCCTTTTTATTTTCCAGAAGTTGCATTGCTCTTCAGAATAGAAAATATTTTGATAAGCATTTTATGCTGCTGCACAGTGAGATTTTCATTTGCATAAGAGGAAGGTAGAACAGCAAATGATTTCATAACCACCTTCTACAACCTAGTATACTTCTGTGGCTCCGGAGAGATGAGCAAGGCTCTAGAGGAGATAAACTCATTAGCTGATTGTCACTCAATCCTACATCAGACTCTAAAATGATACCAGTTTCAGACTGCAGGAAGCCAAGTGCACAGCCTTCAGCAGTTGATGTAAAAAGAAGCAGATTATTCTTGAGAATAAGAAGGAATTCAGTATAGAAGCCAGTCTCCCTAGATTATGTCATTCAAATGTTTCTAAGTAAAAGCATGCTGGAACAAGTCCAGAGAGCCAACATGCAGGAGATGACCAGGAAGAACAAAGTTCATAATAAAGCTTTAGTGTGTGGCCAAAGAGAAAAGGCATCTTCAGGAGTCCTACTGCACTGCATTCAGATAATTGTGGACAAGTGGTAGAGGGAAGAAAACCAGTAGTTTCTCTTCCTCCTCCCTTCTCCCTAGCAATTACTGTTGCAGAAAAATAAATGTAAACTGCATTAAATAATTGAATTGCAACTGAAATTCTTCCCCAATTAGATGGAGAAGTTCAGAAAACCTCCACCTCCCAAAAGGCCAAGCATTCTTTATTTAAATCTTTGTGAATATGCTCTGCATATCTTTCTGCCCCCGTTTTTGTTTGTTTCTGTTGTCTGCATGTATCAATTTTTAAAAGAATGTGCGTGGTTGAATAAGAGCTAATGTTTATTTGTTACTCTTTAGTGCCTTCCACCTACAGCCCATCTTTCACATCCTTCAGAATAGGAGGCTGCATATTTATGTGTAGTGCTTAATGAGCAAATACATCCTTGCATATGATATGCTCTGCTTCCTGTCATGTACTTGCTATTCTCTTTGAGTTTACTAGTGTTCTCTGGTTTATAGAATCATGATTAATTTATTCTCAATCTACAAGAAAGCCCTTATAATTCCAAGAAGTGGGGTAGACGAATTAGCAGACAGTACTTTATTTGACCTGCTTATCTATTGGAATGATTTGCAATTATCATTTTGGTTTTTTTTCCTGAGCACAACAGGAATCATCTGCAGATGAATGAAGTTAGTGAGAGACAGGGGCAGTCTTGCAGCTCTTGGGAACTCAGGCAAGCAGAGTGTCCCATATAGAAAGAAATGGTGTCTGGAGGGAAGCTGTATTTCATGGGCACTGCTGCTACTCTGAGCAGGGTTCTGTGCTCCCACCAAAACAAGGACACAGTGCAAAGTGCAGGTCCTACAGTCTCCAGCTTATGGCTATGGGCAGCCCTGCTTGAGAATATACCAGATATGTACTTGCCTGGCATAAAATGAATGGAAACCTCAGCTGTGTTCTGGGACTGCTCCTACTCATCTGTTTGCAAGTTGAGAGAAGCTTTCATGTCACATGAATTTTGACTATAATGTGCTTACTCTCAAATACTAGACAGCCATGCCTTGTCCCTGGAGGTACTCAGTGCCAGGTTGGATGGGGCCCTGGGCAGCCTGAGCTGGTGTGAGGCAACCAGCCCACAGCAGGGGGTTGGAGCTCGTTAATCTTTAAGCTTTGTTCCAACCTAAGCCATTCTGTTATTCTATGATTCTATATTGGATGAAATTTCAGACACTGTGTGGCTGCTGATCAAGTGACAAGACAAAACTGAAATTACTGTAAAATCTATCTGTGAGTTTGTGTTTTGTGACATTAGACCTTTTTTTTTATTCTGTGCAGCCATTTTCCCAAAAGTGATTTGATGGCTTTGGATGTAAATGTTACTGCAATCATGAATCACAGAATCATTAGGATCGGAAAAGACCACTAAGATTATCTAGTCCAACCGGCAACCCATCAGTCATTTATAAGACAGAACAGCAGAAAGGGCACTAAGTGGGAATTTGGGATGCCTTTGTTGTATTCCCTGATCGGTCCATTCTCAGCTTCGTTCTGCATAACTCACAATTTCTTATTTATGTGCAAAATGTAGAAAAGTTTTCAGATGGGGTCTTTAGTTAATTCTGCAAGAAAATTGGCTACATGATATGAGTGTTCATGGCAGAGAAGCTTGGAATTAAGAATACTTTAGAGGAAGGGTGGTATCCCCCAAGGGTCAGTATTAGGACCGATGCTGTTTAGTATCTTCATCAGTGACATCTACAGCGGGGTTGAGTGCATCCTCAGCAGTTTGCAAATGACACCAAGCTGTGGAGTGCAGTTGACATACCTGAGGGACAGGATGCCATGCACAGGGACCTAGACAGTCTCCAGCAGTGGGCCCAGGTGAAGCTCGGAAGGTTCTATAAATCCAAGTGCAAGGTCTTATGGCTGGGTCATGGCAATCCCCACTGTTAGTACAAGATGGGGTATGAAAGGATAGAGCACAGCCCTGCCAAAAAGACCTTGAGAGTACTGGTGGATGGCAGCTGGATATGAGCCAGCAAAGTGCCCTTGCAGCCCAGAAAGCCTACCCTAATCCTGGGCTGCATCCTAAGCAGCATGGCCAGCAGGGCGAAGGTGTGATCCTGCCCCTCTGCTCTGTGCTGTGAAACCTCACCTGGAGTACTGCGTCCAGATGTGGAGTCCTCAGAACAAGAGAGTCATAGACCTATTGGAGCTCATCCAGTGGAGTGGCACAAAAATGCTCCAAGGGATGGAACACCTTCCCTAATGACGACAGGCTGAGAGAGCTGAGGCTGTTCAGCCTGGAGAAGAGAAGGATCAGAGATGACCTGAGAGTGGCCTTTCAGTATTTAAAGGGGAACTACAGGAAAGAAGGAGACAGACTCTTTAGCAGGATTTGTTGTGATAGGACAAAGGGAAATGGTTTCAAACTAAAAGAGGGGAGATTTAGATTTGACATAAGGAAGAAGTCTTTTACAGTGAGGTTGGTGTGACACTGGAATAGGTTGCCCAGAGATGTGGTAGATGCCCCACCCTTGCAGACACTGAAGGTCAGGCTGGATGGGACTATGAGCACCTGATCAAGCTGTAGGTGTCCCTGTTCATTGCAGGGGAGTTGGACTAGATGGCCTTTAAAGGTCTCTTCTAACTCAAACGATTAGAAGGGTAGGATGGGAAGCAAGTGTGAAAACATTACATATTATTCATAAATCCATGGGACCTGATGGGGTGCATCCACGGGTGCTGAGGGAGCTGGCGGAGGTGATTGCTGAACCGCTCTCTATCATCTTTGAGAGGTCTTGGAGAATGGGAGAGGTGCCTGAAGACTGGAGGATAGCCAATGTCACTCCTGTCTTCGGAAAGGGCAAGAAGGAAGATCCAGGTAATTACAGGCCAGTCAGCCTCACCTCTGTCCCTGGAAAGGTGATGGAACAGCTTGTGCTGGATGCCATCTCCAGACAATTGGAAGAAAAGGAGGTTATCAGGAGCAGCCAGCATGGGTTCACCAGCGGGAGGTCATGCTTGACCAACCTGGTAGCCTTCTATGATGTTGTCACTGGCTGGGTGGATGGGGGGAGAGCAGTGGATGTAGTCTACCTTGATTTCAGCAAGGCGTTTGATACTGTCTCCCACGACATCCTTATAACAAAGCTGAGGAAGTGTGGGATAGATGAGTGGACAGTGAGGTGGGTTGAGAACTGGCTGACTGGCAGAGCACAGAGGGTCGTCGTTGGCGGTGCAGAGTCTGGTTGGAGACCTGTAACTAGCGGTGTTCCTCAGGGGTCGGTGCTGGGTCCGGTCTTGTTCAACATCTTCATCAATGACCTTGATGAGGGGATAGTGGCCACCCTCAGCAAGTTTGCTGATGATACGAAGTTGGGAGGATTGGCTGACACGCCTGAAGGCTGTGCTGCCATTCAGCGAGACCTGGACAGGCTGGAGAGCTGGGCGGTAAGAAACCAGATGAGGTTTAACAAAAGCAAGTGTAGAGTCTTGCACCTAGGGAGGAATAATTGCATGCAGCGGTACAGGTTGGGGGATGACCTGCTGGAGAGGAGCTCTGCAGAGAGGGACCTGGGTGTCCTGGTGGACGACAGGTTGGCCATGAGCCAGCAGTGTGCCCTTGTGGCCAAAAAGGCCAATGGCATTCTGGGCTGCATTAAAAAGAGCGTGGCCAGCAGGTCGAGGGAGGTGATCCTCGCCCTCTACTCTACCCTGGTAAGGCCTCACCTGGAGTACTGTGTCCAGTTCTGGGCTCCCCAGTACAAAAAAGACAGGGATCTCTTGGAAAGAGTCCAGCGGAGGGCCACAAAGATGGTGAAGGGCCTGGAGCATCTCCCCTATGAAGAAAGGCTAAGTGAACTGGGTCTGTTTAGCCTTGAGAAAAGAAGACTGAGAGGGGACCTGGTCCAGGTCTATAAATATCTAAGGTGTGGGCGGCAAAGTGGTGAGGCCAGACTCTTTTCAGCAGTGTGTGGAGACAGGACAAGGGGAAACGGCCAGAAACTGGAGCATAGGAAGTTCCGCACAAATGTGCACAAGAACTTCTTTACGGTGAGGGTGACGGAGCACTGGAACAGGCTGCCCAGGGAGGTTGTGGAATCTCCTTCTCTGGAGATATTCAAGACCCACCTGGACGCCCACCTGTGCGACCTGGTGTAGGGAACCTGCTTTGGCAGGGGGGTTGGACTCGATGATCTCTGGAGGTCCCTTCTAACCCCTACAATTCTGTGATTCTGTGATTATATATCCACTAGAAGACTGCATATAAATGGGTAGGAAGTATACTTCTGCCTTTGAGCTTCTAAAACCAGTGCTATAATCTGAAAGGAAAAATGGCACTGTAATTAGACTAACTGGTCACTAAACGTTCAGTGAAATCTTACGCAAAGAGGAAGAATTATGTGACGTGTGCTTAGAGAAACATGTTTCCTCTGGGAAATTTCAGTCCCCGTAAAGATTTTGAGGTCACATAATGTTACATCTGCATTAAGAATTCACAGAGGGAGAGAAGAACGTAGCTGTCTCACCTGAATTTGTGATACCTTAAAAACAAGAAATATTTAATTCATTCATACCTATGAAAATAAAAATAAGGCTGTCCTTTTTTTATGGTGAAGATAAATTAACAATGCCTTTAAACTACTACCTGTCAGGGTATACAAGGAACAGGTATAAAACTTTAATTACTCAGAAAAAGCATTTAACAATCACACTCATCTACTTGAGGCAGGTGTAGCTAATAAGAAGGAAAGAAACGAACAGCTGTATGTTGGATAAAGGCTCATCGGCCCTACAAAGATAAATAGCTAACAGCTGGTTTTCCACAAGGGGTATCTTTGTTGTAATGCCTCTGTTCCTGCTCTCTTGCTTAGATGAATCTTTTCTTAGGCCAAAGGGGAAGACATATTTATATATCACAGAGACAAATGCTATCATCCTTGAAGATGATAATTTGTCCTGCCGGTAGAAAATTAGCTCTCATTGGTCACTGTGGGAGTGGACACAGGTGTTTTGTATTATGGTGTTCAAAGTCACATTAGTTATTAGGGTCATAAAGCGCCATGGCTTTTCCTAGACCAGTGAAAAGGAGTAAGTGGGGAAATGTGTTTCTTCATGCAGTTGAATTCTGTTTTTCTGTAATTTATACAGATTTGCAGGATAACTTTTTAAAGAGTATAAGAAAGAGAGAGCTTCTATGGGTGTTTTTACATCCCTAATAATTTTACAACTGATATGCTGACTGCAATAGGTGTGGATACAATATTAGTCACAGCAGAGCTGCAATTGCAATGTGTATGATATTATAGCTAGGCAGAAAGGATAATCTCTCACATCTACCGCAGTGTTGAGTATCTCAAAGAGGGTGGCCAGCTCTGTGTAAGCATGATCTTTCAGCTTATTTCCCTTATCTGAAAGTTGGTGAGGCACTGGTGCCTTGTGATGTTACATGTCCTGGAGCAACTGAGTTCTGTAGAGTTTTGTTAATTGTGTTGAAAGCGGCAAGTCCTATCCTCAAGCCTATGTGTTAAATCTAGTTTACTTTTTCAACGAAGCTGGCTGGTTATGGACATTTAACAGAATTCACAATTTGAAATATTGTAATGTACATGGGAAATAATAGAAGACTAAACCCAAATTCTGGCTTGTGCTGTTCTTCCTTTTCTGTCTCTCTATATTGTTATCAATGCAAAAAAGACACTTCTTCAGTCTATGGAAATGACGAGCAAAATATTACATTTCTTGGTGCATTATTCGCACACTTTACAGATTTACAAACTATTTCTAGGTCCAGTGCCTGACTACAAGGAATAAATACCCCTCTGTAAAGCCCAGAGCTGTTCACCCTTTGCTTTTCAGAGCCTAATCTCTACTGCCATTTTGGATTTAGCTGTTTCCTATTGCTTTTCTTTCTCAGAATGTACTACAAAACAGCAGATGTCTAATGAAGTCCTAGCATTGCTTGACAGATACTGAGTCATGGGACAATTTTGCATTCCTAATTTTGCAGTCATTTCTATACTATTACAATCTGAGCACTTGGATATACTTTGTAATTATTAAATGGTAGATACAGGAAAACTTAATACAACATAAATTCTACAAACATCAAGAATAACAAAAAACATTTCCATGAGAAAGAGAAACCTGTGAAAGACTGTGAGAGGCTTTCCTGTAAATCCTTCACATGACTTTATTTTTCAAGATCCCTGTTACAAAGAAAATATATGCGTCCTCCTAGACTATCATCTGAGACCTGCCAGGAGGAATCAGTAATTTTTATTTAAACAGCGTGGAATAAAGGAAGTTTTCATTTTATTGCATCCATCAATCTGAACTCTTTCAAAACCCTTCAGATTTTATGGGAAATTCATATATATATATTTTTGCTGCTTCTCAGATTTCACATAAATTCATTTAAGCCTAAATGGTACACTGAGTTATAACTGTGAATTTTTATCTCTTAACTAAAATGGTAATTTATCTTTAATGTTACTTTTAAAATCTATTAATTATGCTGTAGCTGCATCTCGCAAAATGAATTTACTAGTAATGTAAGCTGGGAACTTTGAGTCTCAAATGCTAAGATGCTATTGCCTACTCTGTTTTACATCCTGATCCTTCATGTTCCTGAATATTCAGATGTCAGTGGGAGCTGAGAGCAAATTTGATATTAACTTCCCTTGACAGAGATTCTATGCAACGTGTCTGCTGCTGAGTCAGGATATAGCCTACACAACAAAACTAATTTAAAATAAAATTACTTTGAAATTGAACGTTTTCTTCAAAAAGTAAATTTTCAGCATTTCCAGGATAGAACAGTTTTGGTTTTTTTCCCTGTTGAGAATTTCATAAATATTGACTTTTCTTCATGATACATTTCTCTTGTCGAAAGAACACTGGAAAAATTTCAGTTAGAATTTTTCCAGCAAAGTATTGTAATGTTGTTATTTTCATTTATTTCTTTGCCTTTCTTTATTTTTTGTTTCTTTGTTATATGTTTTGAATTAGTGAATTTGGAGATCAAAACCTCCATGGTAACTGGGGTGTTAAACAGGACTGGTAAATCCAAACTAAAACTTTTTTATCAGGTAATCAAAAACAGAGA